>JAQIUQ010002591.1:0-50121 GCA_030378365.1 Hybognathus amarus | reverse complement strand
TTTTGTCAATGTACTAGGGTTCAGTTACATATTGCTGGTTCACGTCCCGAGGAGATCCGATTTTCTCTGTCAGGGCCATAAAAGAAATTATATGCACGTTTAACCGAAGCTAATTGGGTTTGTCCCATCCCCAATTAGCTTCGGTTTAAACATGCATATAATAATTTGGGTAAATGTGTAAGCTTTATGCCTATTTTTCCCATTCGTCATGGACACAACGATGATTTCCCTTATGTTTATATATTTTTCCTTATAATAATGTATCATTTGCAAAAAGTAAAATGCATCTGTGTTGAGAGAATCATCTACAGTGTATCCGCGTTGTTCGTAAAGCATCTGAATATACGCGCCAACGCACTCACGCTGACTTTAGACCAGGTTCTTGCTGGTCAGTGGCGCAATTGTTTTCTGGAAGTGTAAAATAGCACCAGGTATTGTTTGCGTCCGATCACACGCCTTCCTTCTGCGCCGATCCGCCCAGGGAGCGCAAGTTCATTTCCTAGTTTACCGACGTGCGTCTGTGGAGGAAAAAAGCCCGCTTTGCGCGAGTGCAAAATAGGAATGATAAATGCGTCAATGTATAAAGTCATTTGCGCCCCGGGTGCAAGATAGAGCCCATTGTGTTAAAATTTAAATCACTTTTATATTATACATTATCATAATTTGATACCTGATTTTTCAAATGTAAACTTAAAGCTTGTTAGACAGTGATTTCAGTTTTAATATGAATGCTGTTTTAAATGAAAAAATTTAAAAGAGTAAAAAAGAGTGTTGTTTATTATTGGATCCCTCATAACACTAGCCTATAAATAAGCCTGAATATGTGAGATAAGTGTGTGTGTGTCCTGTGCGGTGTGATGACAGCAGTGGTGTCACTATCAGATCTGGGTTTCATTTGCAAAGCTCTAGTTCCTGTCTGTGGCCCAGAGGAATAATGGAGCCTCATTTATCTACTCTTGACACAACTAGTCCATCCCTCTCTACTCTTATTCTCTTTTTCTCACTTTATTAATTAATTATGAGATGCAGGCATTAACATTTGATTGGCTTGCATAGAAAATAAGCCCATTCCACAGTGATATATAATCTTATTTGAACATAAATTATATATATTTGTATTATACCTTTAGGGTAAAATTTAAACGATAAGGGTTCACTTAAAGGTTTAATTAACTCCTAACCTGCAGTGACGGGGAGTAACTAAGATGATGCAAACGCTACAGTTTCCAGTAGCTTCCACAACGCTTAACTGTGTCAGTTATATAAATCATATATTTTGTTATTAAATTTCCCATGTGAATACTGATCCTCTTCTGTTTCTTCTCAGGTGGGCCAGGCCTGCATGATCCCTGTGAGAAGGAGCCCACAAAACACACTGTCGGCCATGACGGATGAGGAAGCGGAGGCCGTCACGTTTAATGCACAGGTACTGCCAGTGTGTGTGAGATGTCAGTGGATGAGAGAGAGCCGCTTATCTCATCTGTGCTGTCTAGATTACTGCCATGTCTGTCTTCTCTCTCTCTCACACACACACACACACTGGTCTTATCAGTGATTCCGGCTTATATGTACACGATATTACAGTTGGCAGTGAACCATGTCTCCTTAAATCAGTTTAAACTGATTCACAGAATCCACCATTTTTGCTCCTGAAGTTGATCTCAGAGGTAGTGTTAACCTGTCATAACACTGTCACAATCATGCCACTAGTCTAACAAAACGCTCTTCACAATTAAAATCATTTGATTTTATATCATCCGCAAAATCTTCTCAAATAAGTCTCTAACACGCGCACACACACACCGATTGAGCACCTTAATGATTGGCTCTCTAATGAGCGTGGGAAAATGATACGAAGTCTGCCTGTGAATCTTTACTCCTGCCCGGGGACTTGTGTGTGTGTGTGTGTGTGTGTGTGTGTGAGCTGCATCTCTGAGTAGATTTCTGTATCGACTTTTCCTTTGAACACTCATGCAGTCGAGATCAGAATCACAATGTGTCTAATTGTTTTGCAGCAGATCGAAGAAGTTCTGCACACACACACACACACACACACGACTAAAAAAAATGTTTTATTGCTTAACATTTTTATCATATTGTGTTATTTCCTTGTTAAAAAAGAAAAACTGTAATAATTTTCAGCGTATTATGTTTTTGGGGAAAAATTAATTATATTTGTTTTATTCATCTTCTACTTTTGTGAATTTGAATATTGTGGGTGTAAATGAGGATGTTTTTACTGCAGTTAGCCGTAGTCATAAATGAGATGCATTGCGGTAATATGCCATAGTAACGCCTTACCTGCAGAAATACTGCATTCAGAGAGAGTCACATGAGACTAAAAGATGGTGCTCATAGCTATAATTTACTCTGTGATGAGGAGTTCATGAGTTAAAGATAAGCTGCATGTTTAATCACTGAATTGAAAGGAAGTTTTTCAGTTTTTGCTTCATTTAAATGCCATTATTGCTCATTAACCTTAAATGTTACTTAAAACGTTACATTAGGAACAACATGTACTTTGTGAAACTTTCTTAATATTTACTAACTACGGACTAATCATCTTCTAATCTCAATGATAAGCTTGGGAAAGTGGGTATAACTTATGTATCCAAAATAATAACGATGTATCCAATTTAACTTTCATCTGAAATCCTATAACAATTGATTTACACTTTGCATTTAAAGGTTTGGGGTCAGTTTTTTTGTCATTATATATATATATATATATTTATATTTATTTATTTATTTATTTTTTTAATTATGCAAGGACGCATTGAATTGCTTTCTAATAAATGCTGTTCTTTCTATTCATCAAACAATCTGAAAAAAAAAACTATCATGTTTTCCACAAAAATATGAAGCAGCACAACTGTTTTCAACATTGATAATAATCAGAAATGTTTCATGCAAATTAGTGTGCATATTAGCATATTCAGTATGTTTTCTGAAGGATCATGTGACACTGAAGAGTGGAGTAATGATGCTGTAACATTACACAATCTTACTGAATCCAAACTATTTAATACTAGAGTATATAACAATTATAATTAACTGTAAGGAAATTCATATGTAAATACAATTTAAATTTATTGACAAAAATAATTTGAAGCATTTAAGTGTGAACCTTTAAATAAGTCAAAAATAGCAGTGAAGGCACATCGGCCACTAGCAGTGTGGATGGCTTTGTTGATACAAGGCTGTGTGTCCAGCAAAAGCGTTTTTTCACGCGCCTGGTGTATGTTTTCAATTGTTTTCAATGGGAGTGCGCGTTTTAAACGTCATGTGCGTAACGAGGCGCTGAGTGTTTTTCACGCTGAAGCGCCGAAAATAGCAGTGAAGGCACATCGGCCACTAGCAGTGTGGATGGCTTTGTTGATACAAGGCTGTGTGTCCAGCAAAGCGTTTTTTCCACGCGCCTGGTGTATGTTTTCAATTGTTTTCAATGGGAGTGACGCGTTTTAGACGTCATGTGCGTAACGAGGCGCTGAGTGTTTTTTTCACGCTGAAGCGCCGAACACCCAGCGTTTTTACTGGTCGCCGAGAGTTTGAAAAATGTTCAACTTTGGATTAAATGCAGTGCTCATCACTGTCACTTTTTACCCATGCACGTCCAATCACAGTGGAGGAGGGGCGAGACTAAACCACACTGATCAAATGTCACAACATTCAATCTGTGCTGCGGATATTCTTTATCATAGCAACGGAACGTCTCAACGGAAAAAACGCTGCGCTGCCAAAACGCTTCTCAGAGCGCCCAAAGCACGGCGTCTTCAGCAGAGCGTCTGGCGTTTTCAGATGGCTAAAAACACTTTGGGGGTCTAGGTTTATGTGGCGTATCTGTCCATGTTAAAAGAGCACATTCAGCCTTTAGTGAAGCTGATTCCTGTAACCTATAACCAACTTGGGTGTGGGGTCTTCCTTATATTTTAATTTGTAGCTGCTTTTCGGATGGTAACTTGTCAATATGTTGGCGATCAAATATTCAATATGTCTAGTTCTATCCATAATTGGCAACTCTCTGTGAGGCAAAAGACTCTGGCTATGGATTTGCACTCCCTCCCCTTCTCTGTCCCCTCCTACTCGCCTCAGCACAGTTTCCGAAAGATTGTAATTACATCGGCAGATTCTTGAGCGTTCGGGGAAGAGCAGCAGTGCTTTCGACTTCAGTGATATTTTATGGTGTTACTGTGGTGAATTTACAAGTGCAGATATGCACATTCTGAGACATGAAATGAATAACTAGGATTTTTAATATTTTAAATCACCCTTCTCCCATTTTCACCTCAAAATATTGGGTGGGCTGTACCTCCCTTGCCTCTTTGGGGATAATACTAAAAAGTTTATAAGCTTTTCCGTGATGATATTCTTACAGATGCTGTGATTACTGTAATTAAAGGTGTTCCTCAAAATGGGCTCTCAAATCTTTCTAGATATACTTTCGAGGCCAAACACAATGGTGCCTCCTAATGGGCTATAACTAAAGTAAACATCTTTGTCGATATCTGTTGAGATGAGTTAATGTGAGTTAGTTGTAGCATGAATTATTTGTGAGGCAGTCTGCCCCATAATTCCTCTGAACACAGTGATTCAGTGCCTGATGTTCCACATCTACAGGCGCTCTCTGGGCTCAAGCAGAGTTATTGCTTTATTATTAAAAGAATAAGCAACAAGTGTGTGTGTGTGTGTGTTTCTTCATGGTCTTTTTGAGACAATATTTCAGGAGCAGATAATTTAGGGTTTGCTCTTTGATAACCTTAATACCAGTGTTGGGGAAGCTACTCTGAAACTGTAGTTTGACAAGCTACAAGCTACTCGTAAGTTAAAGTAGTTTAACTACAGTCAAGCTACCCGTTTAGAAAAGTAGTTAGCTACACTACAAGTTCCAATCAAAAAGTAGCTAGCTACATTGAAACTACTTTTGCTTTTTGAACAACGTATATTATAAATAACTGAAGAAGTGTCTGAGAAATGTTTTTAAAATATTTAGTGTTTAAAACAAGGCAATGCAGTTACGATTTCAAAGAGTAGTGTTTTATTACACACAACACTAAAATATCTCTGACTGTTTGTCAAAAGTGCAACAAATAGCCTACAACATTGCAAGAACGAAATATACATCCAGACGTAAATTGCAGCTTGAACATTTTCTCAAAAATACTGATTGAAATTGGACAAATAAGGCCATGGGTAATTAACGTTAGTTGTTTCTCCATCCTCCAAATCTGCCGTCATGTCTTGCTATATAATCATAATATGGTTGTATCAACAACCCACTTCTGTACGTCAGTGAACCGTTAGCCGCACGATGCGTGATTAAACAACAGGTGGCGGTAATGGCAAAAAATTTGTTTGTAATCTAACAAGAAGAAGAATATTCTTGCATCGCGCTGATTCACGCAGGCTCAAACAATGTAGCAATTTAGCTTTTGCTCGTGCTACACCGCTAATTGCTGTAGAAAGTAGTTAGCTACTGGAAAAGCTACACTGTTTAAAAAGCAACTGAGCTACTGCTAAGCTACTGAAAAATGTAGTTAAGTTAGTAGCTACACTACTTGTAGTTAACTACACCCCAACACTGCTTAATACTCAGGGATGCGCCCCGAAGACAAAATCTGAATTCGGAAAGGCACCGGAAAAATCCGCATTTTACGGAGCCTCTGAAAGGGACATTTAAATTTAGGTTTGAATGACTGACAGGACGAATGGTGGAAGATTTGATGTGCAACAGATCCTGAGATGTTACTGACAAATATCTTCTTTTGTTTAATGTGCAGTCTGTGCCACTGCTCCCTATACACAGAGTACACGTGATCACGAAAGTTAAAAGCAAGTGCTCGTTCAAAAGCGAGTTTCAATACCCTGCATATTGATAGCTATGATGCCCGCAAATTATTTACACAACAATTATAATTATAAACAATTATAAAAGGGCTAATATATATATACGTGTATATATATATATATATATATATATATATATATATATATATATATATATATAAATAAATAAATAATTATAATAATATATATATATATATATATATATATATATATATATATATATATTATTATTATTTTTTTTTTTTTTTTTTTTTATCACCATATCCCTTTAAGGGCTCCATTGAATGTGTAATTTCCTTTCAGAACATAGTGTTCCGCTTCAGCACATCCCTGACTTGATACCTTGTTATCATATCTAATCTTTGTGTGTGTGTGTGTTTCAGCATGCTTGCGGCTTATGGCCTTTGGGCAGATCTATAAGGTCTTAGAATGGACCCTCTCCCTTCAAGTAAACCTTCACAGAAATTCCCTTGGTCAGATAAAGAAGGTGAGCATACATAATTCATTACTTAAATCTAAAGTGTGTCCTTTTTTATATATTTAAATAGTCATAAACTCAATCTAGTTTAATTTGTAGAAATACGCGTGCTAATCATAGGTTGATGTCTGTGAAAAGTGTGAAAAATGGCACTCTTAAAAAATTACTCTGTTTGTTTGAACATCTTGCATCTGTCCCTGACAACAGTAACTTTGACTCATCCAATGATGTTGGGCTGTCTGATTGTCCAATCAAAGAGAAGAAGATTTTGAGAAAACCTGTTTGAAAACAGTCATATTTTTTGCAAATCCATTCATTGCCACTGGAATTACATACTTACCTTTTATTTATTTTAATAATGTAAATAATTTTGGCTCTAAGTCTGTTTTCGATGTGTTTTAGTAATTAATTGTTGGTGTGTTTTTCATTGGCACGTTAACTTTACTCTTGTGTTGTTTCAGGTCTAGGGCTGAAGAGACCTTATGAAGATGGTCTGCTGGATGACAAAGACATCATCAAGAAGATGAAAGCGTCAACCTAGAAAAGGTCCGTCTAGTAATGCATATATATATATATATATATATATATATATATATATATATATATAATGTTGTGCAAAGTAAGTCTTAATTTATGATTTTTTTTTGTCATCATTAAATTGCATGGTGTTTTATGTCATTGCCATTCATCAGCAGACAGTGATATTATATGCTCTGTACAGTAGATATCAGTATCTGCACTGGGCATTATAAAATGCAGTTGACCTGTAGTATGTTCTTATTGGTCAGGTTTTCTGCAAAAAACAATTATGTAATTTTTATTTATATATTTATTATATATTTATCAATTATTATAATTTCTAATATTTAAGAGTAAGTTATTTAATTATTTAAATTTTTTATTTTTGTTAATATAATATTTTCTGTGTCATTTTTAAATGGCACCTGTCAGTTCAATGCATGCATTTAGTACATGATATAATGTGGAAAAATGTGCCTCCCTTAAATATAATCTCCTGTTTTAAACCAGCAAGGAAACACACATACATGCATTCTCCAGCTGTTTATTCTTTATTGTTCCCCTGTTTGGCAGTAAAAGCTTTTGTCCTCTTTCTAGAAAGTATTACCGTATAACACGTCTCATTTTTCCTCACCTCAGAATTATTATATTTCTTTTCTTGCTGTATTGTAGCTCTAATCTCTCACCTGCTTTATCTTGTGTAAGCTGTAGAGCTCTCAGTTGAACTACTTTTATTTGCGGCGTCCCTTCCCTCTCGCTCCACATCCTCCTGCTCTTCCATCTCTTGCTCTCTCTCACAGGAAGCAACAACCAGTTGGGAAATCAATGGCATTGATTCTTAATTTCTCTTGGAGCCGGTGCTGCTGTCCCCTGCCTGTGCTCCTCACTGGACTCAAGTAAATTGCTTTCAAAGCAGCAGAATTTCACAATTAGCCAGCTGATGAAACGAAGAGATGCTACAAAGTTAGAAGACGATCTGTGTATCTATGGAGCGTTTTCTTTTCGCTATAATTGCTAACGCTTGTTTCTGTTGTTTTTCCCTTCCAGCAGTCTCTGACAGTAAAGCAATAAGAATTCTGAATCAACCCATGAACGCTCTGATGCGCTTGAACCAGATCCGGCCGGGGCTGCAGTAGTAAACTGCTGTCTCAGTCAGGTCCGGTTCATCGCCCCGTGTTCACCATGTCTGTAGAGCGTTCGACGGCACCGTCCACGAAGCCTCTGGCTCCTCAAAGAAGACCGCCAAGCTGCACGTGGCTGTAAAGGTACATCTGGACTTTAGTTTGAGTTCGATGTGATTGGAGTGCTGAGACATTACGTAAAGGAAATAAAGGATTAATTCATTCAAATTCATATTTTGTCATCATTTACTCACCCTTGTGTTATTTGAAAACCACATATACGGACAAATTGTCCGAGCTGCTCTCTTCCATGCTATGAAAGTGAACGTTGACTAAAGAATCAAAAAGGACAAAAAAAGTAACATAAATGTAGTCCGTGTGATCCATGTGGTATTTTATTTATATTATTTCTAGCCTTCTGATACTGTAGCTTTACACACTTGTATGGAAAAGAGCAGCTTGGATATTCTGCCTAATTTCTTTATTTTTAGTTCTACGTAATTCATATGAGTTTCAAAAAACTGGGTGAGGGTGAGTAAATAATGACAGAGCTTTTATGCTGGGATGAACTATTCCTTTTAACAATATCCATGATAAGCCACAGTGCTGATGCGCGATGACGCAAGTTTCAAGCCTGGGTTGCCTGACTTCCTGATTCGGACGGTTGACCCATTTCTCCCTCTTACATGATCTGTGCTCTCATTGAAGTAAATGTGGCAAAAAGCTTTAGTAATAATTAGTGCTAGACGATTTTTTTTTTTATCGATCTGTTGATTTACTTTTCGATTTAACTAAATAGATAAAATCAGATAAAAATGCAAACCTTTTTTTTTTGCATGCACAAATGTTTTAAAGTCTGCAATGAAATGCTGTTTACAACCCAGTTTATATCCATATTACGTATCTTCAGAGTTTCAGTTTCCAGGCGTTAAATTCTGGACTTTTTTTTTTTTTAAGCTCCGGTTTGAAATTATAAATCAACATGACTATAAAATCACCATCATCATCATAACAATTATTATTAATATTGCTCAGTAAAAATATTAAACAATACATATTTAAGTTAAATAACATAAAATAATAATTAAATTTTTTATTTTACAGTAAAAAAAAATTACAATATTTATATCTCGAATTTCTTATATTTTCAATTGTTAAACTATTATGAGTGACCCAAACTACATACACAGCAGACCTGGAGTTTGTGTGAGCAACATTTACTGTTTCAGAGACGCTGAAAACACATGGATCAAGAGCTGCTTGTGTGTAAATGAACACAGTGCCGCACTTCATTCTGAAACACAAAACACAAGTATTCATTTAATTGAATCACAGCATTTGCAATTTTATAATCGCTCTATGACATATGTCCGTTTTATTTTGATTAATTGTTCCATTATAATATTCATATACTAATTTTTTTTCCTTGTTATTCAGGCCAACGTACACAGGCCTAGTTGTAAGCTCTTATTAGATTGTATGCTCGATCGCATGACCGAAGGTTACAGCTAAAGTATGTGTGCTTCTCTTCAGGAAGACCAGTAAAGCTTGTTCCCACATACTCACACCAGTGATTCCCAGGATGCAAAAAGGCTCAAATCTTTGTAATCCCAGAGTGCTTGTGAACAAAGGCTCTGGAGTGTAAGACCACACTAATCCTCTTTCTGTGAGCGCAGCCTTTAACAGTACCAGCAGCACCAATTTGGGTCAGACTGACAAATGAACCCTAGCGCTCTTATGATATCCTTTACCTGTGTAAACACACACTTGAAGCATGCATTTACCCTAACTGTGAGATATGAGCCATCAGTGCGAGTGACAATGTTACAAAATGTTACTTTTTCAAAAATGCTTTCTCTATTCATCAATCTTTTGGAGTATTGACTGATAAAAATTCAATTTTGCTATCAGAAAAATATATTAAAACAGTTAAAGTTATTTTAAGTAGGGCTATCAAACCATTAATCACAATTATTCGACATCCAAGAAATAAAAGTTTGTGTTTACACAATATATGTGGGTGCACTGTTTTAATTATTTTATATATATATATATATAAATACACACACATGCTTGTATATATTAAAGAAAAGTTTTCATGGATATACTGTATATAGATTTATATATAATTTATATTATATATAAATATTTTATATATAAATAATATTTTTCTTAAATATACATGCATGTGTGTGTATATTTATATATACAAAAAATAATTATACACAGTGCACCCACATATATTATGTAAACACAAACCTTTATTTTGCTTGTGATTAATCGTGATTAATGTGATTTGACAGCGGTAAACTTTTGTCCATTTTTAAGTGTTAATAAGGACATTTTAAGTGTTAATATGTACATTTTATGTGGTAATATGTCAATTTCAGGAGCTAATATGTCCATTTTAGGTCCCAATATGTACATTTTAGGTGCTAATATGTCCATTTCAGGAGCTAATATGTCCATTTTTGGTCTCAATAATGACTTCAGTATCCAAGAAACGGTCTTCTTTTGATTCTGCCTGCTCATGCTGATGATGGCCACAAAGATGAATTGATCTTTCCCAGCATGTGTCATCATTTTGTTATACTTTCATAACAAATCCTCCAAAGCGAGAAACTTTACTAAAGCTTTACTTTTTTGGATCATTGTGTAATTTTCGAAACTTTAAGTAAAATGAGGACTGATGTGGCATAGCCACAGCCTTAATTGAAAGTTGCAGTATGTAATTTATTCATGCATGTGTTGCTGCAAAACTATTGGCGTTTCACAATGTTCTTTCTTCACCATAAAAGTAGTCCTTGACAGTCTTGCGCTATTGTCTTTTGGGGCCAATTACACCCAGTTGAATTGACTGAATTACGTCAATAAGCCTTTGTTTTATTGTTTTATTTGTTTAGCCTTTGACAGACTTTAAACCTTTAAACACACATACTGTATAGTATTTTCTTGAAAAACACACTTTTAATAACAACAAAATCATTTTTACAGTGTATAAATGACAAATGGTGCAACCTAATAAAGTACAAAGTTAGTTACAAACTAGTATTTACAGTACTAAGCCTTTAGCGTGGACTTTGTTCCAGTTTAAGTTAAGGAAGACTGATGCAACCCTACCTATAGGCGAGTAATAAATGACAACTTACTAAAATAGAACTCCTGTTGGACCTTCATTCTGGATCTGTTGTGTGATGATGTGTTTTGTGGCCATGTGGTGTAGGTGCTACAGGCGATGGGTTACCCCACAGGCTTTGACACAGACCTGGACTCCATGAGTGCAGATGAGAAAGTCAGACGGAGGAGGCAGAGGCAGAAATCGTCCACTCACTCAAGCAATAACACATCACACTCAGACAACTCCAACACGTTGGAGGTATGAGCACACAAAACTGCAAACTCCACATTTACTCAAGTGTTTATGAAATGTGTTTAATGTTACTACGTTCTTTGATTCTGAAATCACAGATTTCCGCTCTAAAGCAGCTCTACAGAAGACAATTGTACCATTATTCAGTTCAAGTCTGTGTTGATTCAGTAACATGTAACAATAACATGTTCTGCATCTGCAGGTGCGAACTCAGGGTCCTATTTTGACGGCCAGCGGGAAGAACCCGGTCATGGAACTACAATGGAGAAGCGTAGGGGCTGAAGTAGAGGCTCATCTCAGAGAGCGGAGAGAAGTCACGACAAACGCTTCGTCATGGAGGTGGGCCTCAAAACACACATGTGCCTCTTAATCTCTGTTCGGCAATTCAATACTGTTTATTAACGTGATTTTTGCAATCATCAAACATTACCACTGTTATTATAATTGGTAATATTTGAAATGAGGGTTTTAAACAAAGCCTAAGCCCAATCTTAATATTTGTTGTGTAATCATTGAGTGATGCCTCAGATTGAGAGGTGTGACGTTACTTTCATGCAAACAAACTGTAGTTGTTGGACTATAGGATGCTGATACCCAAGACATTTCTAGGGGTGCCAGAATCCAATAGCATTGTGGCATTGACTTTTGCTCCAACAAGCATCAGTTGACAATTTCTTTATAAATACAAACTTACATGGATGCTTTAAAAAGTCTTAAAGTCGTCGTTAAAAATTGTGGCGTAGATCTGAGTGAAACTGCTTCTCAGACAAGAACAAATGTTGGGCAGGACTTGTTTTTGTCTGTGGGAAATTGATTGATGGTTGTGGTTTGCTATTGGTGGATCTCATGTGAGTGACAGGTTGCCCCGCCCTCGCGCCAGTAAACACATCATCAGAGAAAATATGTTGTTGTTTTAATGAAAGGTTACATGTATTAAAATAATGATGTGCATATGTAATAATTTACAATAAATGTTACATAAAAAAATAAGATGTCTCAATTTTATGGCGACTTTAACAGAAGTATAACAAAAAGTCTTAATTATAATTTCAAGGCGTCTTGCTGCAAATTTGGGACGGAAAACAGGAATCGGAATATGTTTTAATGTGTTAATTAAACTTCAAAAGGCTCTAATTTAATTGTGAGTGATGTGAGTTTCAAAGTCAAAAATGTTATGCTAAGTGATTCCTTATGATCTGCTATTGATGAATTATGAAAATGATTATGGTGTTAATATTTGAATGTTTTGGAGGTGGCTAAGAGTGTTATCTCTCTTATCTTTTTGAATGAGCCGGGAGCAGTGACGCATAGATATTTCAAAATAAGGTCACCCAGTGTACTTTAGGCTGGTTTATAATTATGTTATACGTTTTCAGGTATTATGCATACAGTATTTTTTTTCTGGATATTTTAGTATTTTATTTATGAAATAAACTTTTCTGGTTTATTCAAAGTAAACTCTTGGTTTAGGGTTAGGTTTAGGGTTAGTACTAGTTATTACCCATTAATTGTAGTTACTAAAATAAGTACATCGTAATTACATGGGTAACTGGACTGTAAAAGGAAGCGTTACATTATATAACACATTTAATATATGGATTTTATACAGTCTTTTTATTGCCTTTCTTTGAAAACATTGTCATCATATCAGCAAAATCCAATATCGATCGGCCTCTAAAAAAAAGCACCTTATGATATACATCATCTCACATTTCAGTGCATTGATGTATGATGTAATTTCCTTTGGCATTTCCGTTGGCAGGTGGAAGTCGACGGACAGAAGTTTCGTGCGCAGGGCCCAATAAGAAAGTAGCCAAAGCCAGCGCTGCCCTCGCAGCTCTAGAGAAACTCTTCTCCGGGTCGAATGCTGCTGGAAACAAAGAAGAAGAAAATAATCCCGGGTAGGTCCTGGATATTCTGTAATAAAAATGTACTGGATGAAACTGGGATCTGCAGAAATTTCTCCAGAAATCAAATTGTGGCAACCTTACACATAGATTCTCTGTGCTCATTAAAGCCTGTGTGTGGTTGTAGAGTAAAGGGGCATTAGCTGCCGCTGCTGCTGTGTCTGCCGCCGCGGTCCAGGCTGCACGAGGACGAGCAAGACCCACTCTCACGCGAGGAGCTTCTCGTCAGCGCTGCGGGCCGCACCGCGAGCACGTCACGCCAGGTGTGTGTTTGATGACAGTCTTTCTATAGGGACTAAAAGCCTGTTTACTTCAAGCTTACTTTCTGACGCATGTAAAATTGCATTCACCAATGCATTTCTATAAAAGAAGTCCCAATTTACCCATAACCATCGTTCAAAGTTTGGAGCACTGCATTTAATGAAAATACTTCTAATTCTGCAAAAATTCTTCAAATCGATCAAAAGTAATAGTAAAGACGAATTATGTTACAAAAGATTTCTATTTCAAATAAATGCTGTTCTTTTAAACTTTTTACTCTTCAAAGTATTCTGAAAAAAATCACACTATGACAGTTTCCACAAAAATGTTAAGTTGCACAATGTTCCCAATCTTGATCATAAGAATTTTGAGCACCAAATAAGCATTTTAAGTTGTAATAATATTTCACTGTGTTACAGTGTTATTTTTTTATTTATTTTTTATTATTATTTTTTAATGGAGCCTTGGTGAGTGTAAGAAACAAAATGCATTTTTTACAGACCCGAAACTTTTCGAACACTAAATGGCTGAAACATTTATTTTTTTACTATTTTGGTTAATACACTAAAAACTAAAATCAATTGTTTTAAATGCTATTGATTAGGGATGCGCCTCGAAGCCTAAATCAGAATTCGGAAAGGCACAGGAAAATGACTAACACAGTTTACGGAGCCCTAAAGGGACATGGTTAGGCTTGCTGCTGTAGTTAAATTACAGTCCATCAGATTTCACGGATCACGTGAAGAGGGTAAGGAGAATGACTGACAGGACGATGGTGGAGGATTTGATGTGCAACAGATCCTGAGTTTTATTGACAAATATCTTGTATAATTTGCGGTCAGTGCCACTGCTCCCTAACACAGAGTACATGTGATCGCGAAAGTTAAAAGCAAGTGTTTGTTCAAAAGCGATTTCAATACCCTGCATATTGATAGCTATGATGCCCGCAAATTATTTACAATATAATTACACAACTATATAATTGCAAGAAAATGCAAAATCATTGAAATAAATTTTTTCCTCCCATCTCGTATTTTTTCCATCACCATGTCCCTTTAGAGGCTCCATTGCATCATTTTATTTCCAAACATAGTATTCTGTTTCAGGTACTAAAAAAAATCTTTAATTTCGCTGGAACTGATATATTGTGTGTCTCTAATCTCCAAACAATATACAGAAGTTTGTTTGTTTTTTATTCTGAATTTATTTATTTTTATATTTCCTTCAGTTATATGAACATTTTTTAGGGTATGATGCAAATTGTTTTCAAATATATTCAATAGCTTTAATTAATGGCTTCAAATGCTTTAAAAATGATCTGGTCAATAAGCTTTCATTTTGATGAACACTAACTCTTGTTGTTTTTAAAGGGATACTCCACTTTTTTGGGAAATAGGCTCATTTTACAACTCCCCAGAGTTGGACAGTTGAGTTTTACTGTTTTCGAATGAATTCAGCCGATTTTCTGATATTCAGAAGAATATTCGTAACTAGTTTCTGGTCTCATTGACTTTCATAGTAGGAAAAAAAATATACTATGGAAGTCAATGAGACCAGAAACTGTCTGGTTCCTGATATTCTTCTAAATGTCAGAAAATCGTCTGAATACGTTCGAAAACGGTGAAACTCAACTGTTTAACTCTGGGGAGTGGTAAAATGAGCCTATTTATAAAAAAAGTGGAGTATCCCTTCAACATGGTATTTTGTCACACAACATTTTTTGCATCCATATTTGCTTGTTAATGAGTAGATGTATTTACATATAATCAATTTATAGTTTATATAATAGTATTCAGACAGGCTCTTTCACATGACTCATGTCATTAAGATTGTGAAGGAGTCTTTACACTTACCTCCCAGTCCATCATGAATACCGTGTTCTCACAGGCTTTGGAGCCCCATACGGGTACAGCGCTGCGGCCGCCACTCCTGCATACGGTACGTACCCCTTCCTTCCCATCCTCCCTTCCTCCAGTCAGGGTCTAGGGTCCAAATCTGCCCCCACTTCCTCCCCCGTTCAGTTCTCCAATTGGGCTTTCAAACCCCCGAAATCAGCTTCCACTAAGAATCCCGTAGAGAAATTACTCCCTGGACGATGGAACTGAACCATAACCTTTTGGTTCTTAATTGTGGTTGGAGCAAGACTTGCTGCACCTGGCCTGAGTGTGACTTTGCTCGTCTAGTCTGCCTGCTCGACGCTTTGGCCCGTTTCTCCTGACTCTGGGCTGCTCTCGAAGCGTCAGCGTAGTGCTACTGTCTACAGCACACAGTTACACCATTCAAAGCAACCACTGGGCATGATGGTGAGAGATCACAGTTTGATGACTAGTACTGCGACTAGCTAGCAAATAAGGGACAGTTCACCCAAATATAAAAATTCTGTCATCATCTATTCACCCTCATATATTTCCAAACCTGTATTTGCTCACACAATCCCTTCACACAATTAAAGTCAGTGGGTTCCAAAAAACAACATTGGAATCTATTGACCTTCATTGTAGGGACAAAAAAATGTTTGGGGTAAAAAGGGTGAGTAAATGATGACAATTTATTTTAAAACTTGGGGGGGGACTATCCCTTTAAGACACCATTAAATAACAGTTTAATAGTATGACAGTAAACCGGAATAAAAAATTACATTTAAAATGTTATATTTTTACACACACCATCACACAATCATTTGGCTTCAGAATCATTGGTTCATCCACTGGGGCTGTATGGATTACGGTCACGATTGCTATGTGTGGTTTTTTTCATGCTGCCAACCAAGCAGCAGGTGTTATATGGACTGAAGATGGCTTGAGTAAATGGTGAGTAGAATATACATTGAGTGAACTATGTCTTTCAATTGATTACTTAATTATTTTAATAATTAATCACATTAAATCAACTTTCTAAATTGGCGTCTCCGTTAATATTTTAGCAAACACACAATAATCGTTCAAACTTTCCCACATCCTGGGTCCGCCTGCCTGTACATACTAGACAAGAGAAAGCTCTGTCTGATGAGAAAAGTGCAGCGGCCTCTTGGGATACTTAAGTGTTCATTATATGTACACACTTTGAAATCTCAGCAGAGTTTCAGCCTCTGTTTTTATAGAGTGATTTTGGACATACTGTTCTGCTATACAGTAGAGAAGGCACATTCAGAACAGCATTCATTTCTATTATTTATGTAGTATATTTATTAATATTTTAAATTAGTTTTTATTTTTAATTTATTTTTAATGTCATTTTTATTCATTTAAAAAATATTTCTATTCAGCTTTATATTTGTTTCAGTCTTAGTAGTAGTTTTTTTAAAGAAAGTAAAAAACATTTCAAATTTTTAAGTTTAAGTTTTTATTAAATATTTATAGATTTTGTTTATTCTAGCTTTATTTCTATTAAGAAAATTGTATAAAAAATGGCTTAAATGGTTTTAGTTTCAGTTAATAATTTGACTAACCTCGAATAACTGCCGTTTTATGTTTAATATTCATTGCGCGCCATTGTCATAACGCTCTTAAATTGCTGCTGAGTTTTGACACAGTTTTTCAGTTCATGCCGTTATACTCCACGCATACACACCGCTCAGGGACGCCTATTCGCACCGTAACTTCTTAACACAAATAGAGGAATGTGCACACAGTAAACACGTTTGTAAGCGCCTTCTCCGGTCAGGCCCAGATGAAGATGCTTGAATGAGCCTTATGTGCAGGGGGGACTAGGTGAGGTGGGCTCAGCGGGGAACGAGGGCTGAATTTGGAGGGTTTGTGTGTTCATTCCTCGCAGGATGAGGGGGTGGGTATGGGGTTGCTGCTAGCGGCCTGGTCTCTGCCTGCCACATAAAGACTGTTCCTTTAGGTGGAAGGTAAAACCTGGTATTGTGCTGTAAGAGAACAGTGCGCCCTCTCTTTGACGCTCTCTACGGTTTGGTGCCTGAGAGCTGTGTGCATGCAGTAATTCTCACCAGTCATCTTACGCTGTCCAACCCTCTTCCTCCTGTTGCTGCTTTGGGATTTCTAAATGGGAACGACTGTGAGACTACGACTACAGTTCTATTCACACACACATACATACACACACACACGGCACAGAATGGAACACTCCACATAAGAGCACCAGCCAGCAAATCACTCCTGTAACCCTCCATGTGCCCCGACCCACAATTCAAATATATGGTTCAGACACCACTTTTAACTTATTATTTTCAATTAGATAGTTCTGTCTAGTTGTTAAAACTAGGGCTGGGTGATATATTGAATATTTATGAATATCACAATGGCATTGTGCTGTTTTTACATTTCTTAAAGACTTTGCTAGTAAACTAAGCTGCTTGTATGTACTGAATGTCGCAACTTAATGCAATGGTGATAAAAAGAGATATTTAAACCTTTTGAAAAAAAAAAAAAAGTTAAACTTGTCTTCGGAAAACAGTTCTTTTGATAAATGAATAAAAACAAGGATTATATCCACAAAAATTGTACGGTATTTTATTGTTTGATTTATACATTGGGAATATAATTAAAAAAAATGTTTAAGTGAATTTAGTTAATTTCATAAAAACTGTGGAAAACTTACCTTGATTATTTTTTATTACATTTTTACACTGAATAAAATAAAAAATATATATTTTTTTTAAGTTTGTGAAAAGCTGAAAAACTCAACTTGATTATTTTTAACTAAAATGTCACTGTATATTATTTTTGTTAGATTTATTAATAGTAAATAGAGGAAAATGTAAAAGATAATTATAATTCCTTTAATTTAGTGTTAGTTTTGTGGAAAACATACCATTTTTACTCTAATTTCACTGTATTTTATTGTTTGATTTATACAATGCTGAAATTGGTGATGAATTGGTTAAAATCTTGGAGACTTTCCGAACAAACACATAAAGGCTGTAAAATATTGAAATTATAACACTATCATGCAATGTACAGAATATCAGTGACAAGTTTTTAGTATAACAACCAATCAAATGAAAGATCTGGAGCTGTTATTGTTTGTATAGTATATCGCCCAGCCCTACTCAAGAGCCATTTTTCATAAGATGACTGAATATATCCGTGTGGTTCAGCTGGTCAACTGTGTGTGTATATCATATCACATGACATTATCTGAATGAATGCTTGATTTCTGCCCTCTCTTCTTCACCTGACCTCACTCTTCTCCTCTGCTCTTGGGTTCATATCCCCATGCTAGAATAAGACTAAATTGGCTCTAGCTTTGTTTCAAACAAAACACCCTCAGGTCTTCTATTTTGTCCTGGACTTATGTGGAGTGCTCTTTTCATTTTCTCTCTAGGTTTGCCCAGAGAGAATGCTTCTGTTGCCCGTCATGAAAGTGCCCGCCTACCCGTCTCCCACTACTCTTTCTTTTAGCTCAGGAGCCTTTACACATACACACACACACACACACACACACACACACAGCACACACGCACGACATTGCGTAAATGTACAGTGAGATGGGAAGGTCAGAGAGCACATCCCTGACCACACACAGAGACAGCTATGAGGGTATATTTGTAAAGAGCTTTTAATTTGATCATTATCACATTTATCTTCTGGTTTTAAACAAATACAGGTTTTATGTTCTTCAGAAAGAAAACTTGAAGGATTTGTACTGTGAATTGTTACCTCAGCTTGGACATTTTAAATGATATCAGCCTCTTTTGTTATCATGGGTTTTCTTGTTTGGGAATAGGCAGTCATGACAGGCTTACTGTATGTACGGATATATCAGGAGCTGTGCTTAAGATGTATAGATATAATTCAAACTACTGCTTACAAATAAACCTTTATCTTCATCAACTGCCAAGCACTGACTGTTGTATATTTCAGATCTCTTTAGTTTTAGACGCTCTGAATGAACATTTGGTGTAGCTTTCAGATACTTAAACAAGTTTTAAGTCATGTTCCAGGTTCAATGCGACTTGTGCTCTTTGGACAGCATCTTCACATTTTGTGAAGACCACAGAAAATAGGTTTGATTTGTCCCTCAGTTTGTAAGTGAAAATTGCTGTAATGCACTTTCTGTGAAAATCTATTCTAAAGGTTTGTTTTTGTTTGTTTTGTTTTGGATTTGATTTGTTTGTTTGGTTTGTTTTTTCGTTTGGTTTGTTGGACTAAATCGAATTCTATCTACACTGTAAAAATGAATATGCTTTATCTAATCATAGAATTGTGGAAACAGATTACAAGCATTATTATTAATTAAATTTAACAAATTAGAACAAAATTATCAAAATTATTCCTTAAAGCTGCAATGTCGGCAATTCTGGCTGATTTTGGCAATTCTGGCTGATTCTGGCAAAATTTTGAATGTTTACTACTAGGGTTGGGTATCGTTTGAATTTGAAAGATTCTGATTCCGATTCCAATTCCTTGTTTCGATTCAGGTTCCTGACGATTTCAATTCCGATTCTTTTAAGAGGCAGGGTCAAAAAAGTTTAGTTAACCTTGCTAACCAACGGTCTTTCTGAAGGAAATACTCCTTCCTGAAGGAAATACTCCTGTCACAAATACTCCTTTTGTCACAAATTTTGCATTTTGCCGAGATTTCGTTATTTTTAGAAAAGTGAAGCCACACTTTGGACCGCTGACGTAAGCTACTCATGTTCGACTCGCGTGGTTATGCCAACACTTCCGGTAGACGCTTCTTTGTTGGTGTTGTTCAGCGGTTTCCTCTTCTGGTCTGCGGACTGTGAATATTGAAACTTGGAATCAAATTTTTAACTTTCTGACGATTTCGGGAAAAATGAAAAGTTAGTCCCGGTTCCAATCGCTACTTGATTCTCGATACCCAACCCTATTTACTACTCTCATGCCCCTCCCCCACTATCAACGAATACCCTCCCACAGAGTTCGTGCTTGAGTGCGTGCGCACCAGGTTATCTGTGAACGCTGACTCTCTCATCAGCATTCATCAACACCATGGATTATTTGGAGGAGTGCTGCTCTGGCTAATCTACCAATATATTGCAATTGCTAACGCCATTGTATACTCTAAATGGAGGTTTGGTTTGCTTACTTGGTTTGTTAGTGTTCCGCCATCACTCTTCCTTACTGCGCAAACTTCAGGCGTGTGCATGTGATTGTAACGTGCGCGAGGGGTGGCGTGTGCCCGACCTGTGATTGACAGTCAGATCTCACACCCTCCTGCGCTGATTGGACCTGATGATCTGGGAGCGGTAGATTTTTGCATAACAAATAACACGAGTTAAAGCTTCGGATTTTCTCAAAACCACTTTATTTATGTTGTTCTGTTGGATTATAGTGTCGATTTCACTGAATATGATCAAAAAAATAATTGCAGACGGCAGCTTTAATAGTTAACCATTTAAAATGAGTAAAGTTTACACCAAAAAAATAACAAAAATATCTCATTAACAGACAGATGTCATTTAATTATTAAGAACTCTTTATTTTATATTGTCAACATTAAAGACACTTTTTCATTTTAAAACAAACCTAAACCAAACACTGATCACCATAATGGTGACTTCATTTTATGTTTTTTTTTTTGTTTTTTTTGTTTTTTTGTGGTTGTACATTTTACTCATTTGAAATGGTTAACTTTTTAAGGAATTTAATAGATAAATTATTACTCAATTCTAATTTGTTAAATTTACTTAATAATATTGCTTGTAATCCGTTACAATTTTTTGATTAGATAATGCATATTCAGTTTTTCAGATAAAGCATAAGCATTATTCATTCAAGTTTTTTTGTTTTGTAATGTTTTACGTTTGATTTGCAAAGCATTGACTGTGTTAACATGCATGTTAAAGCTATATTTTAATGTTAAGTATTTCAATATAAAGTGTTTAGGGAATTTTTTATTTTAGTTTATTGTAATATACAAAAATTAACATCCATAAAGTACATTACTGTATGCTCACGATTTGTTTTTGCAAACTGGGGACGTATCTGTTCTCTTCTAAGATAATTGACAGCATGTATTGAACCTGGAACATTACTATTTATTTAATTCTAGCAGCTTGTGTTTCCAGACAGAGCTTGTTTTTAAAACGTTGGATGTTTAAGAATATCAACCTGCAGTTTAGGAGCTTTTTTGGGCAGTTAACACATGTCGAGATGGCCTTTGAACCCTTTCATGCCAACCTGACCCCTTTTGCCATCCCAATGTATGAATAGTGACCCCGTCTTTGAGCTAGTTATGAAGCTGATTATTCCATTCATAGTCACTTAAACATTTACGCTGCCGTCTCATCACAGAAGTTTTGGTTGATCAGGTTTTAGATGTCGACTGAACAGTTAGTAGTACTGAACCATACAAAGACGCACATTACACACACACAGCTCAAACACGGCCCCTCACATGGACACACACCGGAGCCTCCAGTCACAGCCTTACAGCGAGAATTCAAAGCAGCAACAAGGGATCCATGGAGACATGCTACTGAAATGTCTTTTTGTCCTTTTTTGTTTTGACTTCTTGGTGAGTGTCTTATCGTGTGTGAGATGTTATTTCATACTCCTCCAAAGGCCAGCACAAGTCGAATTCACATTGAGGTTCACGTGCGCTCACTTTGCTCGGGGGTCTTTCCTAACCACTGCTATTGTAGTATCATTGAGATATTTTTTTTTTTCATGTTTATTTAGTTTGTTTTTGACATTTTTATTTGATTTTATTTCAAAATACAAAGTTTTTTTATATATATATATATATATATATTGAATTTTATTCATGACCTTTTACAAAAATGTTTTCAGTTATCTGTAATAACCCTGTTCCTGACCCTTTGAGCTACAGACGATGCCACACACCTGTAATATAACATTGGCTTCGGTACATTGAGAGCAAATACACCAGTCCCTGTTTCTGCAAACGTTCCGGATTTAACGTTCATGAAACATTGATGAGTCCATTGGTTCTCGTTGGATCAATGCTTGTGCTGGCTTATGGCTGGGTCACTGATCATCACTTACCAAAGAGGAACTCCATCCCCATGGTTAAACGAGTGGTCACTATATTCCCATTCATTGTAAACGGATCCCTCCCATTCGTCATGGTCATCCTCTAGTGTCCACTCAGAACCAATGGCCTGTCCTCTTTGGTAGTGATAGCAGTCATTGTACTATACTCTCTCGAAAATCACAACAGATCTGATTTGTCAGAGTTATGTACTAACTACATCTGTATGGAAACCTCAGAGGTGCCACATACGTTTCACATTTCCTCTGCCTTCTATCAAAGGAATGAGCTCCAAGTTTTTTTTTTCCGTTTTGTCGGAAAGTTAACCGTGCAGCTTAAGTTGTTGATGTCTTTTTTATTAACCTGAGACGCTCCCAGTGCAATGAAAACCCCACGTACAGCCCGAAAGAGCAGAGACCCTAGTATCCACCCCTGTGGCACACCCTAACCCCATTTCCCTCCTGCCATCAGAATGTATATATATATACAGTATATACCGCTGCCTCCTGCCGTGCCGCATCATTAATCGCAGCTCTCTCTGCTCTTGTCCTCACTGTAGGTGGTCTTTTCATTGACAATCCCTTTTACCAGCCGCGGACCATCGCTCCTTTTTTTATTCACTTGGGTCCTCAAGATCTCTTCTCTGACTTCTAGAACCATCAGGTTGTGTGGCTCTAAACTGTCGTACCACTCCAGGCATGACCAGGCTGTCTCCACCGCACAGAGACGGCCCAAACTTCATTCACAAACCCATCCAAACCCAATCTGAGGATCCAAAAATGCACCACTCTTACAAAAGCAATACTCTATTTGACTTGCTCGTCCCGAAAACCGGCCGGGGACCTCTGGTTCCTCTTTATATAGCAATACACTTGAACTCTTTTGGGCTTTAAGCTTACTTGAGATGTGAATGTTCGGTTGAGTCTCACTCAAACTTGGCATTGCAATATAGTCATTTTCATTGTATATTCACCACATGTGTATGTGTGGCTATATTGAGAAATACATGCATATATATGTATGGTCTCTGGCACTATAAATATATATGTGTAGATATACCGATGTACTTATGTATATTTATATGCAGTATATATATGTATTTATATAAATATACATATATACACACATATACATATTCTTGGTATTAATTATTTTAGAATTGGAAAGTGATATTTAACCATTATACTAGGATATAACTTTCTTCCAGTTTTATATATACCGTATACATATATGCTAAGCAATTTAATCTAGTAAATTATTCTTGTGAAAATGCAATATGAAAGCCCTTTTCTTAATCTACCTGTAGTAGATTAGTGATGCTTCCTTCTCTCCGACTTCGAGCGGCTTGGCCGTGTGTTCGTAGATATGCGCGTGTGCGTGTTTTTGCTCAGTCGACCAAAGTCTGGCGTTCTGGTTGGGTCAAGAGGTCGTCCTCCAAACATCCGGCCACCGTGCCGCCTACACCCACCACTCACAGGTCTTTCTAAAGCACATCCGACGGCAGATTGGTTTACTCTTTCTGGCCGTTGACTGGGGTGCATACTCGTACACGTCATCACGGTATGAGGGGCAGCTGGTGTGACCCGGTCACTCACTCACTCACTTCTCCCTGCAAAAGCACAGCGTCTGAATCTCTCTTTAACTCAGCATAGGTGGCCCTTCATCGCCCTTCCATTCATTCTTTCATTCGTACTTCTCAGGCCTGTTTCACACAAAAGGCACATATTTGGACACATTTCAGTGGCCATGTTACAGCATTCACATTGCCTGCACAATCATAGCAGAAGCGTAGCTGCAAGTTTCTGCTGAAATGCTGAAAATGTGCTGTAAACCTATTTAGCAACACGATATTTAGCATTAAAGGCTTTTATACAGTGACGGGCACACCGAACGGGAGAAAACCTGACTGAATCCAGATCATTAAAAGAGTTTATAGCTACACTTTGTGTTTGGGTTCAGTTCTGTGTTTTCAGTAGCTAACTCCCGATAGATGTTTAATTCATCCTGGTCGTTATTAAAAGAGATGCTCAATTTAGTCAACCTATTTTTCTCAGTAGTACTGCAGTTCTGTGGGTGTGAAAGCGCAATGCATGTTGTACCGCCGCTCACACGTGTTGTGAAACAGGCCTCGGGTTAATGCAGCAGCGAGCAGTCGCTCTTTACTTTTGTGCGTTTTTCTTCAGCAGGTCTGTTGTAGCGCAACTGTAGGCCAACTAATTAATAACCGCTCTCAAAAGACTCCCAGATACCAACCACAGAGCACAGACATGGGAATAAGCTTGGGGATATCATTTTCAGCTGTGCTATATCAGATTTACAGAACCGTCAGGATTGTTTTACTGTACTCTGAATGCTTATCGTTAAATAATGAAAGTAATTTTTCTATAAAAATGTCCTTCTCTTGTTAGCTTCACATCTACCGAGTAGATAATTCAACCAATATCACTAGGAATGTATTGATGTTTGTATGTCAAAGTAGTTTTGATATTTTACCGTGCTTTCAGTAAGCAATTGAATGTCACAATTTCTCACCAAAACCCAAATGTATAAGGCAAAAAAAAAAAATTGGTTTTCACAAAAACAGGACACAACCCAGCTCACATATATATTGAATGTGTCCCCTTATATCAATTTCCCCATGTATTTAGTCATATTTTAGCTGTTGTGTTTGAATGTGTAATAGTGTAGCTCTCAAATAGGAAAAGATGGGATATAATCACTGAAACAATACAGAATAGTAGTAGAGTAATAATAGTATAGTATAGTTCAGTAAAAGCAATAGTACAACATACATCATATGATCATAACAGTTTAAATATTCTTGTTTGTCATGATGTATTTTTTGGGGAACACTTTATTTTGAGGTGACGTGGTTAAACGTTACTTCATGTACTTACTGTAGTAATAACAGTAAATTATGCATAATTACAAGTCACTAACCCTCAACTGAACCCTAACCGTAACACTATAAGAAGTGCATATTTAATGGATACTTCACCCAAAAATGAAAATTTATCATCGTTTACACACCCTCAAGTTGTTCCAAACCTCTATGTGTTTATTTGTATTTACAAACAGATCTCAATCCCCGTTGACTACCATTTTATGTATTTTTTCCTACTATGGAAGTCAATGGGGATTGAGTTCCAAATATCTTCCTTTGTGTTCAGCAGAACAAATAAACACATAGAGGTTTGGAACAACTTGAGGGTGAGTAAACGATGAAAGAATTTTCATTTTTGGGTGAACTATCCCTTTAAGTACATATTTGAGTAAGGATAATGTAACAACGCCACCTTAAAATAAAGTGTGACCTTTATTTCTTTTCGTTTTTAAAAACAAATTAATTTTTCTGTTCCCCAACCAGACGAGACTTCGGTCAGTTTTGAATTAAAGCTGGTAAGTCTTGTATGGGTAAGTTTTGTATGAAAATGCAATAGAGATTTGAGAGAAAAGCGCATCAAAAGACAAAATGGCCTTTATTTTTCTTTGAGCTTTATGAATGATCGGCAAACACACAAGGCCCTTTCTTCGATCTGACGCCACACCAGCATTACGCAGTTCAAAAGACACAGTTAACCTTATATTGAGTTAGTAAAACACAGGGCTAACAAATTGAAGCAAAGAATGTTCATTTTTACATTACGTCGATTCAAAGTCTTCCATGTTATTTGTGTCTAATCAGTTCACAAACATAAAACTCATTCACGATAGTCAACATGAAATGAAAATTGGCCCATTTACTTTCTTTAATACACGTTCCTTGACTTATTATGACCGATTCGTCACTGTAAGTTAACCTTTTTCCATCAAACGTCCCTTATTTTTCAACCCCTCTCCTCAAATCATCTGTTTCGCTTATACAGTATGTAACACTCATTTTCATAATCCAATCAGTTTTCAATGTAAAACATTCCACCTTTTCAATTTCAAAATAGGAATAAACTGAGCAATTCCAAGAGGGTGCTCACACCTCTCACAGAAATTAATGTCATTTGAAAATACATAATGTTGTTTACAGACATGAGTTTAGAATGTATTTACAAGTTGACTTTAACCAAGATTACCTCGTGATATGATTTCCCACACTCACAAATGTGCTGTAAAATATTATGTGTTTCAAAAACAGTGTCTCACTCAATAAACATATTACAGGGATGTTTCATTAATCCAAATATACAAATGCAGTGGAAAAGCCATATTGGGCTGCGTTTACTGCAAGGCTTAATGCACAGATCAGATTTTTTGACCATATCAGATTTTTTTTTTGTCTTGCCTGCCCTGTTTACATTCACTTTAGAAAATAATTACAGTAACTCCCACTCGAATCGATTATTTTATTTATTTTAAAGGTATAGTGGAGGGTCTTTCCGAATTTTAGAGAAGACCCGCCCTCTCCAATTGTTTAAAAAATGCACATGAACACTCTATTTGCTCCCGAGAGGGAACGCCTATTACGCCTTAAACAATTATGTTGCAAATTATAAACTAACTCAAAAACATTCATGCAAGACAAAATGTCAAATGCCCTTCCGTTTTTATTTACGTATTATACTGAACGATTGAGTGACCGAGGAATCAAGACATGATATGCAATGGAGAAGTAGCTAGTTGCATTTGTGTAATAAATACTATGGTAACACATTGGAATTATCGAAAATGAACACACAAGGTTTTAGAATATTTCAGCGTGATACCATTTACCATTTGGTCATAAAGCTACTTTAGACAAATTGAGATGTTTACCATGTCTACGCGGTGCATGACTTTTACTAGCAGTGATTTTAAACGGATTTCTCCAAATAGCATGACAAACTTTACTAGTAGAGCCAGACCGATATATCGGCAGACCGATATTATCGGCCGATATTAGGCATTTTCCAAACTATCGGTATCGGCAGTTATAATGGCCGAATTAAGATTTCTAAAATAAAATAAAAATGGACGAAACACACTTGAGCCATGTCATGAGTGTTGGAGTTGTATAGTTTGTCCACCAGAGGGCACTCTACACCGTCCCTGTTGGCAACACTCGTTAAGTTGGTCACGAGACATACATTGCTTGAATAACAATTAAAAGAACATCTCCATTAGTTCTCTTAATTCAAAGAAGCATGACAAAAACTCATAAATAACTACAAATAACTAATGCTAGGGAAATCTGTTAATGTTTTGTTGCGCGTTTCTGAAAAAAAAATATCGGCCGATATATCGGATTTTAAAACCAACAAATATCACGTATCGGCCTTCAAAATCCTTTATTGGTCGGGCTCTACTGTCTAGTAGAATCGTGCCGACTGCGGCATAAGTGGGAAGCCCAACCTGTGCTTTTAGCGCATGCCAGCGTGTGAAATATTAACCCAAAATCACTCTGGTCTTGTTTCTATATTCTGCGGCCTTTCTTATCATACACTTCGTATACATTTTTTCTCTTTCGACCCTCAGCCATTTTCAAAGGAATGGCTAAAACCGTAACTCATCACACGTAATACACCTGAAAGTGCGCAGAAAGCGAAAACTACATACGGACGAAGCACGTACGACGGCCTTACGTAAACATATCACCAGAATGATTGACACTTAGGTGGACCAATAGTATAGCCTACCCACCTGGAAAAAGAAAATCCTCCGCTATACCTTTAATGGTTTATATAATTCATGTCTGTTGGTTCCATGATTACTTTCCAGCATGGATAAGTTAAAATCGTAGAGCAAAATGTGACTGAGCGGATACGATTACGGTAATAACGGTTCACTTAGATCTACAATTCTGAAGTGAAATAAAGAAGCATTGAAAGAGTGCGTTTATTTAAATTAATTTGAATGAATTATCAAGAGAGAGATTGAGATTGTGAAGCTGTTAAAAAGACAAAAACTGCAAAGTTATCTCATTGTAAAGAAATATTCAATAGTGAAGCGGTTTTATTTATACAATTCACGGGACAGAGGTTGAAACCACTCTCTATGCTCCACATCTGCTTCATAATACAACATTAAAAAAGCTATCTGTGTTGGCAAACGAGTGGGAAATCAGATATACATGTTTAGGTCAGATATTGTCCATATATCATATTTGAAACCACATTTGGAAGTGTCTCAAAACAGATGCGAAAAATCTGATCTCGTGCAGATGTTTCTGTTTACACATATGGAACAAATTCTGATGTAAAAAATCTGATGTTTGTGCCAGTGTGAACGCAGCCAGTCCGTCTTTATAAACATCAGATGTTGCTGCATTGTTGCTGCATTGCTTAAAAAGCATCAAAATCTTCTCCCGAAGTGCAAATATATCTCTCTTCATGCCAGCCTGCTTCCCGACAGCCAGATGGTCTTCATAAATATGTTGTTAGAACTCACATTTTAGTTCAGTTTAGGCTATAATGCTGCTCATCAGCTGTGTTTGTTTCTCAGTGTTAGCGAGGGATGGGAGAAGACATTTTCACAGCTGCCATATCCTGTCAAATTTAGTGCCGAGGTGATGTATGAAATAAAATTCAATACGCAAGAGAATATCTGATTAAAATAAACCAGGCTTGATTTCCTGGGAGCCATCAAAAGTTTGTTTTATTTCCGATTCCGTTTGCCGACTCGTGTATGATGTCACCGTTTGTGGCGCGGCCCCAAGATACGCATAAGATTGTACGCCACTTCATCGGCTCTACTCAGGTAGATGTTAAACGCCACTTTCCAGATATGGCATGCGCTTCTTCTGTTTTAGCACACTTTGGTTTGTTTGTCGGCAACACATTCTCATCCCAATTCGTCATATAACTGACGTTTTGGGACGTTTTTGACCATTCGTCAATATACAACGTTTTCAGGGCCCCCTTAAACGTCGGTAGATGGCGATCCCGGGTCGTCATACAACTGACGCTGTACCTTTAACGTCAGTTCAGGTGACGAGTTGGGTTTAGGGTTAGGTTTAGGTCTGGGGTAGAGTTAGGATCCCATAACGTCATCTACCGACGTTTAAGGGGGCCCTAAAAGTCGGATATTGACGAATTGTCCCAAAACGTCAGTTATATGACGAATTGGGATTGAGACTGCGTTGTTGTTCGGAGCTATGTCGCAGCGGTTGACATCTTGGAGCTCACATGTGTAATGCAGGTTCAAGTCCCCAGTGTCTTCACTTTCTGTCCAATAAAAAGCAAAAAATCTTCATTTAGAAAGAAATCTGGATTAAAAGCATAACATTGGCACTGAATGGTTTAATGGACTGTTGCCTTTGATAGACCAATACACCACTTAAAATCCAAGACCATATATTTTAGTTTCATGTAATTAAATTGACTGACTAGATTTGGTATTTTTCATTTAGTGCTCTCACTTAGCAACAGAGTGATAACCATTAGATTAGAGACACTTCATAACGTCAATGCTTAATCAATACGAGCAGACTGAAGTGGTGGAATATTTGTCCTGTCGTGAAAGAAAGGGACTTGTGTGTGGCACTGGAGTTGAGAAAAGCTGGAAATTCAATTTGCAAGCTTGCGATGCTAGTGCAGAGATATAGATCCGGTTTCAGATTGAGCAAGCTTTGCAAAATGAATTGCTGAAGGACATGTTTTCTCCTCGTCTCCGATCTCCCTGCATATGAAGCAGGGCAGATGGGGACGGCCGTCATTTGAGCTGGTTCACACGCAAGCCGGGACACCAAAGTCCCCGTATACTGAACCAGCAATAGAGCCATGTTTAGGTTTGGAATGTATTTATGTAGTAGAATGTACTTTCATAGAAGAGCTAACTGCATCCAAATTCACTGATATCAATTATTTACCTATGATAAAAAATATTCATGTGATTTGTGTGTGTATTTTTGGGGCGGGGAGGGTGTGCGTGCGTGCTTATGCCCATTGTTTACGTTTATTTACTTTAATTTGTAAATTACGAGCGTGGGCAAATCCTTGCTTGTGAGCTCTTCCATGATTCTGTAAATACTCCTGAGTCAGACTGCGAATGAAAGCAGTCTGCGGGATTCTCAGTTATCCATATCACAACTTTTATGTAACTTGACAAATTATATAAAGAAAAAAATGATCTAGATTTGAGATATTATAAAGGGTAACAATATAATGTGAAGTGGTGTGCACAACTTCTGTGAGCGAGCAGTGCTTGAACATGACAGCAGTAGATGTTTGCTAGCCGTGGTATCAAATTATAAACTATTAGTTGTGAAAATACTATGGTGGTTTGTCTGTCACTTTTTTTTGCCATAAATTATGCTTTTAAAATAAAGTGCTAAATCTCTATAAAGTGTAAACTTTTCTTTTTTTAAATAAATCTTTAAAAATGTTTTGATGTGTGGTGTATTTTGTTCTGTGTCCATTCTTTCTTTGTCTATTGCTCTTCAAGACAGAAGCTTGTTGCTGTGTCGTATTTTGAATTTCTAACTAGTTCGTGGAATTTGTCCGTTATTGATCAGAGAGGTCGAATTTGCTACAATAAATGTCATGCTTGTTTTAATCTAGCCAACCAGTTGTTGGCTATGCACACTGTCTACAATAAGACAGAGGGTAGCAATGAGCAACAGCCAATGAAATTGTGAGTTAGAAGAGCGTGACAGAAGGGCGAGGGAGTGCTGGGCCAGCAAGGAGAGCAAGCTCTTAAACGTCCTTGGCCGTGTCCCAATTGACACAATTCAAGTGCATTTGCGGTGGCTATACAAATAACGTGTTTAAAAATGCGAGATGCAGGGTCACTGTCTAATGCATGAGATTCTGCAAAAAAAAAAACGAGTGCAATGGTCAAACACGTCCATCGGTCACTAGCTATGTCCCAATTCAGAGGCTGAAGGACGCAGACTTCAAAGATTACGACTTTGTCTCTGAGGTTCGGACTGAGCGTTGTTAAATGGGATGATCTAGCCTATAGAGGATAGCTCTTGTTGCCTAGCAACTGTGACAGATGCCATTGATGAATGACTGTCTGAAAACATTGCAGGCTACACAAACTGTCTAAACATGTTCACAATGGTCCATTTATGTACATAATAAAGAGTATAAACGGTAACACTTTACTTGAAGGGGTGTACATAAGACTGACACAACACCTTCATAATCATGACATGACACGTCATGAATATGAAGAAGATTTTATGCATGTTAATGACAACTGTCATTAAGGCTGAATCCCAATTCTCCCCTTGGCCCTACCCCTTGTTTTTGAGTGTACCCCTTGGCCCTTAAAACGGAGTTATAAGGGCCAAGGGGTTGAAATATTCCCCTACGAAATGGAACAACCCTTCATGAACCCGATACATCATCAGTCGTCGGCGATGGCTCTTGCCAGCCCGATCTCATGAAAGTTAGTATCTATGGCACGAATGTAATTTCTCGTGGCATTTATACACGAAAAACAGTTTTTGCGTGTATATGGCACGCGATTTTCGCATACATATGATACGCACTTTTGGCGTATAATATGCACGAACTCCCCACCCCCCTCCCCCCTAAACCTAACCCAGGTTTTTTTTGTGCGTACCATATACACGCAAAAACCATTTTGGCGTATAAATGCCACGAGAAATGACACTCGTGGTATAGATACGCATCTTCAAGAGACTGTGTTGGCTCTTTTTACTGGATTTCTCCATGACAACGGCTGACAATCAGCGCAGCTGCTCTTAAAGGGTTAGTTCACCCAAAAATGAAAATTAAGTCATTAATTACTCACCCCCATGCTGTTCCAACCCCGTAATACCTTCGTTCATCTTCGGAACACAAAGAGAGCTGGATCATTCCTCCATAGACTGCCTGACTGGCTCTTGACGGCCCATTAAAGTCATTAAAGAAAATGTTTAAATATTCCATGTGCCTACAGTGGCTCAATTATAAGTTTATCAAGCGACGAGACTACTTTTTGTGCGAAAAAACATAAATAACGAATTTATTCGACTATTCCATTACTTCCTTATGGGCGCATGCACAAGAACTGAGATGAGGATGTTTTCATTCGACGACTACTTGTTACCGGCTGCTCACCGCTTAGGAGTATTACCGCCACCTACCGTATAAGATGATGTGCTGATATAGCTGGAAGTGCAAAACTTTCTGTTTACAAGCAGAGGAAGATGCGCGCTGTACATACGCTTTTCAATTAGCGTATTTTCCGCACTATAAGGTGCACTTAAAAGCCTTTAATCTTCTCAAAAAATGACAGTGTGCCTTATAATCCGTAGCGCTTATATATATGGATCATCATCTTATACAGTAGGGGGCGGTAATACTCCTAAGCGGTGAGCAGCCGGTAACAAGTAGTCGTCGAATGAGAACGCCTCGTCTCAGTTCTCGCGCATGCGCCCATAAGGAAGTAATGGAATAGTCGAATAAAGTCGATTATGTATGTTTTTCGCACAAAAAGTAGTCTCGTCGCATTTTTGGGTGAACTAACCCTTTAACTTTGAATAACATGATGATTATAACATCCCTTCCTCGAAATGTATGTCTTTTCTGATCAGAAAGGTAATTTATTATACCATTTCTTAATTTAAACGACTATAGTGTTATTATAAGAGTATATAAAGTGCTTGGTGGAATCATCTGGCGCTAAATTTAAATGTTTAACCGTTTGCGATCCATCTCGCCGGTGATTTCCGATGCATTCCGTGTACTTTCCCTTAGCCCTCCGTTTGGAGTGTGCCTCTAAAAAATCTCCGTTTCGAGGGCTATGTAGCCCTATCCCTTCGCCCTACCCTCGATCTCAACAAGAATCGGGACACCCTGAGACGTGGACGCGCAAAACGGAGGGGTAGGACTAAGGGGTAGGGCATCTTATAAAATCACATCTTAGTAAGACAGTCAACATTTGAATCCATTTAACCCTAAAACCGTATTCTGGACAAATGTGGGCAAAATAGTTTTGATTTATTTTTAAAAAAATACTTCCCTTGATCTGAGCGGTACAAGACTTGGCTACTTTTCCTAAGTTTGCTTCCTGAATACACACCTTTTTTTTACTCAATTCTACAATGTTAAGTGGGTGAAAAAAAACTCCTTAATCTTGTATTTGGGACAAAAATGGGCACCCATAGAAATGAATGGGAAAAACTGTAACTTCTTAGAGCATTCTAAAATAAGCCAAAAAAGACACCAGGTGACGGCAAAGTCACTTCATCTTTAGGTTTTAGCTCTAAGAACTTATTGGAATGATATTTTAATGTAGTTAAAAAAAATAAAACTACATTAATTTAAATAGAAATAATTTTCATAGAAAATCTGGTACTTTTGGAAGTAAATAAATTCAAAAATACCCCAAAAGTAAAAAGAAAACTACCATAAATGGATAGACAAAACTTTATTGAAGACAGTGATATAACATTTATAATAAATAAAAATTGGGATCACACCTGAGTCCTCTGTGCCCACATTTGTCCACAATTACAGGATTAAGGGCTATAAAGTGAATATACGGTTTGAGGGCCACAGTGTTTTTGTTTGTTTTGTTTTTACATTTGTATCATGAGATATTTGAGTAAATTGAAACCAAATACTTACGTTTAAAAATGTAATTGGTAATTTTTTTTAATCGTATCACTGGCGCACAATGAATTCTGAGGTGTGCAAGGCCACAAAGGATCTATACTGTAAAAAACATTTGTTGGTTTATTTTAAAAAATTAAGTAACCTGGTTGCCTTAAAATTTGAAGTTTATTGAGCTGGAAAAAAGTAAGTTAATACAATGAAGGAGATTGATTTAATCATCAGAAACTCAAAATAATAAGTTATCTGAACTAAGTAAATTATTTAAGTTGATTTGACAAAAGAAAAAAATTTGTGATAACAAATCTTGAAAATATTTTTTATAGTGTATGTGTTGTATCCTGCATTGCCTAGGAAACGAAGGACGCATTTAGAGGAGCATTTGATTTGGGACAACCTGGCGCGCCACTGTGACACAATCAGCCTTCGTATGTGTCCTTTAAAGGATCCAGCCTCTGAATTGGGATGCCGCTGTTGTCCTGCAGAGTTCAGCTCCGCCCCAATCACACCTGAAGCAGCGAATCAAGGTCTTCAGTGGTGAACATTACAGGCAGGTGTGTTGGAGCAGCAAAATTTGTTCTGTGTGAAAGGACCCTAACTCTGGCCACTGCGTGTGTGTGTCCATTAACTCCTCAATGTCCTTTTGTCATTTTAGGTTTCAGAAGAATGCTCACAAGTTCCCCCTTTGCATGCACTTCTGCCCACACTTTGAGTCACTGACAGTCAAAGCAGCATTCCTTCATGAAAGTGTGGACTCAGAAGACAATGAGGGTTTGGTGTGTTATTTGGGACAGGTCCCTTCTTTTTACATTCTGTGCGAATCATTGCACAAAAATGACCAGAATTCTTTCATGTTAACACATGACTTGTAAGGCCCTGTCCCAAATTGTACCCTAAACACTTGCGATCTTCCTACAAGTCCCCACTTTTGTGATGTAACGCTGCTTTGACTGTCGGGGAGAAGCCTGTCAATAGTGCGCATCGAGGGCACATATCGACCGCAAAGGGGGTGCTCATGATCAAACCTAAAATGACAACCTTCAGTCGCATTGACTTAATGGACACACGCACGTGACGACGTCCCACAAGACCTTAAGTGCATATGAAGTGTGTCATTTGGGACAGGGCCTAATTTTGGGATAATAATTGTCTGGGATGGTGAAATGAGCGATCTGAAGAATGCAAATCCTTACAAATCATGTCCAGCAAGGAGAGCAAACAGTCCCGTAAATCACGCTGACTGGAGCATATGAAATTCTACGGGATTAGATGACATCAGTGATGTGTTAGGTCTTTGACAACACAAACTGTAGCCCAATCACGTGACTGAGTGTTTCTCAACTCAAAAGGATTAGATAAGGGAGTTTGTGTGATAGATGTGTGGGTTTGAAAGGGTTGGTCTTGTCAGTCTCTGGTAACCCACCCTTGACATGGGATCAGTGTGGATAGAACATCCCGGGGAATGTTGGTGTTGCATGACAGTCTGTGATGAGATGACAGTCCTGCTCCTCATCTTACTACACTTTTAGTAAGAAATCAGCTCTAAGGTGTCCTACAGCCAAGTTCTCGCTTTGTATTGAGGTCCTTGCACACCAAAGTTAGGTCTGAGGTGGAAGAAGGACCAGGAATGAGACCCATAAGACTGTCCTCCTCTGAGCTGTAAACATTCATTGAGCCATGGTGAGGTAAGACAGTATTTGAGCATTACGCTGGACATAATTCATGTTGCCAGAATGTAAGAGATCCCAGCTGTTTATTGGACACCTCTCATGTGGGAAAACCATTGCCGATCTCACCCCTCTGCAGCTGCTCCTCACCTCCATTGGAAGCTATTTTGGATGACTGAGCAAGCAGAACACCAGGCCTGTGTCAGCGAAATCTTGGCAGAGTTGGAGGTACACTGGGGTTGGGTTGAGGTATTCAAGCACAGTCAGGCTCTGGGTAAATGAGTGCCATCAACGTTCCCCCTGTTCCCTTCCTCCAAATGAGTTGACTTGCGAGTGACAAGTGAGCTGTGGAGTTTGGTTTCAACAGCGCTGACGTTGAGGTCTGTACTGATGTCAGGTCCCGGTAACAGGATTCCCAAACCTGTTTAGCACATCATCCCAGGGCGATAATTTTACTGGACCATATGCCTATTTAAAGAGTTAGCATTGCATGCTAATAAACAAGCATAATGATATTAAAAGACATGCTGAAGGACAGCAATTTCACTGAGTGTTTACTTGTCACATGATCAGTGGTTAAGTCTATCAAAGCTGGTTGAAATACAGTATTAAGGAAACCCGTGAACTGGAACTTAGCAACAGCCTCGCTTTCGTACCCGTCATGGCACTTATTCATCGCTCTGCATGAGGTCTATAGAGCAGTTCATTGATTCACAGATTTGTAATGAAAACCTTGCGGGAAGACAATAGCAGGATTTCTAAATTCAGGAGCATCTTAATGGAGTAGTTCACTTTTTAAAAAAACTTTTGCTGATAATTTACTCATCCCCATGACACCCCATGATGTCCACGTCTTTCTTTCCTCAGTCGAAAAGACATTTTTTGGAAGGTTTTTGATGAAAACATTCCAGGGATTTCTCCATATAATGGACTTCAATGGGAACCAAATGGTTCAAGGTCCAAATGAGAGTTTCAGTGCAGCTTCAGAGGGCTTTAATCAACACCAGACGATGAATAAGGTTCTTATCTAGCGAAACAATGCGTCATTTAACCCATTCAGACCCTGCGTCCATTACAATGGACATCACATGTCAGCCCCCTTTTTTTAACTTCTGGAGCATTTCACCTAGTTTAAAGCCTGCAGTCCATTAGATTGGACGTTTGTCATCCAATCAAATGCCAGAAAAGCTCTGCATGTAGTAATTATATATAAAAAACTCTACATTGAAGAGAAGCATGTCAGCACTTCACTGCAAACACAGAAGCAAGCAACATTTTCTAAGTTATATTTACATTTTGTATATATTTTTGCCAGTATTTCATAGTTTGTATGTAAAATAGAAAGATTGAACTTATTAATTAAAGTTAAAAATCAACTGCAAAGTTGCACGTTTTAAATCAGGATTTTTTTAAATGTGTCTGTCCATTAGAATGGACAGTAGGTTTGAAAGCCTGTTACTGAAGTCACATTTTCAGTAATGCTGATTGAAATTTCTTTTATAAAAAAAATAGATCACAGTACCGATACATTTTTGAAACTTTTTTCTTGTGCAGAATATACAGTTCTGAAGTGCTTGAACATATAGCTGATGAAAATATCTCAGATGTTGACTTTATGTGGAGTGATGAGGAAGATGGAGATGTAAGAAAAATATCCATATTTAAAACTTTATAAAGTAAAATAACTTCCAGCCAAAAGAACACATGGATTTGACTTAAATCTAAAGCGCAACTTAAATATGAATATTTTTAATATTTTATATGAATATATATTTTTATGAATAGATGCACTTTTATGATGCATAGATTCACTTGTATCATGGATAGATGCACTTTTATGGACTTTCAAAACAGAAACAACCATTTACAGCCAATATAAAGCTTGGAAGGGCCAGGACATTGTTTAATATAACTCTGATTGTCTTTGTCTGAGAGAAGAATGTCATATACACCAAGGATGGCTAGAGGCCAGGGTGATTAAATCATGGGCTAATTTACATTTTTGGGTGAACTATGCCTTTAAAGGTATAGTTCACCCACAAATTATATTTGTCATCACTTACTCACCCTCATGTTGTTCCAAACCTGTATAAGTTTCATACCGTTTTTATTCTGCTGAACACAAAATAGGTATGTTAAATAATGTCTGTAACAAAACAGCTGACAGTAGCCATTGACTTCCACAGTATTTTGTTTTCCTATATATTTTCGCAAATAACTATATGATATTATTATAATATAATATTATCATTATTAGTAACTATTTTGAAAATTACAATAATATTTAGCAGTAATGTATCAATATTGATACATATATAAATTGCTGTATAATTGATTACAGCAGTAATCAAATTGCGAAATTACGAAATACAGTAAAAATACAGTAAAGTACTATTTTGTAGTTTGCATTACTGATCTTGTACACTGTAAAGTGAATTACAGTAGTTACTGGAAATCGAAATACAGTGACTTGCTGGCAACCGTCCTGCCAGTACTGTAAAAATACAAGAAAACACAGGATGCACACAGGAAATGACTCTAACATGAATGCATTGATTGATTCCTAGGTTTATTTTGTTATGAATAAACAAATGTGCAATATATAAAGGAAAAACCTTATGATTTAGGTTGTGATGTTATAATGTTCAAGTTTTTGATCTAAAAAAAGAAGGATGCACACAGAAAATGACTGTGTATTGAGATATTTGAGATATTTATGAGATATTTATGACTAATATGACCAGATTGATTGAATCGAAGATATTTAGTTTGTTATAAACAATGTGCAATCTGTAAATCAAAATTAAAATTATAGTTGAAATGGTATACTGCTGGAATTTTTTTGACCTTGAGAAAAAGCTTGAAGTATAGACCAACAAATTTGATGTTTATTAATTTATTTCATGTTGGTACATTTTTGGGAGGTACACCTGTTTTGACCTGATGTCCATTGGAATGGACAAAAAAAATCACAATGAAAGAAATTATATATAAAAAAAATTTCATTTGTTTTCATTTATAAAAAGCCTCATGAGCTTTTTATAAAGAAGAATTCTTTTTATTTCAAGAAGATTGGAGAAACTTTTTTTGCACAAAAAAAACGACAGTGGTACCCCTTATGTTTTTTTTTTGGGGTGCAAAAAAAAAGTTTCTCCAATCTTCTTGAAACTCTGGATTCTGATAGAGGGCCATGGGACTTGGACCTGAGTGCAAAAATGGAGGCTCTAGACCCTTCCAGAGCTGAGATATTGAGATATTTATATTGGCTCAATATCTCAGTATGTCATAAATATCTCATAAATATCTCAGCTCTGGAAGGGTCTAGAGCCTCCATTTTGCACTCAGGTCTAAGTCCCATGGCCCTCTATCAGAATCCAGAGTTTCAAGAAACATTTTTTTCACACAAAAAAAAAAAAACGACAGTGGTACCCCTTATGTTTTTTTTTTGTGCGAAAAAAAAAAAGTTTCTTGAAACTCTGGATTCTGATAGAGGGCCATGGGACTTAGACCTGAGTGCAAAAATGGAGGCTCTAGACCCTTCCAGAGCTGAGATATTGAGATATTTATAATGGCTCAATATCTCAGTATGTCACAAATATCTCATAAATATCTCAATATCTCAGCTCTGGAAGGGTCTAGAGCCTCCATTTTTGCACTCAGGTCTAAGTCCCATGGCCCTCAATCAGAATCCAGAGTTTCAAGAAACTTTTTTTTTCACAAAAAAAAAAAAAAAAAAAAAAACGACAGTGGTACCCCTTATGTTTTTTTTTTTGTGCGAAAAAATAAAAAGTTTCTTGAAACTCTGGATTCTGATAGAGGGCCATGGGACGTAGACCTGAGTGCAAAAATGGAGGCTCTAGACCCTTCCAGAGCTGAGATATTGAGATATTTATAATGGCTCAATATCTCAGTATGTCATAAATATCTCATAAATATCTCAATATCTCAGCTCTGGAAGGGTCTAGAGCCTCCATTTTTGCACTCAGGTCTAAGTCCCATGGCCCTCAATCAGAATCCAGAGTTTCAAGAAGATTGGAGAAACTTTTTTTTGCAAAAAAAAAAAAAAAAAAAAAAAAAACGACAGTGGTACCCCTTATGTTTTTTTTGGTGCAAAAAAGTTCCTCCCCTTACAGAAAAAACACATGAATTTCACATGTTATTACATGTTTTCCACATGTGACCACATGTGCCCACATGTGACCACATGTGCCCACATGTGAACAACATGTCACCACATGTGAGTAATGTTCGACCACATGTGAACAACATGTCACCACATGTGAACAATGTTTCACCACATGTGAACAACATGTCACCTCATGTGAACTTAATGGAACACGTGGCACATGTGGAAAACATGTTATAGGTAATAAACACATTTTGGTAATAAACATGTCTTTTACATCTTTTACATTTTTGCACGTTGTAATGAGTTAACATGTGAATTATGTTAACACGTTACAAATACTGTACATTTTTAGCCTTATTCACACAAAATGCAGAACATAAAGCTTATAATGCATGTGTAGGCCTAGGCCCACATATGCCTACTAATGTGAAAATATATTCATGAATGATAATGTAGCGTATAGTTTTTAATCAAGTGTGTTTTTGCAATATTTTTATTTCAACACTGTTTACCATTTCTAAAGCTATATTATAAATATATTTTACATAATCAACAATATAATATTATATTTGATATAATCAATAGGCTACTGCTTTCATATTCTTTTTACAAAGCACTTTCAGGACATCTTTATTATATGTACATATGTATAGAATATGTTTTAAGTGCTGCATGATTTTGACGTGGTTTAATCAATGCCGTGCACGTGAACTTTCGAGTCTCTCAAACACTGGAGTGGCCGCCTGGCCGGCGCGCAGAGTTGCCATGGAAACGGCGCGGGAACACTGCTTCTGTGGTAAATAACAAAACTCCCTCCCTCGCTGTTGTTTCAACTTTTCACGGCTTTTTTCAGGTAAGATTAGTATCTAAAAGCACACGAATAATACTCACAAATGTTGTTTTTTTTTTACATTTCTCCTACTTGTAATTGACACGATTCTGTTAAAAATGTACTTTATCGACATGGTGTAACATTAGTGTCTTCGGAAAAAGTCCGTTAGAGGTAGCAAGGGTAAAGAGGTAACAGCTAGCAAGGCTAACGTAACGTTAACTCGGTTTAACTTTTATTTATTAAAGTTTCTTTTAATTACCTGTTATGTGTAGATGAGAGGTTTTGTAAGGGTTTTACTGGGAAGTGAGCTAATTTATATAACACAAACGTAAACATAACGTATCGGTGATGTTACTTTCAGGAGCAATAACATTGGCTGAAACTAACGTTAGCTCAATGGTAACGTTAAACACATTTTGATTAAAAAATGTTCTGTGATTTCAGTAGTAACAAAATAACCCATAACAGAGAGAAGCTCCACGACTTCAACATTTCTGAAGAAAGCTGCTGCTGGAGAAGTAACGTTAGGACACAGGTGAGCCGAGGAAGCTCATTAAATAACCTAATTTTATTTCTCAAATTAATTATTTTTAAATTGTTTATTTTAAGAAGGTTTTGACATCCAAACGAAGTTACACTGTATGAGCAAAATTAAATGGATAAGTAAACCCAAAAACTAACTTTTATCCTAGTTAAGAAATTATATTCTGTATTTTAAATTCTTTCTCTTTTCTGCATTTCACCTCTGCTGTAGCTTCTTTCCTTTTAATAAACCTGGCATTGTATAATAACATTGTTAGCTCAGTGACAAATGGCTTGTTGTGTTCCTAGATCCCTCAGTGCTGATGCCCTGCAATGTATTGAAGTGGAGCTGATCTTCATCTCTAAAGCACTATTGATGAACCATATGATTAGTAAGTAAAATGCCAAACGTACACTAATGTCAAACCTACACTAATGTCAAACATACACTAATTGTCTTGGTACTAAATGTTTATGTTGTTTATGTTAAAGGAGTCATAACCTGTCATTTTCACTTTTCCACGAGAATCAATGTATCATGATTGCCTAAAGATTAAACATTGGCCGAGAAGCCGATATTCAAAAGTGAAGCGTTTGTTTACCACAGGGTTCGTAAACCAGCCTGCATGCACGTGCACTCAAATACGAGATTTTAATTTCTCCCCCGACTTGACGTCGAGACGAGCAGGATATACCATATATGGACACCCCATATGCTGCAGGAAGCTAGCGCTGTCCCTCTCCCCATCATATTCAGTCAAGAAAGATGCAGAAATGTAGTGCACACGTGAGTTGCTCTGTGGTTGACTGCCAGAATCAACATTCAAATGTGTTTTCTCTACCAAAAAACGGACCAGAGCTACCAGGGAACAGTGGATGAAATTCATTTTTAACGACGCTGTTCCAACAACCCTATCAACTGGCTCGTCTGCGCTAAACATTTTACACAGGAATCATTTATGAGATATTTATGACATACTGAGATATTGAGCCATTATAAATATCTCAATATCTGCAGCTCTGGAAGGGTCTAGAGCCTCCATTTTTGCACTCAGGTCTTAGTCCCATGGCCCTCAATCAGAATCCAGAGTTTCAAGAAGATTGAAGAAACTTTTTTTTGCACAAAAAAAAAAACAAAAAAAAAAAAAACGACAGTGGTACCCCTTGTTTTTTTTTTTTGGGTGCAAAAAAAAAGTTTCTCCAATATTCTTGAAACTCTGGATTCTGATAGAGGGCCATGGGACTTAGACCTGAGTGCATAAATGGAGGCTCCAGACCCTTCCAGAGCTGAGATATTGAGATATTTATGAGATATTTATGACATACTGTCAGATATTGAGCCATTATAAATATCTCAATATCTCAGCTCTGGAAGGGTCTAGAGCCTCCATTTTTGCACTCGGGTCTTAGTCCCATGGCCCTCAATCAGAATCCAGAGTTTCAAGAAGATTGAAGAAACTTTTTTTTTGCACAAAAAAAAAAAAACGACAGTGGTACCCCTTATGTTTTTTGTGGGGTACAAAAAGAAGTTTCTCCAATCTTCTTGAAACTCTGGATTCTGATAGAGGGCCATGGGACTTAGACCTGAGTGCAAAAATGGAGGCTCTAGACCCTTCCAGAGCTGAGATATTGAGATATTTATAATGACTCAATATCTCAGATATTGAGCCATTATAAATATTCTCAATATCTCAGCTCTGGAAGGGTCTAGAGCCTCCATTTTTGCACTCAGGTCTAAGTCCCATGGCCCTCTATCAGAATCCAGAGTTATTGGAGAAACTTTTTTTTGCACAAAAAAAAAAAAACGACAGTGGTACCCCTTATGTTTTTTTTTGTGCAAAAAAAAAAGTTTCTCCAATAACTCTGGATTCTGATAGAGGGCCATGGGACTTAGACCTGAGTGCAGAAATGGAGGCTCTAGACCCTTCCAGAGCTGAGATATTGAGATATTTATAATGGCTCAATATCTCAGTATGTCATAAATATTCTCATAAATATCTCAATATCTCAGCTCTGGAAGGGTCTAGAGCCTCCATTTTTGCACTCAGGTCTAAGTCCCATGGCCCTCTATCAGAATCCAAAGTTATTGGAGAAACTTTTTTTGCACAAAAAAAAAAAAAAAAAAACGACAGTGGTACCCCTTATGTTTTTTTTTTGTGCAAAAAAAAAAAGTTTCTCCAATAACTCTGGATTCTGATAGAGGGCCATGGGACGTAGACCTGAGTGCAAAAATGGAGGCTCTAGACCCTTCCAGAGCTGAGATATTGAGATATTTATAATGGCTCAATATCTCAGTATGTCATAAATATCTCAATATCTCAGCTCTGGAAGGGTCTAGAGCCTCCATTTTTGCACTCAGGTCTAAGTCCCATGGCCCTCTATCAGAATCCAGAGTTATTGGAGAAACTTTTTTTTTGCACACACAAAAAAAAAAAAAACGACAGTGGTACCCCTTATGTTTTTTTTTGTGCAAAAAAAAAAGTTTCTCCAATAAGCTCTGGATTCTGATAGAGGGCCATGGGACTTGAGACCTGAGTGCAAAAATGGAGGCTCTAGACCCTTCCAGAGCTGAGATATTGAGTATTTATAATGGCTCAACATACTGAGTATGTGAGCCATTATAAATATCTCAATATCTCAGCTCTGGAAGGGTCTAGAGCCTCCATTTTTGCACTCAGGTCTACGTCCCATGGCCCTCTTTCAGAATCCAGAGTTATTGGAGAAACTTTTTTTTCGCACAAAAAAAAAAAAAAAACATAAGGGGTACCACTTGTCGTTTTTTTTTTGTTTTTGCAAAAGAAAAAAAAGTTTCTCCAATAACTCTGGGATTCTGATAGAGGGCCATGGGACTTAGACCTGAGTGCAAAAATGGAGGCTCTAGACCCTTCCAGAGCTGAGATATTGAGTATTTAGAATGGCTCAATATCTCAGATATGTCATAAATATCTCATAAATATCTCAATATCTCAGCTCTGGAAGGGTCTAGAGCCTCCATTTTTGCACTCAGGTCTAAGTCCCATGGCCCTCTATCAGAATCCAGAGTTATTGGAGAAACTTTTTTTTGCACAAAAAAAAACAAAAAACGACAGTGGTACCCCTTATGTTTTTTTTTTGTGCAAAAAAAAAAGTTTCTCCAATAACTCTGGATTCTGATAGAGGGCCATGGGACTTAGATCTGAGTGCAAAAATGGAGGCTCTAGACCCTTCCAGAGCTGAGATATTGAGATATTTATAATGGCTCAATATCTCAATATGTCATAAATATCTCATAAATATCTCAATATCTCAGCTCTGGAAGGGTCTAGAGCCTCCATTTTTGCACTCAGGTCTAAGTCCCATGGCCCTCTATCAGAATCCAGAGTTATTGGAGAAACTTTTTTTTGCACAAAAAAAAAAAAAAAACGACAGTGGTACCCCTTATGTTTTTTTTTTGTGCAAAAAAAAAGTTTCTCCAATAACTCTGGATTCTGATAGAGGGCCATGGGACTTAGATCTGAGTGCAAAAATGGAGGCTCTAGACCCTTCTAGAGCTGAGATATTGAGATATTTATAATGGCTCAATATCTCAGTATGTCATAAATATCTCATAAATATCTCAATATCTCAGCTCTGGAAGGGTCTAGAGCAGGGGTCACCAAACTTTTTTTCTCTGGGGGCCAAATTATCATTTCTGACTGTGATGGGGGGCCGGGTCAGCTATATAACATAGAATTGTATGACCCAGACAAAAATGACCACCAGCAGGCCTCATTGTGTCGTAGAGATTACTAGCCTGGCACAGCCATCCCCACTACTATCCACACTACTATATCAACACTTGATTCCTATATCAACAGAATGTATTTGGCAAAGGAATACATTCTGTTGTGCAGCCAGTCCGCCTTTCATCCTCCGAATCCTGTCTTCTCTTGCTTGCCCTCGCAAGCTAGCATACTCTTTTTGGCGGGTTTAGTGGTGACGACACAGATTATATTCTTTGAAAACCGCATCAAATAATACAAACTGGTCCTTTTTCACGGTCCCATTTAAAAAAAAAAATTGTTGGTCCACTGTTCTTTGAAAACTCTGCACTCTCTATCAACTTTCGTTTAACGTTAGACATTTTGCTGTCCTGAACACTGACTGTTCCCTGTGCGCGTGTTGTCTGTCACTGCTTGATCTCGAGCATATTGGGTGACGAATTTGGCAAATATAGTTAATTTTATAACTAAATATAATTTTTTAACAGAAAAAAAATCAACAAAATACCAGATGCAGACATGTTATTTTTTTTCCAAAAAGCAATTTAAAAAAATAGGCCATGACGACTTCTGGGGATTGCCTCATAGGGCCGGTTTAAGTAGTGGGGGGCAGAGGGGCTGGGGGGCCAGTCAAAGTGGGGTGGCGGGCCTGAGTTGGCCCCCGGGCCTTAGTTTGGTGACCCCTGGTCTAGAGTCTCCATTTTTGCACTCAGGTCTAAGTCCCATGGCCCTCTATCAGAATCCAGAGTTATTGGAGAAAACTTTTTTTTGCACAAAAAAAAAAAAACGACAGTGGTACCCCTTATGTTTTTTTTTGTGCAAAAAAAAAGTTTCTCCAATAACTCTTGATTCTGATAGAGGGCCATGGGACGTAGACCTGAGTGCAAAAATGGAGGCTCTAGACCCTTCCAGAGCTGAGATATTGAGATATTTATAATGGCTCAATATCTCAGTATGTCATAAATATCTCATAAATATCTCAATATCTCAGCTCTGGAAGGGTCTAGAGCCTCCATTTTTGCACTCAGGTCTAAGTCCCATGGCCCTCTATCAGAATCCAGAGTTATTGGAGAAACTTTTTTTTTTGCACAAAAAAAAAAAACAACAGTGGTACCCCTTATGTTTTTTTTTTGTGCAAAAAAAAGAGTTTCTCCAATAACTCTGGATTCTGATAGAGGGCCATGGGACGTAGACCTGAGTGCAAAAATGGAGGCTCTAGACCCTTCCAGAGCTGAGATATTGAGATATTTATAATGGCATACAAGCTAGATCTCAGTATGTACAATGGCATAAATGCTACATATCTCAATATCTCAGCTCTGGAAGGGTCTAGAGCCTCCATTTTTGCACTCAGGTCTAAGTCCCATGGCCCTCTATCAGAATCCAGAGTTATCGGAGAAACTTAAAATTTTGACCCGAAAAAAAAAACGATAAGGGGTACCACTGTCGTTTTTTTTTTTTTCGAGATTAGAAATTTTTGATTTTCTTGAAACTCTGGATTCTGATAGAGGGCCATGGGACTTAGATCTGAGTGCAAAAATGGAGGCTCTAGACCCTTCCAGAGCTGAGATATTTAGATATTTATAATGGCATACAGAGCTGAGATATTCGAGATATTTACAATGGCATAAATGCTACGTGAAATCTCAATATCTCAGCTCTGGAAGGGTCTAGAGCCTCCATTTTTGCACTCAGATCTAAGTCACATGGCCCTCTATCAGAATCCAGAGTTTCAAGAAAATCAAAATTTTGACCCGAAAAAAAAACGTACAGGGGTACCCCTGTACGTTTTTTTTTTTTCGGGTCAAAATTTTGATTTTCTTGAAACTCTGGATTCTGATAGAGGGCCATGGGACTTAGATCTGAGTGCAAAAATGGAGGCTCTAGACCCTTCCAGAGCTGAGATATTTAGATATTTATAATGGCATACAGAGCTGAGATATTGAGATATTTACAATGGCATAAATGCTACATAAAATCTCAATATCTCAGCTCTGGAAGGTCTAGAGCCTCCATTTTTGCACTCAGATCTAAGTCACATGGCCCTCTATCAGAATCCAGAGTTTCAAGAAAATCAAAATTTTGACCCAAAAAAAAACGACAGTGGTACCCCTTACGTTTTTTTTTTCGGGTCAAAATTTTGATTTTCTTGAAACTCTGGATTCTGATAGAGGGCCATGGGACTTAGATCTGAGTGCAAAAATGGAGGCTCTAGACCCTTCCAGAGCTGAGATATTTGAGATATTCATAGTAGCATACATGCCATTGTAGAATATCTCAATATCTACAGCTGGCATAAATGCTATTGTGAATATCTAAATATCTCAGCTCTGGAAGGGTCTAGAGCCTCCATTTTTGCACTCAGATCTAAGTCCCATGGCCCTCTATCAGAATCCAGAGTTTCAAGAAAATCAAAATTTTGACCCGAAAAAAAAAACGACAGTGGTACCCCTTCGATTTTTTTTCGGGTCAGAAATTTTGATTTTCTTGAAACTCTGGATTCTGATAGAGGGCCATGTGACTTAGATCTGAGTGCAAAAATGGAGGCTCTAGACCCTTCCAGAGCTGAGATATTGAGATTTCACGTAGCATTTATGCCATTGTAAATATCTCAATATCTCAGCTCTGTATGCCATTATAAATATCTAAATATCTCAGCTCTGGAAGGGTCTAGAGCCTCCATTTTTGCACTCAGATCTAAGTCCCATGGCCCTCTATCAGAATCCAGAGTTTCAAGAAAATCAAAATTTTGACCCGAAAAAAAAAACGACAGTGGTACCCCTTACGTTTTTTTTTTCGGGTCAAAATTTTGATTTTCTTGAAACTCTGGATTCTGATAGAGGGCCATGGGACTTAAATCTGAGTGCAAAAATGGAGGCTCTAGACCCTTCCAGAGCTGAGATATTTAGATATTTATAATGGCATACAGAGCTGAGAATATTGAGATATTTACAATGGCATAAATGCTACGTGAAATCTCAATATCTCAGCTCTGGAAGGGTCTGAGAGCCTCCATTTTTGCACTCAGATCTAAGTCACATGGCCCTCTATCAGAATCCAGAGTTTCAAGAAAATCAAAATTTTGACCCAAAAAAAACGACAGTGGTACCCCTTACGTTTTTTTTTCGGGTCAAAATTTTGATTTTCTTGAAACTCTGGATTCTGATAGAGGGCCATGTGACTTAGATCTGAGTGCAAAAATGGAGGCTCTAGACCCTTCCAGAGCTGAGATATTGAGATTTCACGTAGCATTTATGCCATTGTAAATATCTCAATATCTCAGCTCTGTATGCCATTATAAATATCTAAATATCTCAGCTCTGGAAGGGTCTAGAGCCTCCATTTTTGCACTCAGATCTAAGTCCCATGGCCCTCTATCAGAATCCAGAGTTTTCAAGAAAATCAAAATTTTGACCCGAAAAAAAACGACAGTGGTACCCCTTACGTTTTTTTTTGGGTCAAAATTTTGATTTTCTTGAAACTCTGGATTCTGATAGAGGGCCATGTGACTTAGATCTGAGTGCAAAAATGGAGGCTCTAGACCCTTCCAGAGCTGAGATATTGAGATTTCACGTAGCATTTATGCCATTGTAAATATCTCAATATCTCAGCTCTGTATGCCATTATAAATATCTAAATATCTCAGCTCTGGAAGGGTCTGAGCCTCCATTTTTGCACTCAGATCTAAGTCCCATGGCCCTCTATCAGAATCCAGAGTTTCAAGAAAATCAAAATTTTGACCCAAAAAAAAAACGACAGTGGTACCCCTTACGATTTTTTTTTTCAGGGTCAAAATTTTGATTTTCTTGAAACTCTGGATTCTGATAGAGGGCCATGTGACTTAGATCTGAGTGCAAAAATGGAGGCTCTAGACCCTTCCAGAGCTGAGATATTGAGATATTTATAATGGCATACAGAGCTGAGATATTGAGATATTTACAATGGCATAAATGCTACGATGAAATCTCAATATCTCAGCTCTGGAAGGTCTGAGCCTCCATTTTTGCACTCAGATCTAAGTCCCATGGCCCTCTATCAGAATCCAGAGTTTCAAGAAAATCAAAATTTTGACCCGAAAAAAAACGACAGTGGTACCCCTTACGTTTTTTTTTCGGGTCAAAATTTTGATTTTCTTGAAACTCTGGATTCTGATAGAGGGCCATGGGACTTAGATCTGAGTGCAAAAAATGGAGGCTCTAGACCCTTCCAGAGCTGAGATATTGAGATATTTACAGTGGCATACATGCCAGCTGTAAATATCTGCAGATATCTCAGCTGGCATGAATGCCATTGTGAGTATCTCAATATCTCAGCTCTGGAAGGGTCTAGAGCCTCCATTTTGCACTCAGATCTAAGTCCCATGGCCCTCTATCAGAATCCAGAGTTTCAAGAAAATCAAAATTTTGACCCGAAAAAAAACGACAGTGGTACCCTTTCGTTTTATTTTTTCGAGGTCAGAATTTTGATTTTCTTGAAACTCTGGATTCTGATAGAGGGCCATGTGACTTAGATCTGAGTGCAAAAATGGAGGCTCTAGACCCTTCCAGAGCTGAGATATTGAGATATTCACAGTAGCATTTATGCAGTTGTAAATATCTCAATATCTCAGCTCTGTATGCCATTGTAAATATCTCAAATATCTCAGCTCTGGAAGGGTCTAGAGCCTCCATTTTTGCACTCAGATCTAAGTCCCATGGCCCTCTATCAGAATCCAGAGTTTCAAGAAAATCAAAATTTTGACCCAAAAAAAAAAACGACAGTGGTACCCCTGTACGTTTTTTTTTCGGGTCAGAAATTTTGATTTCTTGAAACTCTGGATTCTGATAGAGGGCCATGTGACTTGATCTGAGTGCAAAATGGAGGCTCTAGACCCTTGCAGAGCTGAGATATTGAGATTTCACGTAGCATTTATGCCATTGTAAATATCTCAATATCTCAGCTCTGTATGCCATTATAAATATCTAAATATCTCAGCTCTGGAAGGGTCTAGAGCCTCCATTTTTGCACTCAGATCTAAGTCCCATGGCCCTCTATCAGAATCCAGAGTTTCAAGAAAATCAAAATTTTGACCCGGAAAAAAAAACGACAGTGGTACCCCTTTACGTTTTTTTTTCGGGTCAGAAATTTTAATTTTCTTGAAACTCTGGATTCTGATAGAGGGCCATGTGACTTTAGATCTGAGTGCAAAAATGGAGGCTCTAGACCCTTCCAGAGCTGAGATATTGAGATTTCACGTAGCATTTATGCCATTGTAAATATCTCAATATCTCAGCTCTGTATGCCATTATAAATATCTAAATATCTCAGCTCTGGAAGGGTCTAGAGCCTC
>JAQIUQ010002590.1:117500-290837 GCA_030378365.1 Hybognathus amarus | reverse complement strand
TTAATGTATTGCTTTATGAGCATTTACTGCGCCATTGTAAATATCTCATATCAGCTGAACTTGCAGGAGCCAGGAACTTACTCCTAAATACTGGTACCAACAGTATGTACTTCATTGAAACAAATAATTTGATACATGACGATTGTGTACATACATGTTTTTACATTGCACCATATTTCCTAGTATCTCAGCATGTAATCTTAACTTAACGTTTATGCAATGCTATTGGACTACACAGCTTACCATCCCTTACACTTTAACCTACCCTTAAACTTACCCATACCACCACACCTGCCCCTAGACCTTACCCACACCCACACCTCAACAGCAGCAAAAAGTATTTTACAATACAACATGAAGCACAATACATTGTACTGATTTTTCAATGTAAGTAACATAGTACTTAAAGCCACTTAATATAAAGTGGGACCATTTCTTTTCTAGGTTAGCAGCCAAGAAGACTTTTTTGCGACAAAAATAATACCTACCTACGACCAGTGCAGTTGAAAATATATTTATATAAAAAAAAATTCCATACCTCTTGAAAGAATCTTCAGAGCCTTCACATGTCTTGTAGAATTGAAAAGAAGAGACATTATTTTTTTACTCTTAAAGACAGAACAAAACACCCGTCCAATTCTGTCAAGCAGGACTTATCCCTGATGCATCCAAGTAAAACCAGACATTTTTAAAACAGTCAATTTATGAAGTCAGTTGACAGACATAAAACATACATCATTGAAGGGCTTAGGAGAAAAAAGCAGGCTTGCTACCATATCAGATCGCATTGGAATAAATCTACACGCTTAGTGACTCATTGAGGGCGCTGCTGAAGTGCAACAACTGAAGGCAGACAGTCCAGTAAAAGGCTGTCAGTTTGAGTATCAGAGGAGCTGTTGAGTGACAGATAGACAGTGATAAAGATGTGGACGGGATCTGGATAAAGAAGATCCCTGAAGGACATCACATGAGACACAATTGGTCTGTATCTGAAATGTGTTCAAATCCAGACAGAGACAAACACTTACTCTCTTTCTGAGTCCACCAGGTCTTTGGCAACGTAGTCAGGCTCTGGATACGGCCATCGATCTGAAAGTGACATAAAAGAAAGCCATGAGAGATACATGAAGAGACCCCAGTGTTTAAAGAGCACAAAGAGCAGTACACCTGCAGCTTTTAGTGATAACACTGAGTTAATAGAAATAAATAATAGTAATACTGTATATAAATGTATTGATAGATGCATATATGAAGACAGAGTGAGAAAGGGATGGACATTCTGATCTAATTTCTCATTCAACCCTGTCAAAAGAAGACTGATTCTTCATTAAACCACAACATAAATGAGAAAGCTTTCCTGGGACATGCCGCTTTACAGCACAGATGCATTATGGATGAGAGGCTGCGTTCATGGCAAGCACAAATCCACCATTGATTTGCAAGCTAATCACAGCTGTCTGAACACGTGTCTTACTACTGAATGGACATATTTAAGGAGAACCCCACTGGAACGTAATTGCTCATACTATAGATATCTATGTTTTTGATTTTAATAGTTTTGTAAAAATCTGGGCTAAGCTTTATGCACTGCATACAAATCCATAATGAAATATTGTAAAGCGCAGCTGGCTTTTTTCCAGCTTGTTGTTGCTGCCGGGACAGGTTACTCCCAGATATTCTTTTCTTTTTAAAGACGAAGAGAACAAGGAAGCAGGCGTCACGAGGCCGGGGCCCCGGCTGATATTACAGTGGCAAGAGGGAAGGGGTGGGTCCCGGCTCTCACTGCAGCGCTACACTGACTGCCAAGAGATGTATGAACCTGGATCTCAGACAATTGCACATGCAGGGAATTCCACTTCAACAGGGAGGGTCCTTGTTTTTTACATACTTAGCTGTGATTATTCAGGTAATGGTGTAAGGGAAGGTTATAAGAGGTACTGTAGTAAAAGTGTACACAAGATTGGAAAGTGTAAGATCAAACTGACAGATATTATTTTTGTGTGCTATTATAACACAAGAGTTTATAAAGTTTTTGATATCAGGGACACAAAAATGGACACAGTTTAAGCCTTCTTAAAATTTATGAAAATATAAGCAGCTAAATATGTAAAAGTATAAAGACACATTTATACTAGGGATGTCAAACGATTAATCAGCGATTAATCGGCATCCAAAATAAAAGTTTGTGTTTACATAATATATGTGGGTGCACTGTGTATAATTATTTTATATATATATATATAGACACACACATGCTTGTATATTTTTAAGAAATATTTTAATGTACTGTATATCTGTCTATAGATTTATATATAATTTATATTATATATAAATATAAATATTCTATATATAATTTTTTTTTCTCTTAAATATACATGCATGTGTGTGTATTTATATATATACAAGGAGTAGGGCATAGGGAAGCACACAAGCAATAAGCACATCCCCGCCGGGTACGTCACTTATTTGGTTCCCCTGGAAACATTTCCGTTGTGGTCTGTGTTATTTGCAGCACGTTTTCAGTACTTGGTTGGGTTGTGAACTTTTGTGGCACGTGTGTGTTGTGAATCTGATGAAGATGTTTTTTTTTTTTTTTGCAGGTGTTTTTTCTATTTGCTTGTATTTGTTTCTATTTTCTTGTGTGTTTTTTTTCTATTTGCATGTGTGTTTTTTTTTCTATTTGCACGCGTTATTTTCTTTTTGCACATGTTTGCTTCAGTTGCATCATGTTAAGCTCTTCGGCCACCATAACTAATTTTATAATGTCTTTACTGTCTCTACCAACCCGATCTCACTAGAATTCGTACGAATTTTACGAGGTGGCTAATCGTAACAATTTGTAACGACCTCACTTGTACAAAGACCTCACTTTTTGCTAAATCGTACATATTTTACGAATTGGCCAATTCATGTATGAATTTGTACGAACTGACCTACCCCTGACCCCGCCCCTAAACCTACCCATCACGTGGGTTTGGACAAATTGTACGAATTCGTATCGAGTGAGCTCGTATGAATTAGTACGAATTAGCCACTTTTTAATCCCTCATACGAATTCGTACAAATTGGTCGTAAGATAGCGTAGTCTCTACTGTCATTTTTTTACAGTACAAAAGCATTTATATATGTTTGCAGAGATTTGGGAAACATGCTAAATTCAAATTCTTGTTTTGCGGAAAATATTGAACTGGGTCAGAGAGTGCATATTCTACAAGAACTTAAAAGCATCGGCACCTACTAAAGAGGTCTATGACCAGAGGCATATTAAAAACACAGTAAAATGTGGATAAATATAGTGTGTAAGGCCCATCGCATTCTATTGTCAATTGCGCTTGTTGCTATTGCGTGTCCTGAATCTAGCACCCGTGTGAGCATTAGGTCTGAGGAAGAGGGAGCGGGGCAAACAACTCTCTCCAATATTTTGAATTTGGACTGCAGTATCCAATTTTATTGGATAGCTGTCAATATTACATAATCCACCTTTAACAAACAATTTTTTAAAAACGTATCAAATCCAAACTTTTGCAACGGTTGTGTATGTAGCACTACTAGTAAGCATTGACAAGCCTTTGCAAATTAATAAAATTGTTAGCTAACCTGTTCGGTCATGGCAGTGGTCTCCACAACCGTCCTCTTCTTCAGATGTACGTCCATGATCTTCCTCATTGGACACAGTGGCAGACACAGGAACAACAGGAAAAGGCTCAGTGTAGGCACTGAGAAGAGATGAAAACATGAGAGATTGATGAATTATACTCATTATAGATTAGTTACTACTGTACGTATAGGCTTTTCACACATATTTTTATTTAGTTTTGAAAAGGGATTAGCACCAATTATTATATCGACTTAAGAGTCCCAAACTTTTGCTGATAATTTACTCACCCCCATGTCATCCAAGATGTCCATGTCTATCTTTCTTCAGTCAAAGAGAAATTAAGGTTTTTGATGAAAACATTCCATGATTTTTCTCCATTTAATGGACTTCAATGGGAACCAAACGGTTCAAGCTTTAAATGAGATTTTTAGTGCAGCTTCAAAGGGCTTTAAACGACACCAGATGATGAATTGCAGCCCTATGCTGCAATATACATTTCGTTTTGCATTCATTTACAGAAATCAGCTGCTTGAATGACAATTGCTGATGTTATTGGATTTTTCAGGTGAGATTCTCAATTCATTTATGCTCTGAGGTAAAGTTTTCAGACTGCAGACAGACTCAAGCAATGATTGTATTTAATTGTGCAGTACAATAATTACATAGAACAGACATTATCTCCATCTCCTGTCATTAAACATTACAATATTGCTGGCCATATACTGATGAGAAAGTGCGCGTCCGGTGTGCGATACCTTGAGTTTTCCTAGAGGCGACGCGGCTGCTGCGCCGTGATATGCGACCCCTTTACGCTTGCAAACAGAGTGAGAGACACATATGAAAAAAAAAACATTTATTTAGGTAGGCTAAATGGATGATTTTTGCATTTCGAGTGCTAGAACTAATGAGCCGTAACTTAAGATAATAACCGTCACTTTTACACGTCTGTTAAAAAAATCACACTGTAAACATCAGTTATAACTTTAACTTCGTTTTAACTTGGCAAATAACCGAGGTATGAGCGGGATAATTCACGGATAGCCATGCATTAAAGAATTTGAATGCACGACGTATAGGCAAGGAACCTAGTACCCGCTTCGCGTCGGGTGGTTCTTTGCCTATACGTCTGTGCATTCAAAATCCTTTAATGCATGGTTAACGTGCATTATCCCTTACTTAGTAGGAGTGGAAATCTCCTGGCAACTCACAATTCGATTACAATTCAAAGTAACTAACCTTTTTTTCGAGTCATTTAGTTCATTTCGTTCGTTGAATGAACGAAATGACTTGAAAAAAGATTTCGCTAAATTCGCCGATCGTTTCGCTAGATAAGACCCTTATTCATCGTCTGGTGTCGTTTAAAACCTTTTGAAGCTGCACTGAACTCTCATTTGGACCTTGAAACGTTGGGGTCCACTGAAGTCCATTATATGGAGAAAAATCCGAAATTTCTTTTGTACTTAAAGAAAGAGCATGGACATCTTGAATGACATGGGGGTGAGTAAAGTTATCAGCAAAAGTTTTTTTTTAAAGTGAACTAATCCTTTAATGCACATAACACATGCACAGAAACTTTAATCTGAGTGTAATTTTTAGCCTTCATCCTAGAATAATAATAATGTTTAAATTAACATTAAATCTTTAATGAAAGTCCACCACCATCACAGTGTGTAACAGAGCCCAGAGGCGAAACTTCACTGTTACGATCAGAACACTGCATGTGGCAAACAACAAACCATCCAATCTCTCCAAATCAAAAACAATGAAACAAACCGTCTCAAAAAATTGTTTTGAATTAGAGGCACTTTGGTATCCAGCAGAGCAGAAATTACCCTTTACCAAGGAGAAACAAATTCCCCTCTCTTCATTTAAACAAGACCTGGTGAGAATAATTTGTTTTTTCCTCCCCCTGCTCCTCCTTACAGTAGTAACACGGATGGCTGGGGCCAGATTGCGAGGACGTTTACGGGTTGGGCATGAAAGGCTGGCTTGGTGATCCTGTGGTGAGCACTTAAAGCCGAAAAGAAGATGCAGCCCTGAGGATATGCAGATATGCACAATGAAGCTGCTGTGGAGGGCACATATGAGGGAAACTTTGGGTGAACTTGCGCCTAAACTTATAGAACCAACAGCAAAAATCGCTTAGACTTTTGCATTCTTGGTTTTGAAAGATTGTTTAACAGAATCAAATTTAAAAGCAATAAAAATCAGTGCGTGAGTATACTGTCATATAAACGCTTTAGAGGTGCTCAGCTGGGTGTCATACTACTCAAGGACACTGTAAGCTTCTGAAAAGCACACACACACACAATGTCTGGAGGTGGAAGTGGAAATTGCTCATTGCTCGTAGCCAGCTGAACTGGGCGAGCTAAGGTGACAGTTCATTTTAAGGCCCCAGATGAAGCATATATGGAGCCTTCTGGCAGGACGTCACTACAATCTTCAGTGGCCTCACCAGCTGAGGACTCCATTTTCAGTGAAAGCGAAAGGTAGCATAAGACAACGCAAGCTATTTTTTTTTAACTGAAACACAGGTCTTTCAAATAAATTCTAATTGAAATTGCTCATAGCTCTCCGAGATGAAACAAAACAGATATTTTGATCAACACATCTGGTTTTCAGACTGATATATGATTTGGATCTTTTGCATCACGCTGAGGGGATTGTCACGACATGACAATACGCATTTTCACTCACTGTAAAAAAATATTTCATGATTTGTAATCACGACATTTTTTCTTTAGTCAAATCAACTTAAATAATTTATGTAGTTCAGATAACATAATATTTTGAGTTTCAGGTGATTCAGCGCAGTCTCATCCCAAGACGTCATATAACTGACGTCTTGGGACGTCTTTGACCATACGTCAACATCCGCCGTTTTAGGGTACCCTTTAACGTCGATTAGATGACGTTATCGGATCCTAACTCTACCCCAGACCTAAACCTACCCCTAAACCTACACCATCACCTAACTGACGTTAAAGGTAAAGCGTCAGTTGTATGACGTCCCAGGATCGTCATGTAACTGATGTTAAGGGTACCCTAAAACGGCGGATGTTGACGTATGGTCAAAAGACGTCCCAAGACGTCAGTTATATGACATCTTGGGATGAGGCTGTGTTAGGTGATTAAATCAATCTCCTTCATTGTATTAACTAAATTTTTCCATTTCAACGAACTTAAAATTGTAAGGCAACCAGGTTACTTAATTTTTTAAGTTAAACCAACAATATATTTTTACAGTGTGGTGAAAAATAATAGAATAAATACAAATAAAAAGTAAATAAATATGATAAATGAAATAATATTAATATATAATATATAAACATTTGCATATACAAAAATGAGCAAATACAAAAAGCCATTGGAAAATTCTGAAGTGTGTGTAAAATGTGCATTCATCTCTGCCACCCTAACCTCTCCATCAGCCAAAAGTGACAATTTACACAATCCTCCTGACTCCTCAACATTACCATTTATGAGAAGCAATTATAGAGCAAAAGTACTTCTCTAAGCTGTTTGCTTTAAGGTACCCATGAGCTAAATTTACTGCTGAAAATTACACAGAGAGTGGAATGATTTCCTATAACACACCTATATGTCCTACTGCCTGATGCTTCCCTGAGGCTTGTTATATGTAATTCAATTGATTTAAACTCTTGATAATAAAATATACATTAGAAACCCTGGTGTTTCTCTGTCTGAATCTGTGTAATAGTGCTATTATAGAAGATAAGCATCGCTCGAGATGACTTCATTACCAGACTTCATTTAACAAAACTGTATTTCTAATGCAGATGAGGAGAAAGTGGAGGAACTGTTTTGTGTTGGTTGAACCGAGAGATGTCTATTCTTGTATTTAGTTTGGTAGCTCGCACAAAAATGAAAATTCGGTCATCATCAGGGATGTTTGTATGTTTCGTCATCTTTTCAGAATCATTTAATTTATCTTTAATGAATTAAATGCTTTTAAATTCGTCACATTCAGTTCAAAGGATCTGCTTTCTTACAAATATCTGTAACAGTTTCAAGTTGTAAATATTATTCAAGTCAAACACTGACCCCTGCCTTGACTGTAATATTAGAAAAGACACAGAAGAAAGCTGGGAACGATGACAACAACAATATCTTTGTGGTAGCCTTGCTTTCCTGACTGCCACACCTCGCCTTGTTGTTTGGGTCGCGAGGGAGTCTGGGAGATCGGTATTGCCTGTCTCCACCCCATCCCACTGACCCTGTCCCTCTGCCCTTTGTCCTGCATTTCCTGTAAACAGCAGTGTGGAGGCTCATTGGCTGGGTGCGTCTTCTCTTGGGATAACCTGGCAATGACCTGAGAGCCCTGGGCACCAGGCCCAACTCAGATCGGACCTGACCGGACCAGGCCAGACCCACACCCAAGTTTTGGTGAGCATTAAAATGCAGAAAGCATTCAGAAAACATATGAAAAGACGTATACTTTTTTCTCAATTCTCTTTATGATAGGTTTCAAACTGTCTTTCTAAGTATCTCTTTTCCTTTTTATGCTTTTTTTGCTATGCTTGCTGTATGTTTGTTAATTTTCTTATTCTATAATCAGTGGTGGAATGTAACGAAGTACAAAATACTTTGTTACTTTACTTAAGTACATTTTTCACGTATCTTTACTTTACTTAAGTAGAATAAATAGTGCATACTTTTTACTTTTACTTCGTTACATTTTGCAGCAATTATTCTACTTTCTATCTCCACTACATTTCTACAACTTCTGTTACATTTTTCCTCTGTTACAGTTTTTCCCCTGCCGAAACGTATATGACCATCTACCGGTCTGCCTGCACGATTTGTCTCACCAGTGACGTTTGGTTGCCATAGATATATCAACTCGATCACACTAAATGCGCCTCGCACAGCAGTGCATTTATCGTGCAATTTATACACGAAAATTTGTATTTACGTGCATAGGAAACGCATCGTGTGTAATATACGGTTGGTTAGGATTATGGCAAGCCAAGAGGTTCAGAATTACACCATAAATTAATCACGTTTAACTGCCAAACATAGTTATTAACATATAGTAAGGATAAGCATGATGTGTATATTGCCTAATTAATTGCAAGCTTGTTTCAGAAATGGTGACAACTAATTTTTTCCATCATTATATGAGTATTAGGTTGAATGAGTTAGAATGAATGTTTTATTAATCATTAGAAAATAGACATTAAGAGAATAAATTGTTATGCAAGTACTTTTACTTTTAATACTTAAAGTACATTTAAAATCAGGTACTTTTTACTTTTTACTTAAGTATGGTTGTCATTGTGTTACTTCAACTTTTACTAAAGTAAATATTTATCTGGTTATTTGTACTTTTACTTAAGTACTGAAATTCAGTACTTCCTCCACCACTGTCATACTAATGTGCATAATAATACTAGATAATCAAGACATTTCAAGAGAAGGGTCAAAAACAACTCACTATATAATATAATATAATATGTTGCAAAAATCTTTAGACAATTGGCAGTTTCTAAATCGCATGAATAAACATAAAATCAACTGAAACATTTTTAATTATTATTGATGATTTGATTATAATTACTAAATTCTATAGGAATACTTTTGAAAACTAATCATTAAGAACATGACATGTCAAACATTTCTACAATATAGGAGGTCCAATAGTCAATATTATACACTAGTTGCTATTTATAATTTATAAAAAATTTTCCTTAATCATCTTCTCACACTATCCACTCTCCTTTGGCACCAGCAAAGAGTACAAAACGTTTCTCTGATTGGCTTGGGCATGAAAAATATTCTTTATACATCTGCAATCAATCACTGTCCTGTCATTACGTGTCTCCATCCACCAAAGTGGCAATGTCAATTTTTCTCTGCAGGCATTCAAAATACGACAAACAAAAACAGACAGAACATCAGCAGTGACGGAGGATTCTCTTGGGACACAGAGCGGCTAATGGTGCAGACACATAGACCCATTTGCAAGCATGCAATGCTGTTAGATTGCACAGCAACACAATGAGTCAATAATGTCACCAGAAAAAAGGTCCCTGGCTCCCATATCATCTTCTGAATAATGGAGGATGCTCAAAAGTGTGGCACATAAACACTTTAGCCAGGGGTAATATCCAAAAGTAGTGAGTATTCACACCATCCCTAGCAGGCTAGTACTCAAAATAAGTCAATAAAGGATTACTGGTAAAAGCTGAAAACACAGACTGAAGTAAAATACCTGCAAAACCTCCAAGAGACCTGCCCAAAACACACCCATTATACATTAAGAGAATATGGACAACCCTCTTAGACCATGCACCGCACGCACCGACCATTTTTCCCATCGTTAGGCTAGCAAAAGTTCGGACACGCCCTACAGTATATGTTAGACCATGCGCATAGATCATAAATAGGGCCTATGATCTTTAATCAAAATAAATAAATTCTCCTCCCTCTGGCAAAAACATCTTTTCTGTTCTCTGAAATATATTTTTTTCCCAAAAACTGCATGTACTGCATGTGAAACTGAATGTGAGTGATAAACAATGGAGAGGTAACAACATAACAAGCAATTCTGGAAATTTCCCATGTGTTTCTCTGAAAATCGGATTAAAAAGCAACCTAGAGGACACTTGAAACAGTCACGGTCTTTGACTACACTGGAGGTAATCGAGCAGAGGTTTCTAATGATGACTCTAGGGTGGTAAAGTGAGAGCAGAGAGGGTCATATGGTCAAAAGAAGGTCAGAAAGTCATCTGTCTTTAAACCACTCTACAACCTCAAATCTCCCAAAAGCCCAATAAAAGAAAACACTTGGGGAATTTGGTTTATTAACACTACATGCTACTAAAATGCTCATGCAGAGAATAGAAAACTCTCCACCGGTTTTACTCATCTATTCCCTCCACTCAGCTGCATCAGGCTGTGAGAGCATTGCAATAAAGGAGAAAAATAGCCTTAACGTTTAATCCACTTTCTTCCCATACTATTTGTATCATTGAACTATTGCATTGTATTCTTTATCACACAGATAGGGTACTCCAACAAATGTACCATCAAATCCTGCAAATGAGAAAATCAGATAAGCTACCCTGTAAGCACAGTCCATCTTTTCAACCAATGAAACTCAATACCACAGGCTACATGCACAACACAGCACCCACAGCGTAAGTGTTTGGCAAGTCATTTTGTTTCATTATACACTAATTTATATAACAGTTAATGGCTTTCCAGCCAGTTGATCTTACATTGCAAAATTAAAAACACAAATGTGCCTTAATGTGTCTAAAATGTAAGTCATTCTCTTTTACCTTTAGCAAAAAATCAATAATGCATTAACGACAATCATGCTATTGTGCTGAATATCGGCAGGGATGCAAGCCAAATTTCACAATTGTGAATGTGATATTGCTTAATTACTAGTGAACTTTTTTGCAACTTCATCTGTCCAAATATCCAGTATATGTAGGCTGGATAATGACACAAATTTCATGATTGGATTCGATTTCAATTCACAAGCTAGCAATTTGACTAGTATTCTGATTGGATTCGATATTGATTATTTTGGATGTAAAGCAGGTATCGAGTAATAATGACAAAAAAATCTTAAACTAAATTACAGGGAATCAGTTGGTACTATATTACTGTAATACTGAAGGGTAGAATTAACTGTAATTTGTAACTGATTTGTAGACAAACACTTAAATTTACACTCAATTAAGTTTTTACAATAATTAAGTTATAATACTAACTTTACAATTATGTTTTTTGAAATATAAACATTTAAATGGTAGATGTCATAAAAACTTGATGGATGTAATATGGTGCATATACAGTATTTAGCAAAATGCTTCTGTCTAAAGTTAATTTTTTGAGCTAACTAGCAGTTTATGGTCCCTGAATGGCTTTATAAGGTAAATGTATCATCATGTGACATTGTTCACATAGCTCATTTATTTTATCTATAGTGAGCAATTATATGATACATGATACAGATTTCAGAAAGTTGTTCTGAAGTTGCATTTTTATCATACCTTCTGGTGTTCATTTACGTTTATTTCATGGTGTAACTAGTGGTAAAGTGAAAGAGATGCCACATGTCAGTCAGCATAGCGATCGTCACACCACATTAAAAAGCACCAAAACTGTTGGAATTGCATAATAAAATGGACAGATTTCATAATCAGACACTTTTTTTCATATCAAAAGTAACAAAGCACAAAACTTATTGTGATTTATTGGATGGGAGGCTGGCTACAATGTTCTGTTCATGTTCTGTTCAAAACAGGATAAACTAAAGGATTCGATTCTTGGATTTAAGAATCAATAACAGAATATAAAAAAAGAAATGATTAAAATCAAGAAATCTATATTTGTTTCCAAGACTTAATACTGAATGTACAAATATCTGTTCAATATTTCATGATGTAGCCTAGTATATCTGTAATAATTTAAATCTGGTTTATTCGGTCAGGAAGATTACAGAAAGTGTTCTGAGACAGAGAGAGGTGCAAACTGAGCTATCAGAGTGACCAAACACTTGCCTAATTTCCTGTTAACATTGTTTTGGCCAGCACTTCCTCCAGACTTGTGTGATGGTATTGCCATTGTGTTCAGAGGAAGGGGTTCCAGCATTCAAAATATAACTCTCTAGACAATCTTATGCTACAGTCTGATGATTTAAACATAAATAAGTCTTGCTATTATAGTTAATTTCAATCTCTTTAATCCGTTTTTTAATTATCATGATGTGGAAAATATGCATTTTTAATTATGTATTTCTATAAAAGGCTGACTTTACCTTTCAGTGTCTTGCTCCCGAGAGGTGGTCTTGTTTTCTATTCCTGCAAAACTATTCATGTCCACATAGCCATCGTTCTCATTGGCATGTGCTGCTGTCCGATTGTGGTCATCGAAGAAATCTGTAATAGTGACTGCCCGAGTGGGCCGCCCATGTGGAATCTGGATATTCTCATAGTCTGAGCTCATTGCAGGAATGTTTTCATAGTCAGAAGTATCTGCACTTGGAAAGGAGATGGAGCGAGGCTTTGTGAGAGGTAGGGGCATGTAGGGGGCCGAGAGCGGTCCTAAAGGACTCACTCTGGCTATACCCCTGTTGCTGTAACTCTTGGGTGCACCTTGCCTTCTTTGCCTCTCTTTGTAAAGCAGAAAGGTGGTAGGCATTTCTGAGTTGTGTTGTGGCTTTCCCACATGGGACTGAAGCTGCGGGAACCACTTGTACTTCTTCGATCCAGCTTCCAGTACTCGAATGGGCCCGTGGTGGCTAGATTCAGATGATGACCTTGAGGAACGAACACTGCCATCTCCACGGGCTTTGCTTTCTGATTTTTTCTTAAATTTTAAAGCCAAGAAACGCTTAAATGATGTTGTCTTCTTTTTGGGGTTGTCAGGAGACTCATGCTGGATTAGAAGTGATGGAGAGCTTTTGGTCACAGGCCTCTTAGTTATGTAAGCTAACTGCAAAAGGCGGTGGGATATCGACTAAAGATGTAGGTGTCGACACACCACTGGAGGACTGGTGACTTCTTTGAGAAAAGCTTCCAGAGGAAGTAATGACACAAGGCAGAGAAAGTGTGTCATCTTTTCTTTGTAATCTGCAATCCTCTCTAGGAGATTTCTCACCCTCAAAGTGTCCTGAGAATGGCAAATCTCTGCCCTCAATGGAAAGCGATCGAGGAGAAAGAAGAAAGCGCCTTGGCTTTAATGAGGGAATGATTTGGTTGGCCTCTGTTTCATCTGAAAGCTTGGGATGTGGATCTCCATTTTGATCCAAGGCCACAGTGTAGTAGTCATGAGATTGGTACTCAGTGCCCGTCTCCTCAGGCACAGTCTCAGGAACATATCCAGGTACTTTCCCAGAAAGCGAACGAGATCTCGTCACAATGCTCTTCCTGTCCATAGAGATAAAGTTCTCACCTTCTGAGTCAAAGCCAGCCTCCTCGTAAATGTGTTCGTCACTTTCTGTGTCCGATTCCTCAAAGAAAGGCACAATATGGCAGTCCAGCTCTTCAATGTCCTCTTCAAACGCTTCCGTGGTATGGGCAAAAACCAAACGGTTTGTGAGTTCTGGAGTTCTACCTAAATCTAAGTCAGCAGGAACGGTGATGTTGCAAAGTCTCAGACGTGGCTGGCAGCTGTTCCTCTGACTCAAGAGGGCTTGTCCGCGTCTAGCTGATCGTTCTCTGTATACTTTTGCCCTTGGTTTTCCTCTCCCATGTTTACTGGCTCATCTTCATCTCCTATTCTCGACATAATCTTCAGATGAAACACACTCCACCTGCTGATCATCCCCATGGTCTTCAATATCAGCATAGTCATTCGCTCTCCTTCGGTTTTTTGTCATCTCTTGACCCTCAGAGACAGGTTCCAAGACCCCATTTTTCTAATTTAGCCTGTTCCTCCTCCAACTCTGCCACATCCTCTGATGACACATAGAAAGGCTCTTGTTTTGATGTTCCCTCTGTTGAGTCCATTGGTTTCTCATTGCTGGATTCTTCATCAATGCATCTTGCTTCTGGATCAGAGGTGCATGTCAAATCACTTGGCACAACCTCAATGACAGAATAGGGCTCGAATGCATCTTCTGCTCTCCTCTGCAAACCTGAAGCGTCCAGATGGGTCTTTGGTTGCACGTTCAGCTTGCCAAGTGCTGTTTTCATCCACTGTGCCAATAATGTCATAAGGGTATTCCTCACACAGTGAGGGTTGACTGCAGTTTGTAGCCTTTGAAAAAAGCCCAGTCTGGTCTTCTTCTGCCTCATGATGAACACAGTTTGCAGCTGTTCTATTGTCCTCTTCATAATGATCATTGGCACGTTGAAAACTGTCTGATGGTTGTTCCTCAATCTCTTCATACGGACTTTGACATTCATCTGCAGGCGGATCTATAGTAGCTGTCTCATTCTCAGAAAATGCACAGGTGTCCTCAATTACATTATAAGAATCGTCTCCATTTCAGATGGCTTGGTATCATCAGTGTTTTTGCTGGTTGGAGTTCATCTGTTGAATCAAGAATTTCCTCAACCATTTCTGTCAAATTTGAAGAGGCTGCATGCGGCACTTCAGTAATATCATCTTTACCATCATTCTCTCCCACAGTGTCATTTGCTGGCATTTGTAATTCTTCCACTATTTCATTATAAGTTGTGTCATGGTTCAGTGTCAGATAAGTTGCTCTCCATGTGATACATCAGTACAGTTTTCTATGAATGCGTCGGTTTCATCCTGTGTGACATCTGATTCATTGTCCTGCTGCAGCTCCAGTCTATCAGAGGATGTTATGTCCCCATTACCCACAATGCATTGGCTCCATTCAGAGGCTAACCTTGGTTTGGGTGCCACAGGAGGTTTAGGACCTCGGGTGGAAGGACAAGGCCTTGACATCAGGGTGGAGCACACAGTTATAGTCAAATGGCTTTGTCTTTGGTTGATAAGTTTGGAATTGCTGCTAAAAATCTGCAAAGAGAAAGAAGATAACATTTCATTGTTGAATTGAATATCTTTGCAATAGAAATAAATGAAAGACCCTTTAAGTTCAGCTGTTCCTTTAAAGACGCATATTGACCATTTGATTGACGAACTGCAACTTCTGAACTTAAAACTTAATGAAGTGATTATAAGCTCAATCCAGTCACACTGAACATCATTTTCACAACCATAAAGCAAAGTGAAAAAGCCACATAAGTAATGAATTTTAATTACATCACAGCAATTCTGAAGTGCATCTTCTCATAAAGGGTTAACCTGAGGGCCATTTTTGGTGAAACACACCCTTTCTCTTAACAAAACTCATACTCCCCTGGTCTTTTCCTGTTATTTGCTACCTGCCTTGACGCACGTCCTATTAAACTCACCGTGCACTTGGTGCTCACCCTGCTAAGATGTTGTTTCCTGACACAACTAATTAACTATTCCAGCAGACCCTCCTGGAAGGACTGAGGGACAGGAAGTGCAAAGGGGAAGGACATTAACAGTGCACCCTGTCTCCTCCATGAACCCCTTACCCATTTTTTTGCACAACACAAATACACATCCTTCTCGTCAGTCTTCCCATGATTCACTGTCCAGTGATAAATCCCACCCCTGACAACCCCCAGACTGGATTTCTTTTTTTTCTTTTTTTGCTGAAAAGGTCGTTTCAGTGCGTTGAAGAACAATAAAAAGAGAAACATCAACATCCCAACTAAGGTCCCCTTGGCAAAATAACAGGATATGAATTATGCAACAAGAATTCACTTAAAACAAATGGTTAAACACAATAGGAGGAATAAAGGGAGAAACAAACTCTTTACTGTGTAAAGCCATCAGTTCATGATCTCAGATCTAAAGTGTCAACCATTTTTATTTGGTAATTTAGTCCTACCAGCTGAGTGAACAGGACATAATTCAGAAAGACTGAATTAGCATGTGACGAAATCATAAATTAAATTATGAGCATTTATAAAAATGTATTATTAGAACTAATAGCCTATATATTAGTGTTATATAGTGTTTCAAAAACACTACAATACAGCATCACTATATCGTTGCATAAAGCTATATGACTAAAATAAAACATGTCTTTATATGTCTAAGGCAGTTCTAAAAATCTTCCTGTAATTTAACACACCATCAAAACAGTGTAACTGTATATGAAAGAAAATCAGTTTCCAGTAATTATGAACTTTTTTCACTATTATGAATTCAAGAATAGGCTACTCTTTAATATCTAACATAATGAGATGTTGCCTAATTATTGTGCTTCACACATTCGCAAAAGTAAAATAATTTAACAGTATTGAAAAGTTAACTCAGAACTATTTGAGTTTCTTACCTGCGTACATTGTCGGATGTCATCCACCGTGGCATCTGAAATATTTCCACATTATTCCTTGATATTCCGCAGAAGCAACAGTATATATCCAGAGGTGCCGTGAACTTACTCCCAGGACATTTGTCATAAAGCTTGAGAAGTAAACAATAAACACTTCATCACTTATTCGACGTCGTGCCACAAAAAAACTGTCTTATTATCGACTGTAGCAGCAGGTCTTCAGCTCCGCGCGCTTCCCGCCTTTAGGAATGAGAGAATGCGCGCGTACTCTCCAATCTGCGCGTGGAGACTGAAGGTGTTTTCCGTGCGCTTCCTGAGGAGGTACAGCGAGTCCCTCTCACGGGAATACGAGGATCGATGACCGAAACCACAGAGAAAAACAACTATTGCCAACCATCAGTTGGCGTATGGCACTTTCAAGAACAACTGCTCCATTACTGCAACGATATATGTTTCAGGATTCCGATTTAGAGGATATCTGAGAGGATTCCTTGCTCTCAAAGAGCGCTTGCACTACCACATCGTCATTATATTTAGTTGTATACCTTAAAACTTCGCACATACATATTTAATTGTGTTTAAAACAGGCTTTTAAAGAATAGTAGCCTTTCAAACTCGTATTTCATGTAATTTGGTTAAACAAACCGGTTCTAAAAACAGTTTTACTAAATGCTTTCAGCTAGGCTTCCTTTCTGCTCATCTGTTGCCTGATTGGAGGAAAGCAGCTCTTTAAAAACCTCTCTTCATAACAGGAAACTGCTATCCCTCTTTCCTGCACAACAGGCAACGCTTCCTTAGCAACAAATGAACCAGTGTGCTGCTGTTAACACACATTTTCCTCCCTAATTTAACTTCACACTGATAGGAGAGCACTAATTCAGTGAGTATTTTTAGATTAACCCGTTCTTATAAATAAACAAAATAGGGAATGTCCAAGGGATGCACCAATTTTTGTGATAGTCAAAAATGTGATAAAAAAAACCTCACCATGACAGCGGTGTGCAAGGAATGACTTGATTGGACTGAGCAAATTTATATGTGAATGCACAATTTACTATCAGCTTCTTTAGAAACACACTTTTACCTACAATAATGATGATCAAAAATAAAATTTTGTGTTGCATTTAAAATTCATTAAATGGGCCTGACTCAAAATACATAACATCAAACATTGATTAGAATTTAAAATGAGTATAGTATTAAAAATTCAACATTGCTTCTCCTCTACAACAAGATGTCCATTCTTTGCCATTTTGGCTAGTATCAACCAAATTAGGTATTCTCTGACAGAGCCTTTGTTACAGCCTAATGAACACCGAATTGTAAGACTAGATAACCCCCAGCTGAGATGCTGCATTTCTGTGTTCAAGGGCAGACAACAGTCCTGAAACTCACTGTCAGCCACCTGGGGCTCCATGTTGACAGCTTATATCACAAGCCAAACCTTCAAACATTAGGTGGCAAACTCCATAGGACTATTTATACCTCCACAACAGGACTTATATTCATATCTCACTCTCTCTTTCTTTCTTTCTTTCTCTCTATCTGAAGGTCAGATGAACACCATGGACAATAGCATGGCAGAGGTAAGATGTAGGAGTGTAGCACACAGGGAGCCAGCCATATGTTTCACTAAAAACATGATTGGCTACAATGGAAATTAATTAATATCATATTTTCTTATTCTCTTTGGCTTGGGCATCAAATGTCCATAAACAACTTGAATTATGAGCTTGACATTAGTAAACACCATAAAATAATTGTTTTGTGGCCTTGACCCCTCTCAAGACAAATATTTACAACAGCTACAGCGTCACATGAGCTCTCACAGGAAACATTGTTATTCCTGTAAACTGTCCGACAGCTTGAATAACAACATTTAACAGAAATCTCCTTTCTCATAAAACAGTGTTCTTTAAAACAACCTGATATTTCAGAAAACATTTTTCAATATAAATTACTCAACCTTCATCAAGTTGAGTACTGATACTTGGAAATCTGCTATAGTGGTCTGTTTCTAGCTAATGTGCCTCTTCTTTTGTTCTTTTTAATGGCAAAACACAGCTAAAGATAGCATACAGCTGGCCTTTTGCAGTGCTAATTGTGTCCCTTACTGGAAAGTATAGCCTACTATGGCACAAAGATTTGGACCTTTTTTGCATTTTTATCAGACAAATGTGTTTTCCGTCTGTGGGGACGGGTATAGCGGAGTGTGTTTGTAGGCATTGTAACTGAAGGGGTGACTGAAAGAATAGCCCTGGGATAATAACCCTGCAGACGTGGTCTATATGCACAGGAGAAAAACATGTTTTTAAAATTCATGTGAACAAATATTTCTGACCGAACAGATCCGCAGAGCTCTGTTCCCTCCACCTGGACGGCTGCATTATGGCTCATGCCTGGGATAAGAGGGAAAACATGTCAGAAACCAACTTTCTACTCATAAACACACACATGTATTCACAGAACTGAACCTAAACAGGAAACTGATTGGGAAAGAGGGTCAATGACTTTTTTCCCAGAGCTCGTATGAGTCTCTCACCACTCTTCTCATAACACCTGCCTTTAAAAGAACACACTGAATGTTTCTAAATTCTGACGAGCTGAAAAGAAGCAGGGTATCATTGTACTGAAAAAGGCACATTCGGACATGTTTTCACAGAAGGAAGTCTACACTGATTTGTGTCAAATTTTAGCACATATTGCCTAGTTTTTAAAAACAAGAAAACTATATTGACCCTTTTCACAGATTGTGATGACGTGTTATCAACATTGCAAATCAATTTTTTATGTAATACACACACTGTAAAAAATATTGTTGGTTGGAGCTTAAAAAATTAAGTAACCTGGTTGCCTTCAAATTTTCAGGTTCATTGAAATGGAAAAATTTTGTTTACAATGAAGGAGAATAAATGTAATACACTAGAAACTCAAAATATTATGTTATCTGAACTACATAAATTATCTAAGTTGATTTGACAAAAGAAAAAATGTTGTGATTACAAATCATGAAAATATTTTGCATTTATAATGCTATATTGTGTTATAACCTTGCCAGTGCAATTATATTTCTAATACAACAGCTGAGGGAGCGACGACAAATTTGACATGTTTGACAAACTTGACAACATAATCAATATGTTGATATTATTTCCCCTCTTTTGGAAAGACTTTTTTTCTTTTGATATTGGAGCAAATGGAATTTCAAAAATTCTGTTCCAAATTCTCGAAGTTTACTGCGACGATGGATTTCCTTTTATAAAAACGCGCAGGAATGTGAAATGGGTCCATTGATGGATTACATTTTAAAATGATGATCACTTCATGACCATCTTATAAGCTATTCTAATTAAGAAACTTTTTTAGCACCAATCATTTGAATTACTTATTAATATGAGAGTAGTCTTCAACAGAAAACAGATTTCTCCACTCCAGTGTGGGATCTCCAGGTGTCAGACAGTCATATTCCCCTATGAGGAGAGAACATGAAAGAAAAATGGTATCAGCACTCTTAGGCAACTCAAAAGCACAGCTACAGAAACAACACTCTCACCTTCCCCCCAGTCCCTCGACCAATGACACACTGCCGGAGAAAGACAGGGTGAAGCCAGGAGTCAGCACTTCATCAAAAATAGCAAACAAAGACTGCTCTCCCTGTGGAGCTCCAAGACCTCTCAAGCCAAATCAATACTGACACGCTGGCAATGCAGGGTTATAGAAGAGTGCGTATGTGTAGTTAAAAATTATAGAGCAACTGTGACGATCTGTATGTAGCCGTTTTTAACCTTGTGTTCATTTGCATTAATAGGGTCAATGTCTTTTTGTAATGATCAATTGATTTTTTTTAAGAGGAAAACGTCAGGATGACACAACTGCACAGATATCATAATCAAGAAAAAAACTTGGCTTGAAAATGACAGCTTTTCAAAAATAATACGAAACCAGGATAACATTTAAAGAACTTTCAAACAAATTTGAAAAGATTTGTCATTTTCTTTATTTTGAATGCACTCTTATTAGACTAAAATCCAGTGTGCTATAAAAAAAGTCGTATTACGTTAAATGTAAAACTTTTAGAGTAGAGTTGTGTGTGCCATAAGGGTGGGGAGAACATTATAGCTGTATAAAATGGCAGTAGAAATGACATTTCAGTGCTATAAATACGAACTCTTGATGAGATCGGGGCTCAATTATCATGGAGATATATTGCTGTTCACATCTTCACATGTTGAGAGGGGGAAATGATTTAAAGCTACACTGTGTGATTTTTATCCCCATCTAGCGGTGAAAAGGTATATGACCATCCAGTGAATATTAGTTTCTGTTCCCTCAATTCCGATTTCGTTTTAACTCCTACAGTGGCCAATGTAGTCCAAGATTAACATGGCTTCCAGTTCAACCTCGTCCATGAGTGTTAACTCAAACGTAAACGCGAAAGGCGAAGCTTGAATTAACGGGTATGCCCCTCTTTGGCTAATGTACTTTCAAGATGGAGGGGCAACATGGCGACCAACATTAGAACCCCTTACCCGTATGTATTTTCAATGGCATATTATACACTCACGAGAATACTTTATTACTTGAACCAAGAAAAATATACATTAATGAGCACATATATTTTTGTAAGAACTAAGTGTTTTTAGCTAAGAATAAACTAAAAGAGTTACACAGTGTAGCTTTAAGTAACTGCTTTGGGAGAGATAGAGTGATTAGTGAGATTTCTAACAGGTGGGTTATGCTAAGCAGGAGGGCATGTCTTGATTCTCTTGTTTAGCCTCCATACCCCTCTCAGAAAGACACAATCCTCAGAGCCGCACTGTAATAACATCGATTTACCGTTCATAAATAAAAGTCTCAAGAAGCCTCATAAAAAGACTTGTGGCTTGGCCTTTAAAAGCGCAGCACAATGGGCCAGTCAAACACTAGCCTCTAGCCTTTAGCACAATAGATTTATGGGCCCCGGAGAGTTTGATTTCTTTTGAAAAATGGTGCAGAGTGCCTGGCTGCCCTTTTCCGTCACATTCATTCTCACTTTCTGTTTTGCTTATTCTAATGCAAACACAAACACATGCGCCTTACAGCTACACCCTCATAAGGCCACAATGATATTTATTCGGATCCAAGACACAAAAGATCACAGGTCTGTGCAAAAGAATACTTTCCAAGCTGATTAGCAAGACCAATTTGCTGATCTTTCGTTCTGCAGGGTCCTAAGGGGAACAATACCACTGTGTAAAAAAAGTCCCCTCTCGGCTGAATTCTACTTTTTCCTGTGACTGTTTTAACATCTTTCAGCCAAATGAGACTGAACGGATGCAGATACTAAGTTTAAAAATATCTGTGTTTTCTAACCTCTTTTGGCCTTGGCTGTCAGACGATCTATCTAAAAGTCTTAACCAATTAAGGTGAAATTAGTCATAGGCAAATCACATTTCTCAATACTTGATGTGAATTTATTGACACGTACAAAACTGTATAGTTTTGCAAACAAACAAAGCATCTTGATATGTTCTGTAAAGCTTATTGGACATGGTACTTCATTAAAATGGGAATAAAATAAAGTAACTGTTGCATATCCCTTTGTTAAAAATTTAGAATTGACACTTTAGCATGCTTTTAAAAAGACTACTGTACCTATTATGGAAATAATACTTTAAAAGAATATACTTAAGTGTGAACTGAATATAAATTTGGTTAAAAAAATTCATTGCAATTAAATAAATGTATTATAGTGTGAATTTTTATTAAATGCCGTTATTGCTTTTTTCACTTTAAGTAGGACTTAAGTACATCATTATTTGTATGTTTTATTTTATTTTTACTTCTATTGTCTTGGTTGAAATATGGTTTAAGTGTATGGCCAAATGTACTGACAATCATTGAATGTAAACTAAAATATACTTTCATGTCATTTCTATTGAAACTTAAATGATATGTAGGCTACTTAAATATATTTATAATTACACATTTGTAATGATGATGCAATTTAGTATATTTAAAATACATTAACTTTTGTACACATTTGTAATGATGACGATGCAATTTAGTTACAATATATTAACTTTAACTACAGTTAAAATTATAATCAATTTGCCTATTTTACATGTGCTTTAGAATGTTAGTCAACACATCTAAAATGTACTAATTTAATAACACATTATTACAAACTGCACTTTTTAAAAATGAAAATGCACTCTCTTTTAGGACACTTACTGTAAGTGAACTTGCATTTCATTATTATTCCATTATCTGCAAGTACAGTTGTTTAGAATAGACTTTTAAAATTTGAAGTGCACTACAATTGCACATTGAGAACAATAAATGCACTTATTTTTTATGAGGTTGGCTGTTTCCAAAGCCTTTGACTTACAGATTGGACAGATAAGAATATTTTGCCCAGTTCACATGAAAAAAAAAAAACAAGCTTTGATTGATAGACTGTAAAGCTGGTTTTCTGAGTGTTAAGCAACAGATGGGTTATTGCTCGGTTTATTATTTTTTAAAACCTTTTTTTTTCTTCTAAATAAATCCTTTGGAATCAAAATTATTTGGGGGAAGACAAGAGAAGACAAGTACAGCACAAAAAAGCCATTATCATCATTGCATTGAAAACAAGGTAGGACAGATTCAGATCACTTTCAAAAAGACTGGAGATAAACAACCAAACAACCTTGCAAACGATTTATTGATGAGCCAATAATCAATAATTTCACCACAATAGACTGCACTTAGTGCACAATACCAATAGTTTCACACCTAATCTGCCCAATTTTGCAAAATCAATGCAAAAATCTGTCCAGTCCCTTTCTGCAAAACTCAATTCTGCCATAATCAGTCAGCTATATTGAAACACAACTGATCTTTCTGAGGTGAGATGATTGGAAGCTGATAAGTGTAAGATCCTGAGGGTAAAGTAAGGTGACACACACCAGTGCTCTGTTGGTATTCCCTCAGGAGCCATGCAGTGTCTCAAGTCCATTCAATGAGATGGGGACAACCTTTGCTGAGGTCATCTTTAAAAAACCATGCCTGTTTTATACACATTAAACACACACATCTTTTTCCAGCTTGAACATACAGTCAAGGATGAACAGGCAATGACAGATCATCCTTTTATTAACACACTTGCACCACATCAGCAGAAAGGTTTTGCTGAATTTCTATTCATGTTCTTGTCTTCTTCAGAACCATTAATAATATAGACATGCCAGACTTGAATATTTACAATTTCAGTTATCAGTGTTTCTCTTTTACTTTAACACCTTCTTAAAGTATTTCACATTCATTATTATAAGAGTATCACCTCTTCTGTTACTACTCTTTGATGTCATGGTCATCAAGTATACCACCGTTGAGTAAAATCCAGTCATTTTAAAAGGAATCCACATAATCATGTCTCATCCCAAGATGCTTTTGACCATACGTCAACATTCGCCGTTTTAGGGTACCCTTAAACGTCAGTTAGATGACGTTATCTAATCCTAACCCTACCCAGACCTAAACCTTCCCCGTCATCTAACTGACGTCAAAGGGTACCCTGAAACGGCAGATGTTGACGTATGGTCAAAAGCGTCAGTTAGTTGACACCTTAGGATGAGACTGTGTAAAATAATAGACCCTTTTTTGCCGGTAAAATTTAGTAGAAATGGCCGGATCTTAAAACATTCCCTTTTGAGAGCAAGTAAATCATTTTCATTTTTGCGTATACTATAACAACCAAAAAGACTTGCCATCCAAAATGCTGAAGTGATTACATCATCTTCCTGTTCCATTCTATGACAAGCTTTTTATAAATTACATCCCAATGGCAACACAGGTTAAAAGTGAGTTTCTATCAACTACAGACAGTCTCTTTGTTCTCCAATAGGCTCTATGCAAGGCGGTATTTCCGGTGAAGGTCTAAGGATGCTCGATAACTGCCACCAATCGTAGAGTCCAATGCAATACCGACAATTTTTATTGGATTTTATACTCCATGGTTATACTAAAGAAACGTTAGACAAAACAGACACCCCTCATTGCGTTTATGCTTCTTTTTAAAATTATTAAATAAACATAACTATATATAAAATTACATCTAAACATATAAAAGTTTTGTTTCAAAGACGGGAGGACAGTAAATTTGTGAAGACTCTGCCATAATCCCGTTTTCCTCTGTTTTCCTCCGCTTTAATCTCCCCAACCAGAAACTGAAGAGCATTCTTACGTCAAATGCGGAACTTGTGCGTTCATATAACCTATTGTTTATTTGTTTACAGAGTTCACTCAGCAAATTGGACAAATCGGTCAATCAGCTACAAAGGCAAAAAGCAACACATTCTCACTCCCAAGACGTCATCTAACTGACGCTTTTGACCATATGTCAACATCCGACGTTTTAGGCGTACCCTTTAACGTTAGTTAAGACGATCCTTGTTATCACAACATTTTTTCTTTTGTCAAATCAACGTAAATAATTTAAAGGTTCTCTATGTAACTTATTTTATAAAATGAATCCTTTTTTAATGCCTGTGTTTGAAGAGGTTGTAATCACACATTGCAATGATCCACTTTTCGGGTTTTGCTATTACCTCTGAAGGCCAATATTCATATTTATATGTGAGGTCTCCGGTGTTCTGACGATTAATGCTACCCATCGAGATTTGCTACTTACTGGTTATGCGCATGTGCAGACTCAGTTTTTTTTTTTTTTTTTTTACAAAAGGTACATTTTCCTGTTATAATGTATAATTTCCCTTTAAAAAAATGCTTACTACCATATGAATATTTGTACGGTCAGCCAGCTGAAAAAGAATAACTGAAAGTTTCAGTTACTATGAGGAAAGGTGTACTTTGAGTCAAATATGAATATTTTATGATAATTTTTACTTTTCACACGTTTTAAAAATAAAAACAGTAGTCTACAGTATACAGTAGCTACATAACTTAGAATTGTATTATAATTGTATTTCATATGACTTTAATCGGCATTCTGTTATCAATTCGCGCTACGGTAGCATTTTTCGACAAGGAAGCAAAAATTGACAGAACACCGTGTCGGATTCCCTGCGAAATCCATCGGATGTGACGAACATGTGTAACGGGTACATAAAGTGTACTGTTAAATGTATTTATAGTTTATTAGAATTCCCACAAAATTGTTTGTTGACGTATACCTGATATTGCTGCCTAGGTGAAGTTGAGTGTCTTTCCCTTTAATTGATGTGATGTCAATGTAGTTTCCTGTTCTGTCCCCTCCTCTTCCTCTTTGCATTGGTGATGCAGTGTGAGAGAGCTCGCGAGAGTGACACTCACTAAGAGGCTGATAACATTTTTATTTGTGTATCAGGAATAAAACCTCGTTAAAAAACTGCCGATTGCTGTCCTGTTTCTTCTCACATGAATGATAAACACAACGCAGAAAAGAAACCAGTTACACATGCGCGCCTCCCGAGCCTAGCTCTAGCCTCTCTATCCTACAGTCAAACATGCGAGATGCGACCAGCGGCACTTCAGCTCTCGACACCGGAGTCTGATAAATCCCCAAAACATCCTGCCTCCAGCACAACCAACGCAGACTCCAACACAAACTCCACATAAATATAAAAAACAAAAAAAGTTTTATCTGCTCAAGCTCGTCAGGCAAAACGTGAATCTGATCGACTCTACATGACACATGATGGATAACAGAAAGTCGGTGCTTTAGGATGTAACTTATTTTATTTACTAGATCTACTGACTAACGTCACTCATCCACTACTGTCATATTGTTTATACACATTTCCAGCAGTAATGTCACTTCCTACGATCTTACTGATACACTGAAACTGTTCAGTTTAGTTCACTAACCGTTTTCGTTATCATATTATACATTCACCGATGTTGACATTGCTGATTGTGAAAGATACACGAATAGTTAGAGAAATGGCTCATGCTACATCACATGTCGGCTAAATGCACAGCAGTTTATTGTAACATTATCATGGACGAGCACAGAGCATTAGTTCAACGTCAAGCTGATAAAAGTAGGCTATTATTGTACCTGCAGTGGGAGTTTACATTAGTTTTCTGCATGTTGTGTGATGATTTCGCCGTTGTGTTGAAAGTCTCCGTGTGGCCGTGTAGTGAATGCTCGCTGTTGAGATAGATCACGCACACAAGCACGAGCGCTCTTGTTGCATTCTGAAACATCCCCACTAGTGGCCGCTGAAAAATCGCATAGAGCACCTTTAATTAGTTGAGATTATTTTGAGTTTCTGATGATTAAATGAATCTCCTTCATTGTATTAACTCACTTTTTCCAGTTCAATCAACTTAAAATTTTAAGGCAACTTGGTTAGCTGTACTTTTTTAAAGTTAAACCAACAATATTTGTTTACAGTGGGCGTCATCTAACTGACGCTTTAGCTTTAGCGTCAGTTAGATGACGCGGGTAGGTTTAGGTCTGGGGTAGGGTTAGGATTAGATAGCGTTATCTTAACTGACGTTAAAGGGTACCCTAACATGTTGGATGTTGATGTATGTTCAAAAGCGTCAGTTAGATGACGTCTTGGGATGAGAAAAAAAGAAACTGACATAGAGAAATAAAGATGACATAAAAATAAACCTCTGCTTTATTATGTTGTTCATCTTGTCAAAATATATCCCACACCTAGGACCCCATACAATAAAGGTAAGATTAAAAAACTAGTCCACCTTCTCCTTGGCCACCCATAAAGTAGGCTATATATGTGCTGTGAGCTACAGTGGTAGCTGAGGGAGATCATGTGACAGTTTATGGAGTTTGCCTGCTATATATATATATATACATGCTCAAAAGAGGTTTTCTGCAACATTACTATATTCATTTTGTATATTTGTTTTTATGTGTGAGCCCAAGTATGTGCCAGCTGGGCTCACCACAGGAGTGGATGACTATGTCCCCCTTTCCCTTTAGTTTCCTCTCTATGTCTCTCTCTTTCATTTATTACTTCATTTATAACCCCTCTACTGCTAATTCATTTAGACCCATGGGCGCTCTGAATATATTTGGACGTTATCAAAAAAATGTGTGTAACTCTACAAGAGGCAGCTTCACAAATTTGATCATGTGTTGATGATTAGATGAGGATCATCTAAACAAATGGCCCATAGGCTCATGAAGTGCCGTCATAAAGCTTAATTGTGTCCATGACTGTCTCTGTGAGGGATGGTCTATGTGACGTGAAGAGGCTTTTCACCTGCCATGAACTCCTGCTGCGTTTACCTGAACTGACCTTGAACTGACCGAGAGAAGACAAGAAACAGATATTGTAAACCTCAAATCATATAGAGTCCACTATCATACATCATCTTTAAAAAATATTTGTAACCATTTAGGGTGCAATTTTAAATCCAAGCCACTGTGGTTAATTGCTATTACATTACTTTTTTAACACTATAGGTGATGCAAGAAATGGATGGATGGAAATACTAATGGAATGGAGTAACAATATAATTTAATCAACATATTGATACTAAGTGGCTTCAGTACAATTAAATTATTTCAGCTTTAATTTGTCAAATATGCTTGATTAATAATAATCAATTCACTTAAAAGAAGATTTCAAGCTATTACAACCCAAGCAACCAAGTTTTTTTTTATGAAACTCACTCTATTAGATAAATTCCAATTGACTGCAGTGCATTTCTTTAGTTTATTTCTAAATAAACTTAAAGACATGAACACCATAGCCAGCAGCCACTAAATATGTTCCATTTGAGTAAAAAGATGCTCTTTGAACTTGATAATGAGCTGTAAATAACCCTCTGTAAAGTTTGGATGATGCTAATCAGTGTCCTCAAAAACATCTTTGAATATGCTGTATCACAGTAATGGTTCTATTAATTATGGATCACTTAAATCTGTGTAATATGGAAGCTACAATAAATATATGCTGATGAGGGCAATCACAGGCTGTATATGAATAACCACCGTCTCAGGTCTCTCAGAGCTGGAATCATATCATGTGTTAATAGTTTTTATACATGAAAGGCTATTATTCACCTGCTGTTTATTGCACAATGCACAGGGGAAGTGCTGAGCCAGCACTGGGGCTCATTTCACACATTATTCAGGGCTACTGAAATGGTCTGAACCCCATTTTTTACCCAACCAAAAACATGTCTGATTTGATTTATGGGGCAGCTTTTCCACAGCTTACTCTGTAACCTCACACATGGACTAATCGTGTGTGTGGTCCGGGTAAACCCTATTTCATGGGGACCAAATGTCCCCACAAAAAAAGTAATGCCATTCATTATTGACCTTGTGGGGACATTTTTTGGTTCCCATGAGGTAAAAGAAAACAGCTTATAATTCACAAAAAAATATATTTTGTTGTTGTTTTAAATGGCAGAACAATTTCTGTGATGGGTAGGGTTTCTTTGGAAAGTCCCTATAAAATGTATATGTGTTTGTGCTTTTCTAGACAAATTATACAGCTTATCCAGATTTGGAATTATGGAATAATTTGTGGGAGTTTGTGCGTATTATACGCAGTGTTCGAACTATACATTGTCCTTTGGGGGAGCCCAATTGTGTTCGTGCACTTGGGCGTGCAGAGGATTTAAGCGCCTTTCAGACAGAACGCGCAATGCTTGGCACTATGAAACCCATTCATTTCAAGGACTTCCAAAGATACATAACAGCTACAAATCTATGCAAGCACTACAGGATTCACCATATTGAAACAAATTGATAAGTCAAACAGCAAACAGCCATCCACAAATAGTCTATAAATAGGCTAGGCTGTGTTTGAGTTCACCTGAACAAGGTTTAAATTACTCGTCGGCTACAGAAGAATACCACAATTCCTTCGTTCAATTAGGCCTAAGACATCGAGAGTCAAGCAGACCTATAACAAACCCAGCCACAACACATAATTGGGAATAATGTGCCTTACCTTAACACAGAATGGATTTCAAAGACTTGCGCAGATCTATGGCCTCCAACATTTATATTTTTTCTACGAATCTTTGAGTTAACATGCATTAAACATGATTGGAATTTGCACTGCAGCGCCACCATTTGATGCTCATGACAAGAATAGCATGTATAGTTATCTTTATTGAAGTGAATTAGGTTTAAAACGCCATCATGCACAAATTAAAAATATTTTTGATATTTTACAAATAATACTGAAATTGCACGTCAAAATAAAACTTTGTGAATATATTTTTGAGACCCGCCCAAAATCCCGCTTTTAGGGGAGCCCATGCCATAAGTAAGCCGGCTCCCCCTAGCTCCCCCGTAGTTCGCACCCTGATTATACGGCAAAAAGTGCGTATCATATGCACGTAAAAACGCGTACCATATACACGCAAAAACAGTTTTTGGCATATAAATGGCACGAGAAATGACATTCGTGCTTATAGATACGAACTTTCATGAGATCGGGCTCCTAGATCAGTCAGGTTTCTGGGCTGTCGCTAAGAAACACGGAGTTTGAGCTCCCTCCAAAGATTCTCTATTGGGTTTAGGTCTGGTCTCTACTGAGTTAAGCCGAGCTGAGTCAAGTCAAGCTGGTACTGGTAATGGAAAAGCGGCATAATAGCCAATGTAAAAGGTCCGTGTTACATTTAACCCCACATCAAGTTGTGCTCATCGCTCCCCTATTTGGAGAAAAATATAATAAAATTCAGACAATAGGGAGGCAATGACGAAAAAAAAAAATTTAGTACATGGAAGTAAACCACTAAAAAGTGCAAATATACAACAAGTCATAATCATATTATAAGGGCTTTTACTTGACAAACTCATTTTGTTTTATTTCCAATTCTTGGAACAGCATGCGAGTCTGTCCAGGCTGGTTAAAACACTGTAGGGGCTCTCTCAGTATATAACAACAGCATGATTTTATGACACTCATAATGTTTTCCTTCTAATGCTTAAGGGGAGCAAAACCCATAAAAGCACACAAACCATTTTCATGGCATACTGTCCATTGAGCTGATATTGAACCTCCATTCTAACTTCCAGCTTGTGTTTAAGGAGAAGGAGAAAATGAATGGCTTTCTAGCTGTGTCGCAGTATGTGAAGATGTCTGAGACAGATACCATGATTTTAATTACCAGCTGAATGTAGCGTCCGCAGTGAGCTGAAGCTGAGAATGTCTTTACTGTGTGGTTATGATAGTGTATATCTCAGCTTCCCTCTCTGCTCACATCAATCAACCATGTTATGAATGATGTGGTGAGGTATGATGTTAAGCAGAAAAGACTAACAACCAGAACAGTACAGTTAATATAATATGACATAATTTAAAGGTCCCCTGACATGACATTTTTACTTTCTGAGGTTTTTTAACATTAATTTTAGTTCCCCTAGCCTGTATTTCAGTCCCTCGTGTCTAGAATTTTCAATCGGTGTAAACCGAGCTTTTGCTATCTTCTCTTCTCTGCAGCTCAGACGCGCTGATCTTGAATCTCCTCGTTATTACGTCATAACGAGGAAAGGTTACTTCCCTTTCTCTGCATTGCCCGCTCTGAAAATTTGGCTCACCCTAGAGAAAATGAGCTGGAACAGGAAGTACGAACACGCAAGTGCGATTTTAGTTTTTCCTCGAGATATATCATGTCTTGCAAACAAGCGAAGCAGCAGTTGATCAGTGTTCGGATGTATAAATGAACACAAACGTATCCACACAGTGCGAGTTTATCTGGACAACTCATTGAAATCAATGACGCACGTTACACTGCACATCGAAGCTCTTACTGTAGAGAGAGTGCAGAAACTGAGTTACAATGATAAGACCTTCATTCTCGCTGATATAATAGCTGTAGTAAAAGAATTCAAGAGTTTTACATGTAATATGTAGCTAATTCATGCAAGCATGTCAGCCAATCACAGCAGTGGGCGGTTAGACTGAATCCCACAGCAGACACGCTCCATTTAAACAGAATGTTCAAATCAGAGGCTAAAATCAGTCTAGGAAAAATGCCATTTACTACTGAATTATGACTATTTTTAATCTAAAAAAAACATACTAACACTATAAGGGCAACCCAGGAAACATTATAAAATAATAAAATAACCCCATGTCAGGGGACCTTTAATATGTATTGTAAACCATTTGAACATTACTTGGTTCAATATAAATTATTTTTTATTATAAATTTGAATGTGTAAATCTTAAAAACAGATTGAAATATTTTAGCGCTTAATATAGTATAACAATGTTTTATATAATTTGATTTTATAAATATATCATAGCACTAAAAGCAAAAAAAGGATCAAATTTGTCATTGCAAACAATTATTGATGACTGTGGCCAATAGAATTCATCATCATGAAAGCAAAACAAGAAAACAAACATAAAGATGATGAGTGGAACTAATATATGGCTCCTACAGATCGATCTGCTGTAAACTAACTTCAACCTGATTCTAAGCACACTGTGAATCTTTACACACACTCAGTTCTTTTACAACCAGACTATTTCTGCACAGACCATGTCCAGCATCAACTCCCTCGGCTCCCACCAAACGCTGGCGTAAAGTATCCCGATCTTCAAGCAAGACAAACTAGATCAAATATTCTGATTTCTGAATTATATAAATCCATAATCAGATTTGTTATGCAGCCTGGAATTAAACCACACATTGGACAGAGGATGACTGGTCCCCCAACTGAGCCTGTTTTTTTGTTTTTTTTTCCTCCATTTCTGTCAATCAGATAAAGTTTGGTTCCTTGCCACTGTTGCCTTTTGGCTTGCTTGGTTGGGGACACTTAAAGGTGCATTGCGCAACATTTCATGTTAAAAATCACAGTTTTTTGAACCCATACATGCTTAAACAATTACCTGATGGGCTGAATGAGCCCTTTTGGACCACTGCGATTGCCTATAATCCTGTTTTGTAAAATAAATAAGAGGGATTCGGGACGGAACTTCAGACTGGGCGTGACGTCATGCGCGTTCACGCTCACCTGGCTATGTCTGGCAGGTTTTTGTATTCGCCGCCATTCTTCGTATCAGCGAAGACAATACGAACGACAAAACTTTACGACAAAAGTAGAAGATGGATTCAAAGAGACCGGCTTGTAGTTCATTCCAAACCCCAACGCAAACTCCATGTAAGACAAAGAAAATAAAACTTTTGTCTAGTGCCGCAGCTGTCGGAATAAGACGAGAGTCAACATCGGGAAGGCTTTCAACAAATAGAGAGATTGTCTGCTCTAGGGCTCAAACAGAATACAAAGTAACATATATTATTCATGAACGTGTTTCCATAATTATACAATCATAAGTGGATACAGTAAGGACATAAAACAGTTTAACATGGAGATAGATGGAAACAAAAAACAAAGTTTTCTACCACCCTCCGTTTACACATAAGTGTGTGATTTACTCAAATGCCTTTCCTTTCATATATTTAAAATGACTTGCAGATTTATAACTTTATTACCTCTGAAGACATTATGACTGGAAGAAAAGATTTGTGCGGCTGATGCTCCTTTGGTTATTAACAGCCCCTGCAAGCGTGCGTGTACGTGTGTTCCAGCGTGCACACCTCTGGTTGCAGTTTTGCTTGTCGCCAGAGGGGGCATAGTTCTGCGAAAACTAAGAGACTTGCGCAATGCACCTTTAATTAAATTGACTTGACTGCACTGACACTGAAGCCGAACTGAGTTGGATGATGACATCAATGTTTTCTCCAGAGCTGCTTAACAGATGAAATAAACTCCTTCCATAATTTATGAACTTTTATTGAACTGAACTGAATCAACACTGAACAAATTGTCTTTTTAGAGCTGCTTTATAGCATAATTTAATTATTTTTGCATTGTTGAATCGTTTTTTTCCTGTTTATCCCTGTAAAGCAGCTTTGAAAATCTGTATTTTATAAAATGCTTTAAATAAGGGTTATAGACAACCATAAACTGGATTGAAAGACCTTGCTTAAAAGGTTTATGTGACATTAAGCTAATAGCATCATTTCCCCACACAGACATGACAAGTAGACCCTCAAACTATTATTACAAGAAGTCAGTAATGAAAATGCATGACAGTGAACGTGTACTTCTACAAAGACACTGATTTACACACATGTAACATTATCACCAGAGCATTAAAGTTGTATGTTTAGCAGATCTGTGGATACTGTTTGTATGTTGTTTGAAAAGCACAGAGAATTATAGGATATTTCAGGATTATGGTTGCATGACTGAACTAATAATTTAGAATTCCACAGTGACACACATTTGAGGAAATGTAAAATATTTGTGTTTTTCGAAGGAAAGATTAAACAAAATTGGGATTTGCACACAGACAGATTTGCTCTGATTCAACACTGACCTGTATTTCACCTCGACATGAAAAAATAAAAGATTAAAATGTTATGAATGTGTTTAAAGCCATCACCACATGGGCGCTCAAAATTTAACATTTTCTAAATGCTGTGGGTGGCTGGTGGGGATCATGATTTAAAGATTAAAGTGATTAATTACCATATCTGACCATCCAGCTTATGATTTTATCCACTGTAGGACAAAGCATCTTTAAGATTTTTTTGAATATTGCAATACCCTTGAAGCCACTGTATACATCATAAACCATGTAATATTATATAATATATTTTAGTAGTTTTCTCACAAAAACGCTGGATTTTGAATGTTTATATGTGCATCTGCTCATAACTAGTCTAGTTGGACAATTTTCTTCTGTTGATAAAAATAAATCTTGAATTTCTAACTCCGCTTCATCTTTTATTCATTTGGATTTGAAATGGAAATCTGCTTGTGGCTCCAGCAGTTTAATAAAAGGATTCTGATATTTAGTAGTATCACTTTTAGTGCAAAAACATCATCTGTTAATTTCAGATCAAACATAACCATAACAGAGAAATTGCTGTTTCTTTATTAAAACGCAAGATGCCCATTTCTGCTTGTGGAGATGCTCCTTCCTGCAGAGGTTAGTTAGATCTAATAAAGCATAATCAAAGTCTTGACATAATCAAAGTCAAATTCAAGTTATCCAATGGCCTAAACCCTCACTATCTCAAGCTAAGCTATATCCCATAATGTATTATGTTCAGGAACTCACACACCCCGAAACTGTGAGATGTCGAGGAAAACATTAACAGATATTATAATTTAACTGTAAAACATTAATGCCCAGTTTCACAGACAAGGCTTTTGGTCTGGGCCTTGTCTTTCACAGACAAGGCCCAGACCAAAATGCATCTTTGAGCTATTTTAACTGAAAGCCACTTGCACACTGAAATATCTTAAAATATGTCTCAAATATCAAATATCAGAAATGTACGGAGCCCCCTTAGTCCCACTTTGGCAAAAAAATAAATAATTATAACTATACTTGTGGCCCCAAGATACTAACTTGTGGCCTCAAGATAGTAACTCGTGGCCTCAAGATACTATGTCGTGGCCTCAAAATACTGAACTCTATCTTGAGGCCACGAGTTACTGATCTTGAGGCCACGAGTTAGTATCTTGAGGCCACGAGTTACTATCTTGAGGCCACGAGTTAGTATCTTGAGGCCACGAGTTACTATCTTGAGGACACGAGTTACTATCTTGAGGACACGAGTTACTATCTTGAGGCCACGAGTTACTATCTTGAGGCCACGAGTTACTATCTTGAGGACATCGAGCTTAGTATCTTGAGGCCACGAGTTACTATCTTGAGGACACGAGTTACTATCTTGAGGCCATGAGTTACTATCTTGAGGACACGAGTTACTATCTTGAGGCCACGAGTTACTATCTTGAGGCCACGAGTTACTATCTTGAGGACACGAGTTAGTATCTTGAGGCCACGAGTTACTATTCTTGAGGCCACAAGTTACTATCTTGAGGCCATGAGTTACTATCTTGAGGCCACGAGTTACTATCTTGAGGACACGAGTTAGTATCTTGAGGCCACGAGTTACTGATCTTGAGGCCACGAGTTACTGATCTTGAGGCCACGAGTTACTATCTTGAGGCCACAAGTTACTATCTTGAGGCCATGAGTTACTATCTTGAGGCCACGAGTTACTATCTTGAGGCCACAAGATAGTTATAATTAATTTTTTTTGCCAAAGTGGGACTAGGGGGCTCCGTAGAATGCATTTTTTCAAGGGCCCATTTATAAAAACTATTTAAACTAACCCTGGCTTAATCAAAGCCCTGTCTGTAAAACCAGGCCTATGTGTTGCACTATTTATTGATGCAAAGATCAGGGGCCGTATTCACAAAGAATTTTATCTTACCACTAGGAGTACTCCTAAATCGCACTAAAATATTTTAGCTAGGAGTTTTCTCTTAAAAGTTATTCACAACGCCTTTCAGACCTACTCTTATTAAGGAAAAATGACAACTCCTAAACTAAGAGTGAGTCTTCGTTGCTATGGATGACGTCAATTTTCATGCACGAGCTTCGTCGCAATGATCACGGTGATTGGTTGTTAGATGACAGGGTCATCATGTGGAACATAACACAGCAACAAATCATGGAATTACGACATCTAAATATGTCTGGGTCCTACACAAAATAATAATAATAAAAAAAGTAATGTCATCGAAATGCATAGGCTATAATGACATGTTTGTGCAGGCCCCAGTGAAGAGTAATTCTAAAAAGGCAGAGAGAGAGAAAAGTCATGAATGAAATTATTCAAGGTACTGTAGCCTAAGGGCCTGCAGTGTTCACTTATCGCGTCTTTTGCGCGCTCAAGTTTGTTATTTTAAATGTAGGCGCGCGATATGTGCGCCCATTTTTTCCAAGCGCGTCCGTATGTAGCGGTGCGCGTGACAAGAACCAACCGGAGCGCAACCGCCAGGAGAATGCGGCGCGCCTTGCATTTTTAGGCGCTATATGTGAATGGTGCCTAATACCCTAATGAAAACCTTAACTTGCCTAATAATGAAATACGACACTTGCATTAACACTTGCTTGGTTAACTGACATTCTTTTAGCCTAACTAGACTATTTAAAGCAAGGACATGTTGCTCCTATTGAAGTAATGTAATAGTTGAATGATGGTGGAACTAAAATGGAAAAGAAAGCCCAACTGGACGCAGGATCAGTTACTGCTGCTGGCCCGGTTGGTGTTAGAAAAAATTTTAAAAAGTGAAATTCGGCACTGGGATTTCAAGCAAAACTAAGCATGAGACTTGGGAGAGGATTTGTTTGCAGATCAATGCAGCATTCCCGCTTGTGTCGCGGACCCCGGACGACTGCGAGAGGCGCTGGTATGCGCTACAATCCTTTGTGAATAGGTCTTAGTGAGTTAGGAGTCCTCTCGACTTCTTTTAAGCTGTCCCAGACTTAGGTGCTACTTTTAGGGCTAAAATGCTTTGTGAATTACTCTTAGTGAAAAAAATTAGGAGTCCTAAAGTTAGGAGTGACACGCCCATTATTTTTAGGAGTTGCTCCTAAATTCGCCAGTTAGGAGCTACTTTCAGCCTTAAAATTCTTTGTGAATACGGCCCCAGAACAATATCTGCAATTGCTTTTAATCACTTAATTAGAAGCACTAAAATAACTGAATTGTGTTGTATGTTACATATAAACTACTGAACAGACATTTAGAAGTTAATTTTAATAAGCAAAGTATTGAAAATCAAGCTTTATGCCGTTATAACCTTCGACGAACAATAGAATGCATGTGCAAAAATGTTTCGCATTTTCATCAAAGATTATATATTTTGACCAATAGAGGATTAAAACATCACTGCTCGACCTATTGTATCAATATTAACAAGATAAAGCACACGCTGCATGGAATAACATTTAAAATTGTTATTTTAGTTTTTATATGTTTTAATAATTAATTATTCAAACGTTTTTCAAACAAAATTTCATTTTGATGTTTGTTTAATGTATATTGGTAGAACGTTTCAAACAAAAATCACAGAAATTAGTTTTAAACTTTGTGTTGACATTATTTTAGTTCTTATGCATTTTAATAATTGTTTGAATTATTAAAAGTATTTTATTTTGATTTATTTTGATTTGATTTATTTAATGTTTATTGGTGGAAAGTAAAAAAAAAAGTTTTAAACAGTATAAAATACAATATATATTTAGTTTGACCTCCAGAAGTGTCTGAACAAGGTTTAGCACCTCCTTTCCCCTGGTCATTTGCTAAAAATAAAAAAATAAAATAAAAACAGAAACATAATCTTGTAAGGTTAGGGTACAATCTAGCAAGCCATTATGGATTTACACTGTCGCCTCTGACAGTGATCTATGATAACAATCTAATGTGTAATACTTCTAAATATTACAGAGATCAACCCTACTTTACAGCATTCTTTTACAATAGCTTCTTACACTGACCATTGCTGTTTTTATAGTTTCATACAGTGATCATAAAATTGATGGCAGCCACTGTAGTATTCACAACTCTGCACTCAATACCCACACTAACCCCTGACTCATATGATCCTCCACGTCCACGGCTGTGATGATTTAGTGGGTAGTGGTGTTCACAGAGAAAGCCAAAGGCCTTTTGTCTGCATCGGTGTTGAACGTCATCAGTCATGACACCGAACAGATAGGAGAGACAGGCGAAAGATAACCGTGGTGTCCTGTTATGATGCCTGCAAATGGAGTGTGAAGGCTCCTTTTTGGCTGCATCATTTCATGGCAGGAAACTGTTCAGCGATAAGACACTTGATGCTCTCCAAAGCATTTCTGTCAAACGCATTCAAAACATTGAGAACATTAACCATGTTTCACACTGTTTTTTCCAAGGCCTGTGTGTGTTTTCATTATGCCATTACTCACAATCAACCTAAAAAGATGTTTGTTCCTGTCTATCTGTCTGTCTATCTATCCATCCATCCATCCATCTATATATAGCCTTTATATAGTATTTGTGACTGACCCAAGAAAGAAATATCCCTTATAGATAATCACCTATAATCATGAAACAATGTCAATGATTTTTCTCTCACAAAATAAATGTAAAGGCAATGTTAATTGCAGTTTGCAAACCCATTTTAATTCAGCAATGTGACATCTTCAAGTTAAACTGAGATAATTTATCTCCCCCCATCTATGAAAACAGTCCCTCGGAAACAGGCAGTGGGCTCTGATTGGTTAGCTTGGGCCGGTGTGTTGTGATTGGCTAAACTGAGTAGTGCGCGTTGTTCGGCTACTTGACGCCCATGACCTTTTACTGGTAAATGTTTCATGTGCTCCGGTTAATGTAAATAATGGTGTCGATGCTGCAGTATCAGTATGAGCCAGAATCAGACCGAAAGCGGCGATGAAGAGAGTCGAGCAGAACCTCACCACACACGGCTCTTACTAAACGCTTCTGAATGATAATTTGCTATATATATATATATATATAATATATATATATATATATGTATATTTTAACTTTATACACGTTTGTATACACAATAGCATTGAACTGACTGGCTACTATTTACACAAACAGCGTTAGCATTGGTTTACGTTCTTGATTAAATCGAAAAATAACGTCATAAAGCATATATACATGAAAAATACAGCCCGTTCTCATCATTTATCGTCATATAGAACACTATAATGCAAAAACGGCGCTATACTACGCACATGGCACCCTTTATCGTTAATATAACACGCAAACCCAAGGCGTAATAAATCCAATAAATCCGTTTGCGTAATATAGAGCTACCCTACCCTACCCCACACCTAAACCTAACCATCACAGAGCATGTTATATTAACGATAACGGATGCCATGTGTGTAGTATAGCGCCGTTTTTGAATATAGCGTTCTACATGACGATAAAGAATGAGAATTCGTTGAAAAATACATTTACAAAACTAGTACATATACAAATTCAGGTCCAAAATGTTTGTACGTGTTTGTCGTAGACAGGAAATAGCATAACTAAGTGGATATAAAGCCAGCGCTGGCATTTGATTAAATTAAAACATTACGTCTGAAATTATACATGCAAATATATTTAAAACGATTAAGTCTTAGCCTACTTACAGGTTGTGGCCCAACAACTGCTGCCTCTGGTTTTAAAGTTGGAACTGCTTCATGTTTTAGAAACAGTTTCTTGTTGAATCCGGCATTGAAATCATGGAGATTCTGGAAGCTGTCTTTCGTACAGTAACTTTCCACTGTAAATTGATAGTTTACATATCAAATAGGGTCTGGGTATATAAGGAAATGCAACAGGAGAGTTCGGGGCTGTTGTCTGTATTAAGATTATCCCGATAAGGAAGTGTATCGCGACTGTCCTCACGTAATTGTAATGATACATTTACCTGACACAATAAATTGTTATATTTGATTATTCTAACAGACTTTGACTTTATTTTCATTAGAGTTAAAAGGAATAGTCAAACATTAACGTGTATTTAATGATACACAGATATCATTAAACCTTTTTCATTTTATGGAGTCAGATGAAACAAGTTAATACATAAGATAAAAATGTATTGCATTTAATTAAAAATCACTTTGCCATGGTAAAGACGCATGAAACCTTCACCTAGAATCGAATTCCACCATTAGATCAATTTAGATGGCCAAAGTTGTTGTTTTTTTAAACATTAACCCATAAGGCATTCACAATAAGACCAAGAACATGCATTAAGAAGGTGAACAGTTTACCTTTTTTCATGTTGACTCACAATCACAACCACTTCTAAAAAAAACACCAATTAGTCAATTCCATGTTTGCATTTAAAATGCACATTATGCAGACGCTGATTCAGAATAAAACAGCAGACACCACTGAGTGTTAAATAATGCACACACACACACACACACACACACACATAAAAAAATGACTCAATAAAACAAGTCTGCATAAATGCTTTCTCTTTTGCCTGAGGTAATATGAAATATCTTCCCCAACCCACCCACCCAGTAGCGATGAGCCCTTGTATTTACTCTCCTTATTACCTTTGTGGAGCATTTAATTTCCTGGGCATTTAGGGCTGTTATTGCTACAAACATAGGCACGTCAGAGTTGGCAATCACTCTGGGCAATGCAGCATGACAGTGACACATGGCGACATCGTTCAGTCATGGGAACCATCCCTCTCGCGCATGTCTATGTGTGCGTGTGCATTAACCCAGCTGCTTATTTTCCCTAAGTACACCAGCTACCATCCATCACTTCATTGATTGGTGTTGAGAAACACCTATGCTTGGGAAAATGGTCCAAATGAAGTGTGTGCCGTGGACAGGATTGATTCTAATCAAAGGTCCTCACAATCGTGCTATAATGAATATGTCATGAGCCGCTGAGGAAATCCTGCATGCAGGCACTAGATTTGCTTTGAGTTCTCTAGGGGCCAGGCAAATGATCTCTCCTTAGCCTACTGTGCTAACCTTAGTTAGAATGGGTTTCCCACGAGTGGAAACGTGTGTTATCTGACGGGCTTGTCCTCGTCTCAGTAGAGAATGTACCACAGCATTCTTAAAGACCGCTTGATTCGGAGATGAATATTCATCTCAAAGACCAGCACTGTTATAAACAACTCCAACACTTTGAAATATATATTATAATTTGAAGAGGTTAAACTGCAGTCAGCCTGTTTTGAAAAAAATAGTAAAAGTAGAAACCAGGTAACTACACTCAAAGCTTCTTAAGTGGCAATTCAATGAATGAATGCTACCATTCAGAAAACTTGATAAAAAGTAGTGTTGTATTACAAATTTTAATATTTGTATTCATATAAAATGTAGCCTAATTTAGTGATGGAAAAAACAGAATTTTTAGCATCATTACTCAAGTCTTGATCTTTTAGAAATCATTATAATATGCTGATTTGATACTCAACAAAACATTTATTATAATCAAAAGAATTTTCCATATTCTTTTATGAATAGAAAGGTCAAAAGAATAACATTCATTTGAAAGATAAATATTTTGTATGTAAAAATCTTTACTGTCAGCTCTGAACAATTTAATGCATTTCTGCTGAATAAAAGTATTCATGTATTTCCCCAATCTTACTGACCCCAAACTGTTGAATGTTTAGTAAGTATCCATATAATTTATAAAAAAAACAAAAAGGTTAGGTTTTTAATGAATGTTACATTAGGATGACGTATCAATCAACAAGTACATTTATATAAAACATATAATAAATATTAATAACAAACAATAATTTTGACAGTTCTAAATTCAACAAAAACACTATAATGTACAAAAAAAACATGGTAGTATAAGAATAAAATCGATGAATCCCTTTTTTTAATCTATTTGTTTACCTAAACACTCCCAATGAATTAATAAACTGAATGAATCAGACTTTCTCCCACTACACAGAGAAAAAACATTTCACCAGAATGACTTTCCAAATGAGAGATAGGACAATTTAGGTGAGTGTTTTTTTGTTGGAAAAAGTTGCTTGTTATTGGAAAAGATACATTACTTGGAAAATAGATGAACTACTAAAAAAAATGATGTTTGAATGCTGCTTCTGGTTATTCCCCGCCCCCTTCACTGATCATTTTGTTCTCTGTTCCCATTAATTTCATTGTGATTAAGCACAATAAATACTTGAAGTGTTTAATATGAGACAATGATATACTAACAACTTTATGTTAATGTCATGGTAAATGCTCAGCTGACAAGAACATATTTTTATAATCCATAACTTCTCTATTAACTTTAAGCGATAACACATTAAATATTAAATAGTCATTGCAACAAATGAAAATAAAATTGGAAACACCTCTTTTCACTCTTGCACTGTTATAATTTAATTTAAAATATTAAGCAACAATCCTGCACAGACACATCATTAAGCCTCATCAAGCCATGTTTATGATCCATTTGCATAATAAGCTGTGATTTAGTTCAGTACAATACATTAGTTTTATAGTATTAACTAATGATATGAGGTTTGCCAGTGAATGGTACACTACAGTGAATCTTATAAACCTTTTAACAGAACCATAATGCTTGTGTCTATAAAATATATAGGTATGTGAAATAGAAAGAGCTTAATATCCCCATTTCAATCCATGGTTCAAAACCCAACAACCCCCCCTTGTCCTCAACTGGGAGGAAGGATATACCCTACTTCCCTGAGCTCCACACCCTAGCACGTGCATCGGCGCACTGGGAAAGAAGAGAGAGAGTTACATTTTGGCTTAAAGAGTCCCAGAGGAATGAACCTGTGGGTGGGATCCTTCACAATAGTGGAAGTCCACTGCATTCCTTTATGATCTCTGTGTGTTAGCACTGGCATTGTGCTGTATGATTTATCAAATGCTTGAGCGCGATCAATGTGCTCATGTAGCCGGTCATTTAGTCACTTGTAGAAATAAACATAATTCAAGTTTGAAGCCTAAAGGAAATACTTTGGGTTACTGAATCTAATTCAGCACAAGTGAAATAACTCATAGAAGGCATGTTACTTAATTTTTTTCTTCTCTGATTCCTCAGCGGATCATCCCGAACATCTCCTGGCTTGCATAGAGGAAGTTGACCAGAGAGAGACAGAGAACAGGAATTGAGACAGGAATAAATGAGAGCTGAAATAGCGAAGGGGGAAATTTCCCCAGTGCAAGGGCCTACAGAACTTAGAACTTTTATTGCACTGGGATCCTAGAAAGCTAATGTATTTCATGTAGCAGTCTGGCTCAGAGTAATTTTTGTTTAAAAAGGTAGTAAGATAAAGTTTAAAATAAGAAATAGTCACACTGTGAGATGTGAATTATGAGAAACAAAGTCGCAGTTGCAATAAACAAAGTTAACACCTTTAGGGGCAGCATAAAACCGAAATTTGTGAAATGGAAGCTTTAAGCGGTCCCTGCTGTTTTCCGCCAAAATAAAAGCTTGATGGTTTAATGTTTTAAAATGAATTAAGACTTTTTAAGCCATAAATATGAAAACAATTCAAATATATGTATTATTATTATTTATTTGTATTATTTATTATAAATATTTTACAGTCGTTGATATATATTCACAATATTTTTGAACAAACTGTGCAGCCATATGAACAAGCACAGCAAACCTAGAGCTTTTTTTTACCGCAATTTGTTTCTGGGGAGAAACAATATAATTATTCCATATCAAAAACTCATGATATGACACATGATGTATGTCATGAGTAATTTAGCTTGTTTATCTAATTAGTGATTCTACTTTTAAATCTCATTGTATCTACACTCACCTAATAGATTATTAGGAACACCTGTTCAATTTCTCGTTAATGCAATTATTTAATCAACCAATCACATGGCAGTTGCTTCAATGCATTTAGGGGTGTGGTCCTGGTTAAGACAATCTCCTGAACTATAAACTGAATGTCAGAATGGGAAAGAAAAGTGATTTAAGCAATTTTGAGCGTGGCATGGTTGTTGGTGCCAGACAGGCCGGTCTGAGTATTTCACAATCTGCTCGGTTACTGGGATTTTCACCCACAACCATTTCTAGGGTTTACAAAGAATGCTGTGAAAAGGGAAAAACATCGAGTATGCGGCAGTCCTGTGGGTGAAAATGCCTTGTTGATGCTAGAGGTCAGAGGAGAATGGGCCAACTGATTCAAGCTGATAGAAGTGCAACTTTGACTGAAATAACCACTCGTTACAACCGAGGTATGCAGCAAAGCATTTGTGAAACCACAACAAGCACAACCTTGAGGCGAATGGGCTACAACAGCAGAAGACCCCACCGGGTACCACTCATCTCCACTACAAATAGGAAAAAGAGGCTACAGTTTGCAAGAGCTCACCACAATTGGTTGAAAACTGAAACAAATGTTGCCTGGTCTGATGAGTCTCGATTTCTGTTGAGACATTTCAGATGGTAGAGTGAGAATTTGACGTAAACAGAATGAGAACATGGATCCATCATGCCTTGTTACCACTGTGCAGGCTGCTGGTGGTGGTGTAATGGTGTGGGGGATGTTTTCACCTTATGACCCTTAGTGCCAATTGGGCATTGTTTAAATGCCAGGCCTACCTGAGCATTGTTTCTGACCATGTTCAAGGCCACCTTGTACCCATCCTCTGATGGCTACTTCCAGCAGGATAATGCACCATGTCACAAAGTTTGAATCATGTCAAATTGTTTTTTTGAACATGACAATGAGTTCACTGTACTAAAATGGCCCCCACAGTCACCAGATCTGAACCCAAAAGAGGATCTTTGGGATGTGGTGGAACGGGAGCCTCATTTACATTACATTTACATTTATTAATTTAGCTGATGCTTTTATCCAAAGCGACTTACAATTGCTATATATGTCAGATATATACGGGTCTCTCACACCAAAGGCTTGTGTCTTATCCACAGCGCCATCACCGCCCCAAACACCTCCACTACACATCCAAGCCTCGTGCCCTGGATGTGCATCCCACAAATCTCCCTCAACTGCAAGATGCTATCCTACCAATATGGGCCAACGTTTCTAAAGAATGCTTTCAGCACCTTGTTGAATCAATGCCACGTAGAATTAAGGCAGTTCTGAAGGTGAAAGGGGGTCAAACACAGTTACTATGATGGTCCTAATAATCACTTTAGGTGAGTGTACTGTATATACCAACATACATGCAAGAAATAGACAATTTATGTTCATTTTCTATTTAAATGTATAAAAATTCTTGGTTTTACTTTATTTGATGGTCCCTTTAACACATTATGTTGAGTATAAGTTTGTCCCTACATGTCTACTGAACACTCATTAGAGCATTTAGTAGAGTATTAGTAGACTGGTAGGGTTAGGGTTATAAGCTGACATGTTGCAAAGTTACTAACAGAGTGTCTGTTTAGGACCATCAAAATGAAGTGTTTTCAGAAATTAAGCAGACTGCCTAATACTTGAATGAGAGTCAGTTAGCATGCAGTTGCAAAGGTACTCATAGTCGGCAGAATGTTCAAAAGGGACCATCAAAATAAAGTGTTGCCATGTCTCCTGTTCCTCCATTACTTATTCCTTTCCCCCACCAGTCAGTTGTGCCATGTCTCCATCTTAGAGAGGCTCGATGGGACAACCCAGCGGGAAAAACATGAGGCAAGGTCACAGTACACCCTCCACCCCTCCAAGCAGGAAGTGCCGAAGGGCCTGGCCCATCAGAGACAGGAAGCACAAAGTGCAAACCAGCATCCACAACCCACCCCTCCAATTGGGAAGTACACAAAAAAAATCTCAACCTTGCCCGCATGCCAATTACAGACCTTAAGCGTTAAACTTTTACACATCTTTTATCTATTAGGCCTACTTGGGTGATTTGGCTCAAATTGAACCCCCCCCCCAAGTATGTAATAAATAATTATTATTACATACTTGTATGTCTTCATTAATCTTTTACCTTTGCAATGACATTCTATGAACTATGTGAGCTTTTAAAATTCATTTTACAATCAAGTTCAGAAGTTTTACATGCCAAGAACCAGGGCCGGTTCTAAGCATGGGCAGAGGTAGGCTGAACCCACCCAAACATCTGTCTTGCCCATCCAATAATGTTTTTTTTTTATTTGTGCATCGATTAAAAGCAATTTGAAGTGGGCTGTGAGTTGGAACAGTTATTAAATAGCTGAAGACTGACTCAACCAATCACAACACCAGAAAATTGCTGTTAATTGCACAAAACAGGCTTGCAATCACAAACCCAGTTTTCAAAGTACACAGGTAAAAAAGCCTTCAAATTGGGGCAGCCTTGGTGGCGCCACTGTGACACATTGGGCCTTTGAATACAGACTTTAAAGGATGCAGTTTCTGAAATGGCTGGCAGAATTGCCAATAAGTATGGTAGGCCTGTTAAGATAGATTGGTGTGCTTAATTGGGGTTGGAACTAAACTTTGCAGGACAGTGACCCTTCCAGGACCAGGATTGGATACCACTATTGTTATTATTACACCACTATATATCCTTTAAATGTCTGTATTGTTTGAACTTGTTAATTCATCTAGACTCAAAGCTGCTTAATAGGAACAGTTTTTCTTTGAGGGAGCTTTAAATTTAATGAGCTACTAAAATATTTAATATCAAGCCCTAAATAACAATAATAATAAAATCTTTTTTATAATTTTTTTCCATGGATATAATTTTCATTTAATTTTCCATGGACCCCCAGTTTGTAACAGCATGATTCAAAACAACATTGAACCATTGGGACTGCACTGCATTGATGCCCATGGTACCATCCAGACTACATCTGTCTTCTCTGAAATGATGAAACTGAGCTGAAGTAAAGGCCTATACAAGTGGGCCAGATGCACAACTGATGGCACTAAATGATTACACTCTAGGCAACATCTGCTCAAAGTAAACACATCCATCAAGTATTAAATAACCTAATATGTGCAGTATATGCAACACGGAATGTTCCCATTTTAAAATGAGGTGTCAGTAGAGGAGAGAATATTATCGAGAGGACAGCCATTTATGCAAACACTCTTGGCAGGCCTTTGTGATATTTTTAGCTTGCGATTCAATATACCTTTAGATTACACTCTCATACACAGAGATACTGTACATGGTGTAATGATGTTGTGAGTGGTGCAGATAAATCATGGACACTTTAATCAAACCACAAAGGTATAAGAGAATAATCAATCATTCAGTGCTCTGCCCTTCTTCTTCTCTCTCTCTCCCATCTCTCTGGCCTAAGCAGCATGCCTGCATTGTCCATGGGTAATAAAGGGTCAGATAATTTCAAACTTGCTATTATTATATTATTATTATTATTTGTATTGCAGATACTGCAGTGTCCCTATTTTATGGGGGCTTGGAGGGCACAAAACATCAATTTAACCGTCAAAACACAAACAGTAGTGAATCAAAACATTTGAATTGAACAAATTCAATTAAATAGTTCACAATGGTGCATGTGAGAAAATGAGCCCCGCAAATCCACAAGACTGCAAATACATGTCAAGTGTGCTATTTTGAGTAAGACACAGTAAGACAAAAGAATATCAAAATAAATGTCCATAGACCCAGACATAGAGAATTTGTCACAGTAACTCTTCACTTACACCTTAACCCACCCTTAAACCTAACCATATCACCACATATCCCTAACTTAGCCATTGTCACAGATGGAACAGGAGTCAGACAGGGTTAAGTGAATACCTGCATTTCTTATTGTTAAAATAGGGCCCCCAGAGTCTTTGTTTACATATGCAGATGGAGAGTCACTGAGAACAGGCTAATGACCGGAGACTGGAGACTCAACATGACATCATGACTTTTGCGTAAACATACACGCCACTTTAGAGTCAAGTGGCGTGTTCTCTCTACACATTTTGAGCTATCCGCGTGTATGCGTGTATGTCTGCGCCATTAACGTCCGAGTGATTCCGCGTGTATGTACACGCCGCCAAATGTCCACACGAAATGAAGAAAAATGTAGATCTACATCTGGGGAGCGATTTTTTTTCCTAGGATGGTAGGGGAACACTCATAAATGCCATTAACCCCAGTGACTGGTAAGTTTAGGACGGGATTGAGGTAGGTCATATATTTCTATAAACAGTAATAACGTTCAGTCAACAGCGTTCATAAACACGCTAAAAAGCGATTATGCGTGTTGATAGCACGCCAAAAATGGAAATACAAATTGGTGTGTCATACACACGCTACTTCATGAGATCAGTCTGGGAGACTGAACTTCCATGTGAAGGTTAGCAGGTGATCGATGAATGGAACTCAGGTAGGTTGCAGGTAAGTAGCATAACAGTCTATAGTATCATGTAGAGACGAGACCAGACAATGAGTGTGTGAAGAGGAGTTGAATATATATAGGGTGGTGAACTGATGAGGTGCAGGTGATGGTTAAAACTCAGGGGACTGTGAACGAGTGAGTGAATCAGTGGGAGGAGCGAGTAAAGCTGGTGGAATCCTGACAGTATCCCGACGCCTGAGACAACGGACGAAGATGGCGACGAGGTCTACCACGACCCCTGGGAAGTAACCGGATCCAGATGTCTAAGTACTGGTGGCAATAGGTCCAGAGATTTTGTCTGATCTCTTGGATCTTCCGTTCAGTCTGACCGTGTGTCTGAGGATGGTATCTAGAAGATAAGCTGACAGTAACCCCGAGGACTCTGAAGAAGGCTTGCTGAACCCTTGAAATGAATTGTGGACCTCTGTCCGACACTATGTCCTCGGGGATGGCGACGTTTCGAAAAACATGACTCAAGAGGGCCTCTGCAGCCTCAAACGCAGTTGGAAGTCCAGGCAATGGGATCTGCTTGCAAGCCTTCGAAAAGTGATCCACAATGACGACTCGAGGACACAAGTGTTGTTTCTGGATCTGGGAAGGTCATTCATGAAATTAATTCCACGGTGGGACCACAGTTATTGTGGGATAGGAAGTGGCACAAGCTTGCCCTCCAGGAGTCTTCTGGGGGTGTTGGTAATGGCACAGACTGAGCATCCCCAAACGTACCTGGAAACATCCCGGGAGATGGATGGCCACCAGTACTGATTACTGAGAGACGAGAGGGTAATATATGCCTTTCAGGGCCCCCTTAAACGTTCGTAGATGACGATCCCGGGCCGTCATACAACTGATGCTTTACCTTTAACGTCAGTTAGGTGACGGGTTGGGTTTAGGGTTAGGTTTAGGTCTGGGGTAGAGTTAGGATCCGATAACGCACTACCGACGCTTAAGGGGGCCCTAAAAAGGCATATATTGACGTATGGTCAGAAGACGTCCCAAGACGTCAGTTATATGACGAATTGATCTTATGAATGACCAACCCGATCTCACGACCAAGTCGTACAGAATTCGACGAATGATTAAAAAAGTGGCTAATTCGTAACAATTCATACGACCTCACTCGTACGAATTAGTACGATTTTGCTAAATCGTACATATTTTACGAATTGTCCAATTCGTATGAATTCGTACAAATGACCTACCCCTTACCCCGCCCCTAAACCTAACCATCACGTGGGTTTAGACAAAATCGTACGAGTGAGGTCGTACGAATTAGTACGAATTAGACACTTTTTAATCATTAGTCGAATTCGTACAAATTAGGCGTGAGATAGTGTTGGAATGACTGACAACTCTTAAATAACTGGTTTGTAAATAATGCTATACTTCATTTAGAAATTATCAATTGATCATTAACAAAGTATGAAAATACAATTATTAAACGCATTATAGATATGCTTATAAATCAAGGAATATGCATTTATAGCTATATTTATAAACTGCTTATTGATGTCTATTAATGTTTTATAAATTATGAATTAACTGTTTACTCATGCTTAACTAATGATTAATAGCGTGCAGTTATTATAAAGTGTTACCCAACAATGTTTCTCAGGAATTACGTACTGTACCTTAAAGACCTGAAAACTAGTTTAGACTGGTTTTTATGTTTTTGGGGGAAGGGTGGGCATTCAAACATCAACCTTTATTCTCAACGCAGATGAGGGTCCAAGGCCAGAAACATTATTAAGGGTAAATAACTGTTTAGGGTCAAACATGGGGGTAATACAGCAAGATAAACCATAAACAAAAACCCTCACCATCATAAACACAAACACTCTGTGGCATTTTCAAAAATGCATAATGTCTGGGAACATCCTGCCAGTGTTTACATCACTAATAGCATTCTGATGTGTCCCCCAAAGACAGGATAATATCCACATAACTTTAAGATGCTGAATAGTAAAAATACAAAGTAAAGAATGTTACTGTCTATGTCATGGCACAATTCATATCGCAGGCACAGATAGAGGTCACACACAGAGTGTGTGTGCAGGTATCTATGTGAGACAAACCACAAAAGCTCAGCTCAACAGAATGATGGAGAGTTTTATATTTTATTCTAGATTCAGTTGGCCGTTTGCTGCTCTTTACACAGTCTGCCTGTGATAAATGATAAGACACTTGAACCACACTGAAATGACATTGAGGGTATCATTCTGAAAGACCTTAAAAAGGGCAGGATTGATAGATATCACAAGCCATTGTGCTGCTACTAGGACAAAGACAATCCTGTTACAAGGATATAGAGTTTCATATCAAAATACATAAGACGACATTTGCAAAAAGACAAATATTGCTAGATAATTACTGACTTTTGTGCATTCTGCTTCTTTAAATTTAATCAGAGATTATAGATTCATCTTTTTCAAAGTGATAATTAATCCAGTAAGTCTCCTATATTTTCATCAAACTGAGTAAAGATGATTAAAACATACACCATCTGGACATTACACTTGCAAATTAAGAAGGTGTGTTGGGTGATGGATTTAATTTCGTTACTGGGGTGGAGCAATTTCATTCTTTCAGTTTTCTCTGTGAGCATTTACCACCACCTACTGACGAGCTACTGCAGTGACATGGGAAAAATGTCCCAGTAGGGAAGAGATGCAGATGCACAGTAGTCATTTCTTCTGTTTAAATTCGATTACTACTCTCTGTCTGTCTTTCTGGCGTGGCAGCGTCACATCAAACTGTCCCTGACCTTTCTACACTACAATACGATACATAAAATGACTGAAAATGCATCAGTCATTAGTAAGTTGATGACAATCTTACAAAGAGAAGAAAATTGTTGTGACTCAGGTCGCCTATTATATACGCCATAAAGTAGGCTTTTTGTGAAAAAAATTAGGCAACTACTGATTATTTGTGTAGCAGAGGAATATGCAAGTTCTTTATTTAATTTACCAAAATCAGCTTGGCTTCTGAATTGAACGTGTTTGTATTTTATAACCTTAATTAACACAGTATCCAGAGCTGACTATGAAAAAGGCACTGTTAATAAACGTTTGCCTGCTTATAAAAGCAAGAAAAAGGTTGAGGGAAAAAAAAGAAAAACAAACAGGTGGTGGTCCTGCACCCCCACAGGCAGAAGAGCTGGCCCTTGGATTAAATGTGAACCTTGTGGAGGGCATCCTTGTGTTCAGCTCTTCCTCACACACACAGCACCTTCACTGCTGGTAAATGAACTTTACATGAACCTAGTACACTATAAAATAATTTGTTGCTGCATTAAATTAAGTAGGCCTATAATCCAAATGGCTGTCCAGTCATATCAGCTGTTAAACCTTGAGAAGTAATGAACTGCTTTGACTTCTACATGTGTGAGTGTGAAACTACATAGTTAATGTAAACAAAAACATATGTTGGTATGAGTTATTGATCACATTTCCCCCAGTGTACTTCATTATATCACTTCAATACACGAACACTTTTGTTGGCTGAAGCATGTGCAGTAAGTCTTTTTCTAACTTTACATCAAAATGGAAGAAAGTACAACACTTTGTAATGCCCATTTTTCCCCAATGCACAGGACAGTGAAGAAACCCTCTCAGATATCTTTAAGTGCATACATAGCTTTACTTAATTTACACTTGAATATCTACACTCTTAGAAAAAAGGGTTCTATATATGTAGCATAGGGTTCTTTACTCAACTGCAAAGGACCTTGAATGAACTGAAAGAACCCTTTTGGCACAGAGGTTCTTTATAGGCTATTATTCAGTCATATATTGCATTATTCTGCAACATTTTGTAGTTGTATTCAAATTATTGTTTATTAAACTGTTGTAGTAACTTAATATCCCATTTTAATCATGCAGATTTTTGGAGGATAAAAACTGAAATGGCACTCTTTATGTGATATTTATTAATTACATTTTTAACCCCCATATCTTGAATTTGGTGATCATTTACATGCATTACATTTTAGGGGTTCCAAATACGTAGCGCTTTAGAACCTTTTAAGGTTCTATATAGAACCTTTTCTTCTAAGAGTGTATTATATCTGAATGCAATGAGTTGCAGGAGTCCACATCTACAGAAGAGTTTGCACAAAACAGTTATGCAGAGGTGGACAGTGTTGTACTTTTTCTTTAAGTTTTTGATGCATAAGCCATGTGTTGACAGGTTCACCCCTACCCCTAGAAAACAGTATTTTGAAAATACTTAACTTAAAGAAAAAAAGAAAGAAAAAAACTGGCACTAAAGAGAGTAGTTGCTTCATATGAACTTCAGAGTATGCTCAGTATAGCTCACCTGTTCCCTCCTCCGTAACGTTGACATTTACAAGAAATGTTTCTTGCATTTGGTCTTCAAATTTGGTGTTGAAAAACACTGACGTATGAACAGTAAGAGAGGCACAGCCCATGGCATTCATCTGGTAGAAGAACAAAGACGCATTTAAGTCAAGCACAGGCAAAAAAACAAAAAAAACAAAAAACAAACAAAAAAAAGAACTGACCTACCACAATACAAGAAAAATAAAGCATCACTCACTTGGCCCAAGACTCAACTTTCAGTCCCATAACTGCAACGCTGTAGGTCTGCAGTGCGTTTTCGGTCATGTCAAACTTGGGCAAAACTAAACCAAAAACAAAGCGCTTAAGATTAAGGCCTCAGATCAGTCATTGAACTTCCCTTACACAACTTACCGTATTTTTTCCACCTCAAAAACTTGGGAGTGTTGGGACGCTTCACTCCATGGCTACTCCATTCTGCGGCGGCTAGGTCTTTGTGTCTGATGGACAGACGCACGCACGGACGCACGCACGGACGCACGGACGCACGGACGGACGGACAGACTTCCGACCATCATATTAAAAGATCACATTCAGTAACAAAAGCTAGTATAGACCAATACAACACAAGACTACATTTTATCTTTAAGTCATGTAACAATTTCTAGAGCAAGAATCAAACTTACAGACGTACCGACACTGAAGTTGGGATAAAAATTCAGGCCCTTGTACTTCAGACACTGGGGTAAACTGAAGTGGCATTCTAATCAGAAGTGCCACACACACTGAAATATTCAGATTAAAAGCCCAAACAAAAAACCTGATTGAGGCACACAGAAATCCTTTCAGCACTCAGACGTCTTCCTGGCTCCATGATCCGGACGCTCTGATCTACAGCACTGAGGCTACACAGAGATCCTGCTTGAGCAGAAACCATCAGAACGTTTCCCTCCGCAGGAACAGCTGTAGCTGGAGAAAACTGCAGAGACACCTGGAACAAGGACCAACATGCTGTAGGACACACACTAACATTCCCAAATTGAAAAATAGCCACATCATACAGTACCTGGTTCTGGAAACACATATCGGTGTCAAACGGCACACTAGCAGCAACTACATTCTCACTTGGGAAGAACGCTGGTGATTAGCAGTCACCTAGAGAAGATCAAACTTAATCAGTATCATGCTAGAGAAAGTCTTAATTTTTACAAAATACAAGTCGTACCACCAGATTCAGATCAGCCTTAACATTAGCAGTGTTTAGGGAGAACGCAGCCTGCCCATTCTTGTTTGTGGTTAGATTCAACAGCAGTTTGTTGGGCCAGTTGCTCCCCTTCAAGAGATATACAGCTTTGTTTGTAAAGGACACCATTGCAGATTGACACCATTACATTTGCGAGAGAAAGTCCAAAAAACAGTGAAAAATATCAACTTTGTGGCTTAAAGTGGATGTCTTGTCAGGTCAAATTATGAAGCAGACTGTATGGAAATGGATCACAGCACACTTCCACTAAGGCTTGACCAGGTACAGGTTGGCCATATGCTTATCTGGGAAACATCATAACAAGATAAAGGACTGACCAACCACAAGACAAGAAAATAAAGCATCATTCACTTGGCACAAGACTCAACTTTCAGTCCCATAACTGCAACGCTGTAGGTCTACTGTGCATTTACAGTCACGTCAAACTTGGGCAAAACTAAACCAGAAACAAAGCACTTTAGATTAAGGCCTCAGATCCGTCATTGAACTGCCCTCACACAACAACTTACCGTATTATTTCACCTCAAATACTTGGGAGACTAGTGTTGGGACTCTTCACTCCATGGCTACTCCATTCTGCGACGCTGCAGCCTAGTCGCGGTCGCCTAGGTCTTTGTGTCTCACTGCCTCATCGCTTCTCTGGCTACGTGGTGTGCTCCACCTCCATCACCTCCGGTAATCCCCTTGGTAATGTTGGGACTCTTGACTCCATGGCTACTCCATTCTGCGACGCCGCCGTGGGATGCAGTCCTGACTGTGGGCTGGGTCTCCATCGGCTTTTCCCTGCTCAAGGCCTTCCCCCTGGCTGTCACCACCACCTGCACCAACAGGTGGGCGGCTTGGACGGGCGGGCGGCTGGACGGGGCAGGCGGCTTGGGACGGGCGGGCGGCTTGGACGGGCGGGCGGCTTGGACGGGCGGACAGGATCGGACAGAGCGAACTGACTTACTTCTGCCCGTCACAATGAAAATCACATTGAGTAACAAAAGTTAGTATAGACCATTACAACAAAAGACTACATTTTATCCAACGGCTTGCAGTTTCCACGTCCCTTAGACTAGTTAGGGACATTGAAACTGCAAGCCATTGGATAAAATGTAGTCTTTTGTTGTAATGGTCTACTAGCACCCGCAGGCATTCGCCTGGATGGAATGCGGCTTAGCTGGAGGACAATAAAAAGCCGAAGAGAATCATGCAAAAGGTTGGTGCAGATGGTGGTGACAGCCAGGGGGGCTGGCCTTGAGCAGTGAAGGGCAGACAGAGACCCAGCCCACAGCCAGGACTGCATCCCACGGCGGTGTCGCAGAATGGAGTAGCCATGGAGTGAAGAGTCCCAACACTACCAAGGGGATTACTGGAGGTGATGGAGGTGGAGCACACCACGTAGCCAGAGAAGCGATAAGGCAGTGAGACACAAAGACCTAGGCGACCGCGACTAGGCCACAGCGCCGACCCCCTGAAGTGGAAGCAGCGATCCTGAGGTTAGAGGCTGAGCTGCAGCAACCAAAGACGGAGGTGGAACCTGAGGGAGCTAGTCAAAGGCAAAAGAGGCAAAAGCTGGAGAGCTGTCCTTGGCGAAGAAGATGTAATGTCCAACAGAGGGAGGCCAAATGGCCGATGGCCCACACTGGAGTCAACAGTGGTAAGAGAGCACAGCTACATTCTCACTGGGAAGAACGGACCAGAATCTGCACTGCTGGAGCCATATCGACGCTGTCACTTTGTTTGCAATTGGAGTCTTTTCAAAACGAGTCATGGATATCTGTTAGGAATGATCAAGGTTAGAAAAAAAAAAAAAACACACACACACACAACACAGGACCATCATCCATTTGATCACTGGATGGCAAACAAACCAAGAGTGTTGATTGAAGGAAAGCTCCAATGGTTCACAAAGCTTATTTTCACCATCTATAAAGTTTAGTAAACAACTCTAACATAAAAACAGAATGCTTCTGTTCACTTCAAAGCCTAATGGTACTTACCTGGTTCTTTAAGTCCATCAACAGCAAAGAGAAAAAGGATGAAAATGAGCTTCTTCCAAACACAAATCTCCTCACAGCCATGAGGACAGATCACCCAAGACTAACCCTTATCAAGCCACTCTTCAGACTCTAATATATCAGGAACGCATTCATCTCGTTAATTCAATTAATTAACCACCACCTGGCAGTAATTAATGTTATCATTTGATTAGGAGTACCAACTGGCATTGATTTGAAACACGACACATTATGGAGGTTAGCAGACGAATTTTCTAGTTGCCATCAACACTATAGAATTTTAAAATATATATAGCCTATATATTGAAGATATTACTGAACATTTATTTAACCATAGCAAAAGTAAGTTTCTTGTGTTAATTTTAAACAAGTCTGATATTATTTTATCTTATATCTGTTAATTAACAGTTGAGATAGTTCTTGAATGCTGGTGTGACAGCAGAAGACAGACTAGCCGGGTTTAAATCCTATATTTAAGAGAACTTTGTCCCAGTTGTGCAGGCGGGGCATGTTGTCACACTGCGTTGCAATGAGCAAATGATTAGAATTATTGCTTTTCTACTCTATACTTGTATGAACTCTATTGAGAAACCATGAGAAAAGGGTGAATCAATTCTGAGATTCAATGTTCAGAAATTATTAATACAGGGTGCGCGTGACGTCACCGTTGGCCGGAGTGCCATGCAGTCTCTCACACTGAAGTCTCATTCATGAAACATTCGTAAATATACGAGTAAATATGAGAGTGATTTGCGTGAAGAGAACATGGGATGCGCGTGCACGTTCATTCTCAATTACAATAAATCAAGTCCATCCGACTGACATCTATAAATAGGCACATGAATGCGAATTTGATTTGATTAACTTCATTGTCTGTTCAGATGTACTGGACAGAAATTCATCTTTGACACTGGCACAACACCCACGTTACAAACCACATAAAAAAACACATAAGAAATAAATAATTAATACACACTGTCAGGGGCGATTCTAGGATTTTCCTTTTAGGGGGGCTAGGCCCCCAATGAGGGTATGATTAAAAAAAAACAAGGTAAAAGCTTAATTTAAGGTCTAATGCTCACTTTCATTACCATGCAATTGCAGGGTTTTATAATCACTGTAGTCCTGAATTTGAGTTGTGATAGTCAGGGGGGTTCAGGGTTTCCCCAAGAAAATTTTGAATTCTCTGAACTATTATGTGCATTTTAAGATGTTTTGAAGGCAATTTTTTGGGGATAAAACCATGTCAGTGGGCAGCTGAATATTTTTTCGCTCATCATCAGACAGCATCACACTCTTTTCTCTTTGTTTTCTCTTGCCCTGTCTCTTCCCCTCCTAAAGTTGAGCTTTGACTGATAATAGGCTTTTCATTTTTGTCTGACAGTGAAGAAAGTAAACATAGGGTCAACTGGTTGATTTTGCCTATGAATCATTTTCTCAGACGTGTTCATTTACTGAAAACTACCATGAAAGCTAACTAAGTTTATAAAATTAATTCACATTAAAGGCTACTCATTCATTATTGATCTTATGCCTTATTACATATTTGTATATGTGCACTGGAAACATCAGCATTAAAACAAATTCATTGTGTGTGCAAGCACACTTGGGATAAAGCTCTTTCTGATTCTGATGCCTAATACAGGGCCGTAGACAGGGCTTAAAGAGGTCCTACATTTGAGGTGGAGGTTTGGGGGTTAATTTTTTTATGTCTGATATGTGCATTTCAAAACGTTTGAAGACCAAAAAAGGATAAGAAATAGCTTTAAAACTGTGTAGTAGACTATACATGCTCGCTCCTCATTTCCATCCTTTTTTTTGTCAGTCTCCTCGTGCCCTTTCTCTTCCCCTCCTAAAGCTGAGCTTTTTTTTTTATTTATTTTTTAACTAAAGGCTACAATTTGTATTATTTTCAATATGTACACATTCATTATTAATCCTGTACCTAACATGATGAAAACGGCTTTGGTAATGTTTCTTGTCCCCTCACAATGACAGTAAACGAATGATTATTACGTTAGGCTGACGTTACATGCCCAATTTCAGTTCAAAAGGGCGAAATTAGACACAACTATATTAGTTTTCCTGATTATTTTTTGTCATTCGTTTAACATTTATGACCTCAAAAAACTGTCAAATATATAACGTTATACATTTAGCAACTTGCATCTTGTCTCGCACTTACCTGTGAACTGAAGCGTCGAGTAGTGCTGCTAAAATTCGCGCGCTCAGCGTCTGTGAATGTAAAGCCCGCCTACTTTGATTTGATTGGTCATCTCAAATATTCTGACATTGACGAGCAGTGACAGACCAATGGGCTCAGATGAGCACACACACAATTGCCTCTCTTTTTGACGTGCTCTCTGCTCTGCGCCAAAGCGGATTTAAGATGAAGAACGCACTGAATCTGATTAAAACAAGACTGAAGCGAACACGAATTTGTGTTGCATATTAATCACAAATTTTTAGGGGGGCTAGGCTTAAATTTAGGGGCTGAAGCCCCCTAAAAGGGGCCTAGTGACGCCCCTGCACACTGTTATGTGGATAGCAGATGAACCCAATTGCAGACAGTGTGCAAACACACAACGTTTATTGATAACAGAAAACTGGGAAAACAAAACCCAGGAGGGGGCAAACAACACTGGTAGGGAAAATAAAGACTAACACTAGACTAAAACTTTGACATTAAACTATACAGGAACAATGTAAATCAGGATTTTACAAGATCACAACTTCGTTAAGACAAGGTAGACATGGCACAGGACAGCAAACACAAGGGGATCAAATAGAGAGAAACAGACATTGACAGCAGGTGACATAGATGAAGCAATGATGACAAAACGAGGGTAACAAGGAGTGGGGCCAGAGAACGAGACACCGCAAACACACACAGCCCAAACACAAGGCCATGTGCCTGCACACAAAACAAGGATCTGTCATGATCCTGCCTCAAGATAGGACAAGAGGGCAGAATCATGACACATACATAAGTTAAATTAATACAGTATGCAAATTCACACACCTCAATTGAGAATTGAGTTTAAAACAGTCACTGCCAATGGAACAAATGATCTCTTATAAATATTCCTCTTGGCGAGCGGTATCCGTAGCCTGCGCCCTGAAGGAAGGATCTCGAAGCAGGAATGGAGGGGATGAGACTGGTCTGAATATATTAATAATGCCCTTTTCTCCAAAAAAATAAATAAATAAATGTGAATAGCTCTTGTATGTGCTCTGTTTTTGGCCGATGATCTTATTTGCTTCATTGATTACTCGTGTTAGTTTATTCTTCTGTTTCACTGTAATACCATGAAACAATATTATAAGTTAAAACACTTTCAGTCATTGATCTATAAACAATGGTTAAGAGCCTCCTTTCAATGTCAAAATTTCTTAACTTCCTAAGTAGACTCAAACGCTGTCTAGTTTTCTTATGTAGCCCATAAAATCCAAAAGGAAAGTTTATCATCAATGATTGTACCACGATATTTTGCTCTATCTTTACGCCTTTTAACATTATTACAATATATTCCTATTTAACACATATGTCATTTGCTAATTACATAAACTATAAGCTCAATTCATAAGTATAAATATATATTTAGAACATGTATAAGTATAGGCTGTAATGGTCCTCGAATGTGTTCACCATTATCAGCCTTTTCACCGTTTGTATCACTCCGCTTGTCTGTGTTTGTCCAACTTGCATCATTAAGCCAGAAGGTGGGGACAAGTGACTGTCTTTATGAGTGCACAATTGTACTTTAACTTAACAGATTAGTGCCAAAAATATTGATTAGCTAACCTTAGCAAGAACCTTGCTGAAAACAATCTTTAATAATATATAAATCGCTCCTTTCCTCTGGACCATGCACGGATTAACATCAGTTTTGTGCCCTAGGGTGACCACAGTTTAAGTGACAATACATCATTGAATAGCATCGATTCTTACAGCTTAATACAAAGACAGCAGGGGTATAAGGTAATAATTTGACTTACTTCTATCATTCTGCACAGAATGCCCACAACAACGGATTTGTTTGAGGAATATCCATCAACATGAATGGTTTAAAGTAATGAGCCTAAGATCAGCTACAAATGATTTTGAAGATATATTCAATTATCATTTAAAAGATTTTAAAAATGTTTTCTTCTAATTGTAATCTGACTTTAACCTTTTTTTTGTTTGTTTTTGATTCAGGTCACAAAATAAGACATTAAGAGGAATGTCAGAGCTACGTCATGTCAGAATTCCTCTCTTGGCCACCCCAGAAGTTCCCGTGAAAGCTGCTTCTGCCAAGGCACTCTCCAAAAGATCATGCCCTGGAAGTCACAGAATTTTCAGTCTTTGGCTGCTTCCTCCTATTCTTGGATAATGACTTATTGTTTATTAACTAGTATTGTTCAATAAATATTTTTTTATATGAATAATATTGCGTGTACCTGATTCTTGAGAAATGGTCTGTATGTTATTGGTGTGGATTTTTCAGCAGTTTCGTTTGCAGGTTATATTGACTTGACTTATGAAGCCTGGTTGAGCATGGATAAGGTTTCAATCTCTTCAACTTTTTGAAGCATCAAAGTGGCAGTTCTGTAGACCATCAGATGGAGGGACAGAAATCTCTCAGATTCCATTAAGACTATCTTCATTTGTGTTCCAAAGATGAACACAAGTCTTACAGGTTTGAAACAACATGAGGGTTAATTAACATTTTCGAGCGAACCCTTTTACTTTAGTAATCAAGTAAATTTAAACTGCAAGTTGCTTTAAAATGTCATACATAAACTGACCATATAGCTATACTGAAATAATTGTCCTATAAAAATAAGTGAGATTTAGCCAGTCAGTTTAGGATTATGATTTTTTGCACACAAAAAATTGCAAAGAATTTAAACATGCCCTGCTTGATATACTCAATTCAGAACCATTTAAAGAGCAAGTTATTTTAATCCATACAATCTAATCTATATACAAGTTAACTAATGTATAAAAATGTTCTAATACTAAATAAATGAAAATGATTTGAACTTCTCAAAATCTTAAAAGAAAACAAAAATATGTTTTACAATCACAGAATTTATTGAACAAATTAAATGAACATTTGGAGTGTCTTCAGGTCAATCAATAACAATAGCCTTCAGACATATTCATGAAACGGTGGTTAAGCTTTTACCATATAAAGACCTTTTGAAGACATTTCCTTTAAACAATTTTTAAAGCTATATGGCTTATGACTTCTCTATTTAGAAAAAAAAGTAGTTAAAAACATACCTGTATATACACAAACATACATATTTACATGTCTTGTTTTTTTTGTTTTTTATCTGTGAAGATCTGTGAAGTTGTCCATAGTTTTCATTAAAATAGCAGTACAGGGAGAGTATGTTGTGCTGACAAAATTATCACCACATAAGAAGTACACCATGAAGATGTTATCAACAACAAGGACTTGTAAGTAAAAAGCATAAAATACTCAGCAAGGAAAGTACAAAAGTGACTTTCAAACGCCAACGGTCAAACCCATGCAAATTTAGAAAGAAACAAAAAATGTGTCAGTCAACAGTTAAGATGAATGACATTCATGATGGGTTTTCAGATTCTGTAGACTTTGCCCTTGAGTTGACAGATCTTTCTTTCTTTCCTCTTTCTTTTCTCTGCTCCTGCTTCTGTCCACGTCTGTCTCTGTCTTTCCCCTTGCCTCTGTCTTTGTCCCGTTCTCTGTCCCGATCTCTTCTCTCACGGTCTTTTCCACGCTCTCGTTCTCGATCCCGACTCCTTGAGCGTTCCTCTTCTCCTTTCTCTATCTCTTGTCACGGTCTCTATCTCTGTCCCTGTTCTTTGCTCGGTTCTCGGTCATGGTCTCTTCGGTCTTGCTCTGCTCTCCCTGTCTCTGTCATGGTCTTTTCGGTCTCCTATACTCGATACCTCTGTCTCTGTCTCTGTCTCGGGTCATGGTCCTTTCGGATCTTGATCTCCGATCTCGATCTCTGTCTCTGTCTCGTGTCATGGTCTCTTTCGGTCTTATATCTTCGATCTCTGTTCTCGGTCATGGTCTCTTTCGGTCTTGATCTCTGTCCCTCTCTCGATCATGGTCTTTTCGGTCTTGATCTCTGTCCCTCTCTCGAATCATGGTCTTTTCGGTCTTGATCTCTGTCCCTGTCCCTGTCTCGGTCATGGTCTTTCGATCTCATCTCTCTCCCTGTCTCGAGTCATGGTCTTTTGAATCTTGATCTCTCTCCCTGTCTCGGTCATGGTCTTTTCCGATCTTGATCTCTCTCCCTGTTCTCGGTCATGGTCTTTTCGATCTTGATCTCTCTCCCTGTCTCGGTCATATTCTTTTCGGTCTTGATCTCTCTCCTGCCACGGTCTCGGTCTCCGATCCCGGTCTCTCCTCTTGTCTCCATCTCCGTATCTGGTCAGACTCTCTGCGATCCCTCTCCCTACTGTGTTCTTCCTTCCCTTTCCCTGCTGCGACCCCGCTCCCTTTCTCTTTCCCTGCTCCGGTCTCTTTCACGATCCCTCTCTCTGCCCCGTTCATGTTCATGATCCCTGTTCCAGCCCCATGATCTTCCACCATGTCCACCTTCTCTGTCTCTTTCTCTCCTCCTATCCTCAGACAAGTCACGCTGCCTCTCTTCAGACATTCTTGAGGGGGCATCTCGGTCACGCGAACCACCATCAAATCTACTTGGACGGTTATGTGGCTCTGCACTGTCTCTGTTGGAACTGCTTCGCCTCCTCATTTCAGGTGAGTGACGTCTCCAGTGGTCATCGCGGTGGGTGTCTGGGCTGTGTCCACCTATACGACCCTGTATTGGGATGGGACCTTCAGGTGGTGTTGGAAGCAGAGGTCCACGAACAGGTCTAATTTCTCTAACATCACTTGGGCTATCATCATTGTAGTTAAATCGTGCTGATGGGCCAACAGGTTCCTTATCATAATGTCCTACTGGTGGACCTCTCGGGCCACCAAACTGTTGAACTGATGGTCCCCGGTGCCTTTCAAAGTCTTGAGATGAACTTCCCCGTGGTTCCTCAAATGATCCCCTGTGTTGAGGTGAACCACGGAATTGGTTTTGAGGTGGAAATCGCTGTCCTGACATTTCACCTATAGGACCAGGAGGTCCTCTTCGTCCATCAAAGTGGTTTGGTGGTGGTCCCCTAAAGGGAGGCCCGTGTGAGGGTATCTGGGGCTTCTCTATTCCCTGATGATAAGATTTCCCACCATCTTCAAAATGATCACCAGGTCCTCTTGACATGTTAGATGGAGGGCCGTGATCCCCAATATTATGAAGTGGAGGTGGGCCTCTTGGCCCCTGGGAAGTGGGATGGTGTTGGAGCTCTATTAACAAAAGGATTTGGAGGGGGACTGGGGAATGGTGGAGGTGGGCCCCTAGGTGCAGAGAAGCTAAATGGGGTGGAGGCCCATTAAACCTTTGTCCATCAAAGCTGGGAGGGGGTGGCCCGGGTAGTGGAGGCCCTGGAGGTGGGGCTCTTGGTCCAATATGCTGAGGAGGCATTGAATTCAATGAATTATCGAAGATCTGAGGAGGAGGACCTCTCTGACCAATTGGTTGGAATGGAGGTGGTCCTCGTGGGGTAAAATTTGGAGGTGGTGGACCTCTTGGAGCAGCATCAAACTGAGAACTGCTACCCCACTGATTCTGGAAGGTGGATATGATGCAGGTAGTGGATATTGAGAATGATCATTATCCCCACGGGGAGGAGGTGGACCTTGCATTGAGGGAATCTGCATTGGCGGAGGGAGATGCATGGGTGGTGGAACAGTCATTGGTGGAGGGCCTTGCATTGGAGGTAGACCAAGAATAGGTGGAGGCCCAATTGGAGGAGGAAAAGACATTGGAGGTGGAATGTTAGGAGGGTTTGTTGTTGGTATATGCTGTATATGGGAACTGTGAGAATCCATATAAGATGAGTCATCTTGGATGATATCGCGTGGCACTCCTGAGTGTTTATTATTATTTAAACTGATTGTTGAAATGTTATAATATGTGGTTGCAGTGGTCTCAATAGGCTGCCCAATAGATGAAACTGGGTCATCTTTTAAAATAGACTGTCCAATGGATGAATCAGGTTTCAAAATACTGGCAGAATTAGGCCAAATCTCCTCAAAACTTTTAATCTCAGATTCAATAGGATCATCCTTCGTTTTGTGTTCCTCTTCAGGTTCGTTTTCCATGTAGCTTTCCACTAACTCTGGGTCAATCTTTTCTCCAAGTAACGGAATAGAAACTTCTGTGCTCTCTATATCAAGAAAAAGGCACCGCTTCACTCTCGCTTGCTTCCTCCTCCTCCTCAACTTCTTCCTCAGACTTAGATGCTTCTGGGTGCAGGATTGCAGGCTGAACTGAATCCAAGGTGGCAGTAACTTGCAAAAGGGGAGTATCTGAGGTTGCATCCTCAACTGATGTATCTTCAGTAGAGTCCAGCTGTGCAGGCTGTGTTTCTGTGGCTGAGCAAGTTTGTGTTAGTGATGTCTCCATCACTGTAGCTTCTTGTGGAAATGTTGCATCTGTAGTAACAGGAGATTCCTCCCCTGTCTCTGTGGAATCAGAAGTCTGTCTTCTATTTGCAGCTGCCTGTCTAGGGTCTCTACTCTGCCTTGGGTCTCTTCTCTGGTTAATAACTGGAGCAGCTGAACTCTTTGCCACCAACTCTTCAACCTTTTTACCAAGCTGCAGCAATTGACTGTTAGCTAACAGAGATGTAACAGGCTGAGAAATCAAAGTCTCTGGTATTTGCTGATGAGCTGCTTCCTTCGTGCTTCTGTTCCTCAATTTGTTTGTCTTCAAGCACTTTTTGATGCTCAGTTAATTTTTTAGCACCTGCATCAACCCCAGAATCATTAAAAAGAGAGTCATCCTCAGGGTCATAAGCGACATCATCTGTCACAGAGGTGACCTCTGTTTGCTTAATGACAGCAGATACTTTTGTTGTATTTAGGGTATTTTCAGTACCATAGCCAACACATGGGTCATATTCTTCTTCAGGATCATATGGTCTATCATCCTGTACTTCTACTTCTCTACCCTTGGTTACGGCAAACCGCTGTACAATTGGATCCAGTATAGGCACAGAGACATCTACAGCACTTTGATCTGAAGGTGATAACGAGACATCAGAATCTTGCTTCTTCTTACCAAAAAGTGTTTTCAGGATAGTCTGAAGTGGAGTGGCTGTAGATGGTGCTGAGACATTTGAGGATGGAGAATTACTACCTGTGCTGGTGCTGACACCAGGTGCTTTCACAGAGGAAAGCATGGAAAACACAGAAGAGATAGAACTTAAAGACTCAGGGGCACTGAAGGGTGGGAGGGGTGCCTGGGAGTTGTGCTTATGGCATCCAGGCTAGATCGGAGAACTTTGTCCTGTTTTATTTCAGATTTAGCAATAATGGATGGTTTTGGAAGGCCTGTCTCATCATCTCTTAGAGTTTTAGAGCGTTTCTCCTCATTCTCTAGAGGGGCCCCAGGACGCTTCTTGTCCTTCTGGCAAATCAACAACCCCAGAAGGAGATTGGGACGAGCTGGTTCCAGACCTGCAAAAATGGATGAAACATTATTTCAAAAATAAGTTTTCTATAGATCTATATAATGTTAACAGGTAAGACATACACATTAAGAGAGCTTGTTCCACATAATACAAACTGGTAACATGAACTGGTAGCCCTCAATCGGGTCATGGGGTCTATACGACCCCAATCAACTTTTACTTAATAATAAAAAGGTTCCCTTCATCTCAGTGGAATAAGATTTTGTGACTTTTCATACATTATCTATCTATACACACCCAAAAAACTGGGCTTGATTCGGTTGTTCTGAAGGTATGTAAAAAAATGTTTACACTTCTGGTCTTCGGGGTCATATGACCCCACATTGAAATGAATGGGAAATGTGAAAAAAACTAAATATATTTTCTTCATGTGTCAAAAAAACAAAACAAAAAAAACCCCAGCCTAAATCTGACATTTTTTACACAGAAATGAAGGCCTAGTACTAGAGCATAAATGCAATGTATCATAAAAAAATAATATTTCATATGCAAGCTAATGGTGTAGTTGAGGAATTGTGTGGTATATGGATACAAAAGTACTTTATATCTGCAAAAACACAGCATTAATGAATAGATGAGAAGTAAACAAAAACATTATTTGTATGATTAAAAATTTATATTTTTTGTACAATTACTCAATCAAATTGTTGGGGTCGTATAGACCCCTGAAGCCCAGAAGTGTAAACAGGAAATGAAGACCATTTGAAGGTTAAATCTTACCTATACCAAACTTATTCTCATGTTAGCTTTTTTATTTGTACCATCCAAATTATCCTTGTGATACATTAAATTAGTAATTACCACACAAGCTTTGTTAATTTAGCATAAATATTCCCTTACACGTCATAAAAGCTCTTAATTATATAAAATCTATAGATAGAACAGCCTTTCATTATTAACAACACTGCTCATGTTTCTTCCTCTGGCATACTTATGCCAATAAAGCCAATTCTAATCGACCAAATTTTATGCTATTTGTCTCAGCATCATAATCACTCCTTAGGCAGGTCAGACGATTCACTTGGTTTCCCTATAAGACAGGATGATGTCCAGAATATAACTTACCATGGTTGCCACATAATTACAGCTAGTCCAACAGCAGACAGCATAAATGGCAGCGCTTTCATTTTGAAGTGTAATTTTCAGTGATGTGGCATTAGTTACATGCCTTACGTTAAATATTACAAATATAGGTAGTCACTTTGAGCAACTCCATTATTAAACACTTGTTCTTCAAATTCAATATGAACCTGAAAAAAATCAGGCTAAGACACAAACATCTAGGACATTGAACTTGGATTTGTGATATATTTTATTAGAAAGTCATAAAAAACATGACAACTTGCAGACAGAATAAAGAACACCAAAATAACCACACAAACTTTGTCTGGAAGAAACTCATTGTTTGAGTTACATTTTGTAGCACGTTTGATATGGCCAAGAATGGTTTTCCATTTTGTAAATGGTGGAACAAGCTTTGCATTTACAGAATAAAAGAGTTAAAATACAGACAGACTTTAATCATGCTTACCTTTTCTTAACAAAAACTGTTTTTTATTAAAAGTCTGGGGAAGACACTAAATTGATTCTTTTAAAAAAGAGATTTTATAGTATCCTTGTACATGCTTACCTGGTCCATCAAATGGCAGAAGCTTCGCAGGAAGTGGGTCTTTTGAGCTCAGAGGGATGAGGTAAAGGTCTTTAATGCGTTTGTTGCTGTTTGCCACTACTCCAAACCGCTTACGGCTACTGAAATAAGAAAACAGAGAAACATACGCCACCTCCTCCTCTTCAGTCGCTGGATTGAAAACGAATGAGACTCAGTTCCTGAAAAAAGAAAACTCAGCATCAAAAACAAAAATCACTATGACGCACATGCATAAAGTGAAGTACCATTTCAATTGGGTTGACTTTGAAATTAGTTTTTTCTTTTCATACTTTTGACAGCGAAGTCTTCAACTTTCCCACATAATCCCAAACAGTGTGTGGTGATATTCTACCGCCAATATGGATGGTGTCAGGCAAGTCCTGCAAATAAAATAAAAACCGTTGTTAAAATGATTTGATAACACAACTTGAACCCAACAACCTACTATTGAAGACTCTTTAAAAAACAAACCTCCTTAATATGCTCAAATGATCCTGAAACCATATAGGCTTTTGTGACAAACTTGGCAACAGTGTGCATGTTTATGAATCCTTTCCACATCATCTCTTGTCCAGACAAGAACAAAGCGGTTTCACCCTCAGGAGTGGGCTCTGATACACTGTGGAAATACAATAGTTTTACAAAAATTGCTACTTACTAAAATGATAATGTAAGAAAGAAAAAATTGTACACTAAATGTCATATATGCTGCACCTGGTAGTATTTGAGCCATAATTGCGGAGATCTTGTGAAGAGGCCGGTTTTGGCATCACAGGTCTGGGTAGAGATGCTGGGGCAGGAGGGGGCATAGGCAAAGGACCTTTTGGCTCTACAACCACAGGTTCAACAGAGATAGGAATATTTGCTGGCATAACAGGAACATCAGGAACTATGTTAGGCACAGATGACCGGTGACCAGCCGTACGAGGATCTCTTCGAGTTATTGTAACGGAAGAGACTGCTGGTACAGCAGCAGTGACTGGGGGCTGAACCACAGGAAATACACCGCTTGAATCCTCCATCACAGACGTAGAATCAGGCATAGGCATTTCAACACCAGAAAGAGAGGAAACGTGAGGGAGATCAGCAGAGGATTTGGATGGTCGTGGGTCTGGTTCTAGACTTAAAAGACGGCTCTGGCTTTTTAGGCACAGACATTTTGGTTTTTTTAGATGGTGGTTCATCATCTGCAGACTTTTGGCCTGAAAAATTAGCAAGAAGTAATTTAATTATTAGCTGGTAGACAGATCATATGTGTATATAATACAACCAGTAGTAGGCACTTTCTTAAGAAGTCCGGCGCAAATGAACCTTTGGTCTAATAAAACATTGGCACCTAGTCAACCGTTCTCTGAGATTTGTTTATGGTAATCGAATGTAAAGAGTTTTATCTCTAAAATCTGTTTAGTGTATAACGCTCAGTAATGGGGGCATATAATAAGTAAAAAGAAATTGCTAGTTTATTCCACTAACAAGGCTCAAAATAGCCCCACACTAACACAGTAATATAATGAGGGTCCCTAAATGCAAAACAAAGCATTGAGAACTTTGTAAGTGTACAGACCGTTTAATAAGAAGATATTTTATAGACAGTCTACTTTGTTTATACAGGCGGCACCATCTATGGAAAACAGTCTCGACAAGTCAAATCACGAACGACGTGCCAAGTGAGCTGAACTGTATGAAGTTCAGCAAACTTCTGAACTGCATGAACGGCGTTCGTGGTTCAGACTTGTTGAGACTGTTTTCCAAAGATGGCGCCTCATTATGTTACTGTGTTAGTGTGGGGCTATTTTGAGCCTTGTTAGTGGTAATAACTAGCGATTTCTTTTTACTTATATGCCCCCATTTACTAGCATTATACGCTAAAACGTTTTTAGAGATAAAACTCTTTACATTCGATTATCATGAAAACAAATCTCAGAGAACAGTTGACTAGGTACCAATGTTTTATTAGACCAAAGGTTAATTTTGCGCCGGGGTTCTCCTTTAAGGGTATGCGACTTTTATATTTGGTGATATAGTCCCACCTGTACAGATCTTGCAGTTCAGGTCGAAAGATGAGCCCTATGCTCTGCTGTAGTGTCTTTCAGCATAATACTGAAGATATCTGGCATTGAGCTGCCTTTACCAGCAGAGACTGGTGCTTGCTGTGCAGAAGTAGGACGTGTGTCCTCTGGGAGTCCTGCACAAAACAAGGACAAACATAGAATGAGAGGGTCAATGAACAATATTATACTTTAGGATACCATTCTCATCCATGTGAAAAGAAAAGACTAAATAAGATCAAGTTGGCAGCTATGAGAACTAATCATGCATTCAGGGAGTCGCTTTAGGGAAATGAAATGAGAGCCGGATAAAGAGAGGTGTGTGGAAGAAAAGGCAGAACAGGAAAGCAAGAAAGCCAGCACTTACAGCAGCAGAAGCCAAGTAGGGAGATTGGGAAGTGGCAGGAATACATACATCTCCCATCAGACATAGGAGGAGCTTCCTCCATGTCTACATCTGGGGAGCACCCTCCTGTCTAGATCCACTTTTGGCCTGGGATCTCCCACTTGACTCCAGACTCTTTTGGAATAAGTACATACGTTTAAGCAAAGAGCATAAAAATAGCATCATTTTATCAGAGTTCATCCAAACAAATTCTCATCTCGTCTTTACCTCAGAGATTTCGAATTTTCTCCAGTCTGACATCTCCTTGGAAAGAAGTTCTTCTGGGCTCAGTCTAACCAGCCTAAAAGGACTGATCTTCGCCACCAATCACACTCAGAGAACAGGCCCTGCAACACAGCCAAGTAAAAAAAAATTAACCTCACAAAGCTACTAAAAATGCCTATGTATATTACAATATCATCAATTGTGTCTATTAAATATACAAAAAAAAGTAACTCACCTTGTTTTTGGGGTCCTTCAGGTTAAACATAAGGGACCTGTACTTGTTCTTGTACTTGTTATCAGTGTTCAAATAAAGATTAAACATCTCCTTCTCAATGCTGACAGCCAACTTTCCTACTTCGCTCTCAGACATGGAGAGATCATCACTGTCACTGACTCTGTGGCACAATAATGAATTTAAATATGTAAATTCTTGGAAAGACATTAAAAATCCTTTTATATAAAATATTTAATCACTATTCAGGAGAACATTTAAAAGGCAAAAATGTAAACCTCTTAAAAACTGTAAAGGTACACCATGTAACTTCTTGTTGAAAATGTACACAATTTATAAAAGTGAATACATGATAAATCTCCGAACGGTTTTTGTCTTATCCCGAATCACTATGGTACACCTAAAATAAGTTTTTATATTCATACTATTTTAGACAGAACAGGACGACAACCACACCAGAGTAACCGAGTACGGCGTGACCCGTCACACACAACCAGAGAGCAAGCAATTTGTTAATTAACCACTAGGGCACTTAAAGTTACAGTGTACCTTTAATATTATTTAATTAGAACCTTCTTTAATCAGAAGTTCATCAAAATGATTTTTCATTTTAATATGTATGTGTGTTTACCATCAGGTTAGATATTAAGATGCTACAATAGTTCATAAAAATGATAAACAAAGTAAACGTTCTAGCTCACCTCTTATACAGGATATCAGTCAGTGATCGTCTGATGTTGGATCTCATCTGGTTGTTGGGCGGCGGCTGTGGAGGGCCAGTAGTGGCAGCGGGCTGGGTTGGTTTAGGCAATGGGTGTTGGGTGGATAATACAGGGGAAGGTGGGGTTCTAGTGGTAGGAGAGGGACTATGCTCTGCAGACTCCTTTGGCCCTGGCTGTGGCTGTTTTTTTGGGATAGTAAGGTGCTTTTGCCAACTCGAAGAGCTCCAGAGGCATGGTGGCGAGATCCGGGGGGCCTGAAGGAGATAAAACTGGAATTGGTGGTGGGGAGGTCCCGGCTTCTTCAATTTGCCCTGCGGTATGGGCTGTTTTCTTAACTCTCTGCCACTGCTCAAAGGAGCTGCATTTGCTTTGCCTTTAGGAAGAGGTGAGGTGGCAGCAGCAGCCTTTGTCCCCTTGGAGCCAGGAGACTTCTTCCCACCTTTGGGAGCAATATTTGTAGCAGGGGGTTTCTTGTCAGCGGGGGCAGTCTCCTTCTCTGGCTTGACTTCTTCATTGGCTTCCTTTTCTTTGTCTTTTTGGGGAGCTGCTGGACAACAAAAGGAATAAAAGGATTCATGAATGTAGAAATGGAAACATTTTCAAATAGCGGTAAAATTAATTCGATAAAATAAATAAAAAATTGTAATGTAATGCCAATTGTAGTGCCTTGCCTTGAAACTGTAATACTCAAGTTACTGAATATGAAGACCACCATTACTAGTTCAAGAATTGGATTAAAGACACAAACAAGAAAATGTTGAACATGTAAACTTTATTTTAAAAAATATTTTACAATCATCTTTATGCAAGTTTACCTGACTCACAGACCAGTCAGATGTATTTGCATATATTTAATTACATTCTTTAAACAATTTACTAATCATAATAATCAGCAAGTGACTAGGTGGCATAAAAAATACAAACAAACTGGAGCACATAGCAGCTATTATTTTGTATATACATTAAAAAAAATATATATATTATATTTGGCAAATTTGAAGAAAAATATGAAGATTTCATGCCACAAATTAAGATTCACTGCTTCCTTGTTTTTAATAATTTTCTATTATATCACTATATATCACTAACCCAAATAAATATTTGGGGGAAATCAATGATTTAATTAAAATGTTGAAAGTACTGTCAATGTGCAATACAGCACATTGAATATATAAAGCATAAAAATGGAAATCCTGATGTAATAATTCAAGGAAACATTACATAATGACTTTATGGCCTGGTTTCACAGACAGGGTTTAGATTAAGCCAGGATTAGGCCTTACTTAAAAGCATTTAAGTAGCTTTTAAAAACTTGCCTTGGGGAAAAAAAACCATCACTGGTGAGCATCTAGAGAAAACAATACCACTAACATTTTAAGATGTCAATGCAAGATGCTTTCAGTTCAAACGTGCATTCTAGTCTGAGACTAGGCTTAAGCCTCGTCTATGAAACCAGGGGTATAAAGGATTAATATTTTACCAACTACATAACAAAAAAGCATGCCAATTTGATTAGAGATGTGACCATAGAACCAGTGTACAATAATCCACAGTGGACCTAAGCTCACTTGTATTGTAATGCATCCTTAAAAAGCACTTTTAAGTGAAGGTGCACAATGTACTACAGAACATCAGAGAAATCCCATTCATGTGTTACTCTCATCAAACATCTCCATATCTTGGTCAACACAAAAAGCAGAATACACAAACAACCCAAGGCAACCTTGTGTAAACTAATGTCACATTCATAAGACTAAAACCCATTTTACAAAAAGCTGTAGGAACAAGGACACAAAAATGACTGCCATTAATTTTCTAATTCATAATTCCAGATATCAGACATACCCCACATTAAGTTTTAGGTGTCCTCTGTTTTTGCATATGGAAAACTGAAAACTTGCCCTTTCCAGTACTCAATCAATCCTACTCGTGCAGAAAACCAAACTCAATCTCTGCATCAAATCAACTGCATTCAGCTTTCAACAAGTACACTAACCTCTCAATATGTAATGTGTTCGTATTTAAATATGCAATAAGACAAGAGTATCTGCATTGTTCTACATTCTGTGCATGTATAAACAAAGCTCGACATATCCCTGTGTGCTGCAATAATGAGGCATGTGAATTCTGTCGTTGTCTGCTGTGGGGTGATAATGATGTCCTCAGCTGTTCTTCATTACATCAGCTTACTCTCTGGGCTCTTGGACTTTTCTGAAACGCCACAGTTCTTCTCTCAGTCCGGCTCCGAGGTCTGTAGGCTTCTTATTGCGAAAAACACTGCGCAAAGGCTGACAAAGGCCAAAACCAGGCAGAGGCCATGACATCCCATGTTGTCATCCAATAAACAGACTTCTCTCACAATTGAAGCACAGGGGCAGCAGAGTATTATCCGAAATTTCACTTTATTTTGAATGCCACTTTGTCCACTCAAGATTTATAAATGCAGTGCATGCAAGTCAAAGGAATATCAAACTAAAAGCTGTTAGTTATAAAGTTACATGTTTTCATTATTGTGTAACAGGACTGTAGTCAAATGTCCATGTGATCAGAGATGTTCTATTCTTAGTCGGGGAGGAGGGCAGGAGAAAAAGACACCAAAACCTACCTGATCAGGTGTGTGGTCAGTACGGCGTTTCGGATGAAGTTATTGCCCCGATGACGCAGAGATTGGAGATAAATGGCAATGGTATTCCACACATTGAGAAACTCAAATTCACATGCACATACATTGTAAATGTTTTTCAGAAAGCTTTACAAAAGCATTTCAAAAGCAAGGCACTACAATTTGGGCTCAGATCCCTAGGATCTAAATTTCTAGATCACTTTTTTGAGTGCCAGATAAATAAAGTACTTAAAAATAGACTGTAAAATACAGTCTTTATGCATTTACATCATAAATACTTACCATATAATTCTTTTTTTAAACTTACCTGCTCTGGATCTCTGAATAACCTGATACAGGTATTTTTCAAATATTAGAATCTTGTAGTGTTACTTAAACACTGCCGAAATATTTTAGATGTAGCGCGACGTGTCCAACTTAAAACCATAGTTACAGCTGTGCTAAAATTCTGGCGCTAATATCCTTTAAAGGCACGTAATTTAAATTTCAGTCCAATTTACACCAGAAATGAGCAGCTATTGCTAAATCCCCTTAGGCTGCAACAATTTCAATCAGTCGTTCTTGACAGTTCAACACCCCCATCATTGGTAGACACAGGTCAATAAAATGTGGAAAACCCTCAGAGAGATACATACACGCTTTGTTTAACACAGATGCTGATATGGGTGTAGTCTTTTCTGGCGTTACTGCAATGTAATTATGGTCACTGGACCAGGATGACATGGCTGGAGGCGGCGGATGCTCCTCTGCATGCTTGTCTTCATCATCCTCTTCCTCAGTCCCAGATTCTGACTCCTCCTCCTCGCCTTGCTTAGAGGACCTCCTTTCTGGTCCAGAACTCTTCTATAGACGAGAACAAAGCACTGTTAGCTTTAATAAAAATTATATATATATATATATATATATATATATATACACACACATATATATATATACACACATATATATATATATATACATATATATATATATACACACACACACACATTTTTATTAAATAGATTTTTTAAGACATCGAGGAAAAACATCAGCTATTTCACACTACTAAAAACGCAACAGTACCGTTTTACATTTAGAGCAAAAACTATTGAAAATGGAGAATTAAAGATTTAAATAACGTATAGCTTTAATAGAAAGAGCAAATACAATACCTGTTTTCCTGTTTTATCGTGCACCTGAATTAGCAACTACTGAATTAAAAACTTTTCAATTTACACCTAAAACACCAACATAATGCCTCATCTGTGGTAACATTCATGACCCAGTCAAAAACATATCTTTTTAACATGCATTATGGACAATGTGACAATGATGTATTCTATGTGGCTGCAATGTATATGTGGGTGTTTAATGTATTGTACGTACAATGTAAAGTGACCTTGAGCCTCTGGAAAGGCACTATATAAATAAAACTACTACTTAAAAACTAATGTAAGTGTATCCTCATATAACAGTCATCCTTAACAAAATGAATATTGCATGATTATTATTAGGTGGCTATTAATAATACCTTCTGTGGTGATTTATTTGTGGTCTTTTTCTGCACTTTGGGTTTGCCTCTCTCTTTCTGTTTGGAGTCTTTTCCATCCGTGGTGATGATCTTCATGGCGGCAGCAGCATGTCTGAGTATGCAGTCGTTCCCACAGTAGACAGAGTCAGGGAGGGCATCTCTCTCACAGCCAGGGCCGATGCATTTTGGGAGGGAAGATTCCTGAACTGCAGTCACCTGCTAAAAACTCAGGAATATCAAACCTCTGTGGCCACTACATTACGGCAGTAGATCTACACTGTAGCTGTAGTTTTTTTTTTTTTTAAAGCAAGCTTAACAAGTATAATTTATCTGCTATCAGTTTAAAAAATGGAACTTAATGTGGTCATATGACAACAATACATTGCTATCTAGTTAAAAATGCTTACTTAGAATGTTAAGACATTTTTACACAAAATTGAGTTTAAAATTATGTGTCCTGATCAAATGAGTCCAAGATGATTTTGGCTAATATTAACTCCAAGGTCATCCATGGCATTAAAAATAAAAGGTCATTGCATTGCAGATATACAGTATCCAAAAGCAACAAGCTCAGTTGTATACTGCACATTTAGCTGACTCAAATAGCTCATTTGGGTGTTCAACAGATATATACCGCAGGTATTCAGTAATAGTAGCATGTTAACATGCTAACCCAAACAAAGTCACAAGACTTGTGAATATTTTGAATAGCGTTAATTAATTTAGTGTTATTTAAAAAAATAGAATTGTTAATAGATATAGGAATCATAGATAGCAAAGATAGCAAATATTAGCATAAATAATTATAATCAATTAGTAGACTATAATAGTATTTAGTCTTAGCATATTGTTGATTTAAAAATCTATTTTAAGTGTGGCTCATTTACAAACACCTTTTAGTTTTATTGTTAATGAGATAATCTCTTTATTATAACATTCATAAAAAAAAGACAACTAACCATATCTTAATTATCATCATTAGATGGCTTTAGGATGTAAAATATGATTTGGTTGTTACAAACCCCCTTTAAATACGCAGGAAAGGTATTCAGTTGAGAAAACAACATGAAATCCCCAAAAAACATTGTTCATGCTTTGCTATGGCACTAAAAAGTGTGGTTCTCAAATCTTGTCTTTGCCATCTGATTTTTTCCCCAAATTAACTTAAAGGTGGCCAAACCTGATTAAAATTATATTATATAATGAAACATTGAAAATCACACAGATGATCACTTCAAAATTTGCTAAATGCCACATACTGACATAAAAAAGCAAGTGTATGAATAATCTGAATCAGATAATGATGCTGCAATTTTACATTAAATTAAAGTTAAAACTTAAAAATGTCACTGATAATAAAATACTGTAATAAAAAAACTCAAGCATTGATAACTGTCTCCAGAACCTGCATTCAAAACCATGAAATCAAATGTAAAAAAAAAGAAAAAAAGAGAAAAAGTGCAGTATTTCAAACTCGTGTTTCATACGGACACATACCGGCTGGAAAATCTTTATTTTCTTTTTCCCACTAGGATTGGTAGCCTTCTCGATCCTGCCCTTGATACCCAGGTCATCAGAAGTTTTGTCGTCTGTGGTGGCTGCAGAAGTGCTAGATGCTGTGGTGAGACCGGTCTCAGTTTTACGAAGGCCAGCTACTGGCCGCTTGCCATTCTCTGCAGCTGCCGTGGAGGAGCCGGCCTTGGAAATCTGCCCCTTCTGTGTGTAGCAGTTTGGACAGACATAGTCCTCTCCATTTCTTCTCCATCAGTCGGCCACGTGCCTCAGAGATGCCGACACAGTCGCCATGAAACCACTCCTCGCAGCGATCGCAGCAGATCATAAACCTATAAGGATTTAAAAAATGACCAAACACCCTCAATAATCATTAAATCCACAAGAGACATTAAACCTCAGCTGACAAAAACAGAAAGCAAGCAAAGGGCGAGTCTCTGCTACTTGCTGAACAAACACATGCCACTTTTTTGCATCTTGCCTGATAAGGACAGTGTGTAACATTACTCAAGTGTTAAACTACTAACAAAGAAATCGGATGGCTGGCCCAATACAGAATTGTGGAACCTGTTTCAAATAATTCTTGTCAGGATACTCATAATTTCTGACCCTTTCAACTTGCGCTTAAAACACTACAATCTGACAAACTCCTTACTGCTGATAATTTATGAAACAATTATAGAAATCAGTAAAAACAACGCATGTCAGATATCATTGGAAATTAGGGTGTGCACAAAATAAAATATTTGAATTGCGCTACACATGTTGCTTTTCCTAGCTGAAACTCATTTATAACTAAATACACTGGGTGGCGCTGTGGAGCTGGATAAGTTGATTGTATTTGATCACAGAGATTTATCTTCTTTGATCAAAATAATTGTACTAAATTACCTTACAAAATGAAATTACTTTTGATTAAATGGATCAACACGTCTGTGGAAACATTGTCGGGTGAAACAGATTCATCATCACCATCATGAAATCACATGAATTCCAAACACCAGTCGGGCAGGTACGCACAGTTGTACCCAACGAGTGAGCCGTGAAGACAACTTATCTGACTGCAAAATTATCAAGACATATGCTTCGTTATAGTTTCGTTGAGGGAAACGGGTTTAAGAACAAACACAAATTGCTGTAAGAAACTTTGCTTAGCACACCGTTTTCTGTGTCCCTGCAGAGTCTTTCTGCAGAGCACATTTTCTCTGCATCCAGCCTTATTGTTATCAGACTGAAGGAACCAACTTTCACCTGTGCATGTGGATATTCGTTTTCCTCAACATGAACATGTGAAATAATATAAACACAATAACCATATGCTGACTTAAGTGTAAATGCATGTTCTACACGATAACTTAACTGCTTAAATGCTTTAGATCTATATATTTTGTTTACACACATTGTTTGTTATCTACTAAAAGAATACCTCAAGATGTAATGAAAGCTTGTTGTGTATATTTGTTAATCATGGGCTTGTTTAGGAAAAAAAATCCCATGCCTATTGGAAATGTCTGAACTGGAATGCAACACACACATGTGAGCCCAACATAGATCAAACTACACTCAACTAAAAGATTATTAGGAACACCTGTTCATTTTCTCATTTATGCAATTATGTAATAACCAATCACATGGCAGCTGCATCAATGACATTTAGGGGTGTGGTCCAGGTCAATCTCCTGAACTCCAAAACTGAATGTCAGAATGGGAAAGAAAGGTGATTTAAGCCATTTTGAGCATGGCATGGTTGTTGGTGCAGACGGCTGGTCTGAGTATTTCACAATCTGCTCGGTTACTGGGATTTTCACGCACAACCATTTCTAGGGTTTACAAAGAATGCTGTGGTTACAAAGAATGCCTGTCAGGGTGAAATGGTGAAAATGCCTTGTTGATGCTAGAGGTCATAGGAGAATAGGCCGACTTGATTCAAGCAACTTTGCCTGAAATAACCAATCGCTTACAACCGAGGTATGCATCAAAGCCACAAAACGTATTATTTCTGCGAGTCACATAATCGCAGACGGAATTGGCAAATTAACGCTGAATTTAACATAATTGGCACTCATCACTACAAATAGGAAAAAAAAGGCTACAATTTGCAAGAGCTCACCAAAATTGAACAGCTGAAGACTGGAAAAATGTTGCCTGGTCTGATCGAGTCTCTGACTTCTGTTGAGACATTCAGATGGTAGAGTCAGAATTTGGCGTAAACAGAATGAGAACATGGATCCATCATGCCTTGTTACCACTGTGCAGGCTGGTGGTGGTGGTGTAATGGTATGGGATGTTTCTTGGCACACTTTAGGCCCCTTAGTACTAATTGAGCATTGTTTAAATGCCACGGCCTACCTGAGCATTGTTTCTGACCATGTCTATCTCTTTATGGCCACCATGTACCCATCCTCTGATGGCTACTTCCAGCAGGGTTATGCACCATGTCACAAAGCTCAATTTCAAATTTGAAATGATTTCAAAGTTCATTTCATTTCAAAGTTTCTTGAACATGACAGTGAGTTCACTGTACTAAAATGGCCCCCACAGTCACCAGATCTCAACCCAATAGACCATCTTTGGGATGTGGTGGAACGGGAGCTTTCGTGCCCTGGATGTGCATCCCACAAATTTCCATCAACTGCAAGATGCTATGCTATCAAAATGGGCCAACATTTCTAAAGAATGCTTTCAGCACCTTTTAGAATCAACGCCACGTAGAATTAAGGCAGTTCTGAAGGCGAAAGGGGTCAAACACAGTATTATTATGGTGTTCCTAATAATCCTTTAGGTGAGTGTATAACTGCTGTGTGAAAACATCCTCAGATGCACACGTGAATCAAATACAGATGTCATTTGTATAACTCATACTTATTATGGGCAATGCCAATACAGTTTAGTTTTAATATGTACATGACACCAGTAACTTGCACAAGACCTAATATTTTTAGCACGCAAAACACTTATTAAACACTCATTACATGATTCCTCCTTGGCCTAAAAAAAGACTGTTTAGGCTTTCTGTGAAACTTTTAAAATACTCAAGGCGATATATGTGCACAAAATTGTAGGGTATAAAAACACCAGCTTTGCTCCTTTGAGCTCTCTATCTTCTGCTGATGACATGACACTCACATGAGATCTCATTTTATGTTTAGTATGTATTTCTCTGTGTAAACTTCTGTAAAATCTCTTAAATTACATATTTTATGCAAGTGATAAATTGATTACCACTACAGTGTATAATATTAAACAAACTACATATACTGTATTTAATTAATATGTATACCAATATTATTCAAATAATTCAAACTGACCATTTAATGTTCTTAATTTATAATATGTATAATAACTAGGATATATGTAAAATGTGTATTATATTTTATAACTTTAATATAAAATTATACATTTTATATACAAATATTAATACATCTCATAAAAACATTGTTTCTTATTCTTTTATTCCTCTAAATCTACATGCATCAGTTAAAACTTAATTCGCCCAGTATCTAGCAAACAACATGTCAGCTAAAAAGTATCTCATGCACCTTTAACAAAGACACGTACCTTTTGTTGTGTTTCTGCCTGCAGATGCAGTAAAGTGCATTAGGGTCATAACCATCACTGTCGCAATCACCGGACGACGACTCATCATCATCATCATCGTCGTCGTCGTCATCATCATCATTATCATCATCCTCATTTTCTTTCTTCCCTTTGCGGAGCTTCACTCCTACTTTGGGTTTAGTGTCTCTTTTTAGAATCTTTACTGGCTGCTCTGGTAAGACGTCTTTTTGTGGACTCATTTGAGGCCTTCTCTTTGCTCTTATTACCATCCTCCACATCTTCCTCTTCTTTCATCTCCACATCCATCGCTTGTTCCTTTTTTGCTTCCACATCCTTCCCATCTTCAGCACTGGCCTCAGTCTCAACGTGTTCTTGAGTCTCTTTGTCACTTCAATTTCAGCCTCATCTTCGTTTTCAGAGCTGCCATCATCACTCACTGAGTCTCCGCCTGCTTTAGGCATCACTGCCCTCCTCGCCCTTCCCCGGCCCCTTTTCTTTGGTGAGGCCACATTCTGTTCCTCTAATTTGGCTTCGGCATTTCCGTCAAAGCTGGCCTCGGAAGCAGTTTCAGCATCGGTTGGGGTCTGGGACGGAGGATCCCCTCCCTCAAGTCGTGAGGGACAACTTCTCCTGCCCGTTCCTCTTCCTCGCTTCACAGTGACCAGAAACTCTTCCAGTTTGTCTGTGCGCTTTGCCTGCCTGCCGCTACCGACGCACCGGGCGCCCTTGCCGTCTGGAGTCTCCGCTGCCATTTCTCCAGAGAATTCCCTCTTAGCAATGGTAGTCCGACGAAAGCCCCAAGTCTTCTTAAACTCGCGTACGGGCTTTGTGGATTTGTCAGGGTCCTCTACTTTGTCTTCACTAACATCACCTTGGTCGTTTTGATCTTTTACTTCGTCTGAGACCGATGTTGGTTCTGTCAGTGAAACATAGCAAAATTAGTTGACAATAAATGTTTTAATGCTAGAAATATGCAATTTGATTTCCAAAACCGTGATGTGTACATCCAAGCTGATAAATTTATGAAAATGCAGGTGCAATTTCAGTAAAAACGTGTTAATTGACATTGTGACGTGTGACGTCACACCACACATTGAAAAAAAAAGATTAAAAAGATAATAAAAAAACGCTTTTAGCCATTTAATGTTTTAAATAGGATAGATAGAAACTCTTAAATCTTAATGATTACATCCTGTTTCAATTTTCGAATTTGAAATCCTGAATGGAGTCAATGGTGGAGTGGGCCATGGGTACCTTGTGAACTGGTATCCACAGGATCCTGGCTGGGCTCAGGCTCATGGGCTTGAGCCAGCTCAGGGCTCACACTCTCCTCCATAGCAGAGAGACACTATTTTTCAATCAGAATATCTATAATTAAGAAAGAACAAAGATTTAATGGAGAGCACAACTCCCAAATAGTATTATAAATTCCGAAGCGAATAGTCCTCTCAGCTGAAGCCTTGTGGGATCCTAGTTGAAAATGGCTCTTTCCTTTGGATGCATTTAGTAAATTGTACTGCTGAGGCCCATAAAAAAAGGATTTAACATGTTTGAGATGTCTAAAAGTGCTCCATCCTTGATCTTTTACATTCAGGGCGTGGTCAAATTAAAATACACTATATACAAATTTAAGGATGTGTAAATATTATTTAAAACAGTGGTTCTCAAACCTGTCCTGGTGAACCACCAAGACACTTGCTGTGTCCGAAATCTCCACTCAAAGCACTACTCCCTACCCCCTATGTTGGGGTTAGAGAGCAGAGCACTATATAGTGAGCTCACCAGCATAACTACTCGATCGTCTCTCTGTGCCGTTGATTACATCATCTGTCAGCTGGTGCCGAGCCAGCTCTGGGCTAAATAGATTTTTAAAAATAAATATATTACATTATATTGAGCTTATTTCTCCCAAATTTAAAAACTAAAAGTGATTTCTGGCCGTTTTTGTTATAATGCGTATGTAGGGCTTAGGTTAGTGACCATCGGTTGTACACTACTTTTCAAAATGCATTCTGGGATACATTGAGTGGACTATATAGGGTATAATCATCACTATACATTCGGACAGCACTACAAATTGACAATCTCACTATATAGTGAGTAATGGGTGATTTTGGACACAGCAATAGAAAATGTGCAGTGTTGGTGTTCCTCCAGGACAGGATTGAGAACCACTCACTGCTCTAAACCATTTAGACGGCAATAACAAAACCATGACACTGATGGAAACCATCAGTAGAAACATAACTACTTATATTTTAGACTAATTATTCATCATAAAAGTTTGTGCATTTTGAGTTTGAATATATTTTTTTCTGAAAAGGAGTAAAGACCAAGCAATACACTCTTTCAGTAGACATAAATAGACATGCATATATCAAGTTTTACTGAAAACCTCTGACCACTGAATTGTCTATTTTAAGTTTCATACAACAGTGTAATACATTTATTACATGGAGTATTATTCTAGTAGTCTAATTATAATGCACTTTTGAATTACAGTCAATGCATTGAATTTTCATAAATCAGTTTAATTCATTTGACATGTTTACACACTAGGAATACTACTTTTGATTATTTTAAGTTTCATACAATTGCATGCCATCTTTGATGGACTTTGTATGACGCGATAGTTATATCAAATAAATCAAGTTCAAGGCATACATAACTCAGCATGATGCAGCATATCACAATGAAGATATTTTAATGGCATAAGCTGCATTAATAACAATAAAGGTAGTGTATATCTTTAACAATGCAATCTAGAGAAAACCAGACCTGCTGTAAGAAGACACCTGCGTTCTCTAACATACATTTGGCAATAGATGTAAAGTGGCATAAGTCATTAATTCGTTTCCAGGACTATTCTCACTACGATAAACAGTAACAGTAGGACTTCAGTTGTCAGTAACAGTAGGACTTCAGTTGTCAAAAACATACAGTCTCTCATACTAATTGTAGTGAAATGCTGTACCTGTTTGCTATGATGACTGGAACTCTTCTATTTAAGATACTGATCTATAAACAACGAAAAGATAGAATAGTTAAAAATTAGCAATGAAAACTTCACCTCATGTAAGATTATCAACTCAATGTGCTAGGTTGTCATTTCAGCAAAACATAGCTAACTCCTTTTCTATATGTAATCTATGTTACAATTCAACCAGTTAAGTCCAAGTTATACAACAAAAATAAAAAATAAGCTCTCCAACCATGTACCAAAACTGTTACACAAGATCAATTACACAAAAAATATGGATGTTTGTCACAATGTTGCACATTGTAGGTAAAAAAAATACATTGGATAGATTTCTGAGAGTGACAAATTGCTAATTATGTCTACAAATCAATAAAAACTACAGTTACTACGTTTTTTTAAAAATAACCAGTTTACCTGAATACAATAAGCAAATGGACATTCTGTACATAAATATGACATGTGCATTTGAATGCATAGTAGCTCAAACAAACACCAAAAATATTAATCAACTACTGCAATATACCAAATATTACTGAAAACATGTCATGCATTAACCAAAAATATTGAGATATTGATACAAAACAAATTAGAATGAAAAAATGTACGTTACAAACGTGCTCAAGGCCTTAACTTAGTTATTAAACGTGGCAGGTTACATTAAAATAAACCGTGTCTAGAGTAGGCCTAACTTAAGGAAAGATGATGCATTTTAAGAAGGCCTAATATTTATGAACACTGCATTGCTGCATACTACATTAGTCGTTTTATACTAAATAACAAATACAACTGTGCTCTGCAATGGCCGCCCACAGTGGCAAGTAACGTTAGCTAACGTTAACTTAAGTTAAACGCCAACAAAACTGACACGAGCAACTAAGCAAAACTATAACCCCTAACGTTACATACTGTAAAACACATAAACGTAACCGAGAAAAAGCGAAAAAATGACATAAAACAAAAGCTTTTCTTCCGGGATGAAATAGAGATATGTTACTTGCCCGTTAGCTAACAGCTAGCGCTAGCGCACGACCTCCATTTCACCATCTCTCACACTAGATCATTTTAATCCAGCTATTTTGTTCCTAAGACTTATACATAAGAGTCTGTGTGTATATGGCGTTGAATATTACTGAATATAGTTCAATTGGACTGTAAATAAAGAGTAAGTAACTGGTGCTAAATCTAACATGTCTGCGAATCGGTTCTTTCTTTGCGAATCGGTTCTTTTTTTTGCGAATCGGTTCTTTCGAACAGCCCTTTCTGTCTTTTTACGTCATCGAGCAATGGCGCCATCACGTGGTTCCTAAGTCCAGGCGTTCCAGTACAGACGTTAAACATTGTGTACGCATATGTTTGCTGATTATTATGTTTATGTTATTGATAAATATGCTTTTGTAGGTGTATATTATTTAGTGTGCCCCAGTGTGGCGAGGGAATCATACCGACTCGCATGTAGAAGAGCACTGGTGGGTTTCGGTCACGGAGAGCAGCCACGTGAGAAGCTGTTAACGTCTACATGTAATTTTTTATCATTAAATAATTAAATGACAAAATAATTTAGAGAGAGTTAAAAAATCATGGAATAAATGCTAAATCGTTACATTTTAAATATTTAAACCCGCTTTTATAAGTATGTCAAACATATCCTTATCTGCTAACCAAGGGCTAACTTTTCCATCCATGCAGCAAAATAATGTAACATAAACAAACGAACTTAACATTACGATAAATTAGACCAAAATAAGAGCACAAAAACATTGTGCACAACATTAAACGTTAGTGCAGAGAAGCGCACACACCCACTTTGTCGACACAGTACAAATCGAAAACTTCACTGCATTAAAATTCGCATGAAACAATCACATTTTTAAAAAAGAAAGAAATAATGCCATATCGAATACATAGCAATATGTCTTAAAAAATAACGAAGTCATATCATAATTTAATCAGATTATCAATTCATAAAACAGACATGCGTCTAAACTCGCATTGCAACAGACATTAATCAAATTACAGCTGTAACTTTACTTTTCTGTCGCGAGTTGGTTTTCTCCATCTGGGATAATCTTTTCTTATCAAATAAATACGGAGGCTCGTGGCGCCATTACTGGAGCGCTAGTTTCAATGTGACAAACTGTGTCTGCATCTCTGCCTTTATTAGGCACAAATGAACAGCGAAATAACATGCACTAGTGCTCATTACAACTGGAAATGCATACTTACTTGTTAGCATTAATGTAGTTTGGCGTACGGTCAATGCAACGGTGTGACCTCCATTTTCTTTTCTTGTTGATGATGGCGGCGAATTTTTGCCTGTAGTGCTCCAGTCCAGATAGCGTGAGACGAAGCACATTCGAAGTTGCAGTTACAATTTAGGACAGCGACGCAGTGTCGTGGGGGTGAAACTGCATAATCTTCAGATATCTGACATGCAGAAGTGCGCCCGCTAGTGTTCAGAATCAGAATAGACCTCTATGGCAAAGATCATTACACTCGCAAGGGATTTGTCCCGGTGACAGAAGCTTCCAAGTAAGAATGACAATAATTAAGACAAGGGTAATGGAAATATACAAGGGTAAGGACAATACAAATATAAAAATAGGCAAAAAAGGCAATTGACAATGTAGGCCCTACCGATATGCAACCATTTTTTAAAGGAATGTGAATAAGAGGTATGATATCCCAAACTAATAAAAGTGTAAATAGAGTTGGGCATTGCACATGTTCTTATTGTAAAGTGGGAGCATTTACCGGTTCATAAGGGAGATGGCCTGAGGAAAGAAACCTTTCTTTTGTCTGGCTGTTCAGGTGCTCAGTGCTCTGTAGCGGCAACCAGATGGCAACACTTCAAAGAAGAAGTGGCCTGGATGTGAGAGGTCAGAGGGATTTTTCCAGCCCCCTTCCTCACTCTGGATGAGTACAGTTCTTGGAGTGTGGGAAGGGTTGTACCGATGATTCTCTCAGCAGTCTGGACTATCTGCTCTTCTGAGGTCTGAATTAGTAGCTGAGCCAAACCAAAGTCCCTTTCAGGCAAGTCATTTCATTTCAGGCTGGAGCAGCCGATGCACAGGATCTAAAGCAGCTGATTGGCTCTTTCATTTAGAAGGTGGGACTTATTCCACCATATTGCGCATTGCACTTTCTCCCATTCATAGTAATATCAGTGCACAATCTTTCTAAAGTATTTGGTCAAACCAGACAAGAAGTGCAGAAGACAGACCCTATGACCGGCAGGTAGAACTTTGTCAGCTGATTAAGAATTGGCCATTCTCATATTTTATGGAGTATTGAGATTTTTATTATAAATTATTTTTCTGTGCACATCAATAAATTTAAATGATAATCTTTTAAATAAAAATAACATTATGTAATTTACTTAACCACAGTTCTGTAATCAGAAGTGAGGTATTTCACTATGGGAGATGCCTCAGGCTAGCCTAGAAATCTAGACGCACCCTAGTGGCAGCAAAAATTATTTTGCAGCCAGTGTTGTCTAGCAACTCTTCGTTGGCTTGCCTGTCAGGCCAATCACATTGTGTATAGAGAGCCCGTTCTCATCCCAAGGCGTCATTATACAACGCTTTTGCCAAAGCGTAGACATCCAATGCACATGGCACCCTTTAGCATCAAATGAGACGCAGATATATATGGGGCAGAAGGCGCCTCCTAGTGGTCTAACCTAACCCTACACCATACCTAAACCTTCACATAACCGAAGCGTCTCATCTGACACTAAAGGGTGCCATGTGCGTTGGATGTCTATGCTTTGGCAAAAGTGTTGTATGACGCCTTGGGATGAGAATGCATTGGTATAGAGTTGGTGGGCGGGCTTAAAATTATGACAGCAGAGCTGTGACGGTTCAACATGATTTCCATAGGTGATTTCCCTGCTACTTGAAAACAAAGAAGATGCTGCTGGCGAACAGCGGTCTTTTCGAATCAGCTTTGGCCGTGACTCTGGGGACTTGGAGACTTGGAGTTAAGGGAACGTCACTTAAGTAATTCTTAAAAAAGGAAGATGTGTTCGGAGTTTTGAAGTCCGGATATGGCAAAAGTATAATATATAAACTAGCTTCGCTGGTGGGAAAACACATATGGGACTCATCCACAGCCTTTCGTTGCTCTGATTGGTTGTAGCGCTATCCAATTGCGTGCAGAGGGATTTTGAAAGACAACTGTTTATCCCTCCTCTCGGATTGAGGCATGTCAATTCTGAGTTCCCAGACCTAACATCTTGATGTAGGTCTGGCTTGCCAGACTAGCCTGAGCCTCAGGTGTGACCAATCCTGGAATTACCAATTACACCACATGGTAGACTGGTAGACTGAGCCCTCAGCCATGAAACAAATAATTTAATTAGTTTCAATTTGTGCACCATTGCTCAAACGCATTCCATTTCAGATATGCAGAGCATTCTGAAGCCACACTCTTATTCTTAAAAGTCTAAATCACCCTAGAAGGCAAACCCATAACACTCAAGTTTAACCTCTCACAAGCCAGACCCAATGAGTCACTTTGTCCAGGACTGGGTGAACAAAATCCCAGTGCGCTTGTGAGAGGAGGTCAATGTGCAGCAAGAGAGATCAGGGTACGTGGAGGAAACACGTAAAGCGGTACATTTGCCCGTAGTTGCGCTAAAGCCTCCACACCCATAGGTGCACTGTCCCTCTCCAGAGGGCAATGAGAGTTTTTGTGTGAGGTGAATGGATCTACTGCAGCTGAGCAAAATCTTTTTTTCCACAATGAGGATGGAGAGTCCAGCACCACTGTCCAGTTCTGAAACTCTCTCACTTCCAACAGTCCCAGTGGAATAAATTGAGCTGATGCACTCCTCCAACAGAAATGCTTGATCTGAGGTCTGACTATATAGGTGTGAGTTTAATCTGAGACCTAGGTAGATTATATCTTGTATGGATGCACCATGCAGCTTTAAGTCTTCTTAATTTTTAAACCTAAGTTCTCTAAATGAGACATGAGTACTTTTGTATTTATCTCTGCTTGCTGCTGTGACAGAGTACAGGTCATCTAAATAACCTGACTCCCAAGCTGTGAAGTGTACGGTGAGAATGGTGGTTTTAGCACTTCCAAGTCAGGTGGTCCCAAGTCCTGTGGTCTTAGCACTTCCGAGTCAGGTGGACCGTCCCAAGTCCAGTGGTCTTAGCACTTCCGAGTCAGGTGGACCGTCCCAAGTCCAGTGGTCCTGGAGATTCTTCGACTGTCTGCCGCACTTCCTGTGATGGTAACCGCCATCTTGTGTGTTTGGGCTGCACATACTTACTCCTCTAGAGGCGGCGGCATCTACACTTGAACCCTCTTTCTGCCTAGTCACGGCTAAGGAGGCTGTCTCTGAACCCTCTGCCTGTCCCGCCATGGCTAAGGAGGCCACCTCTGAATCCTCTCTCTGTGCTTCCAGTTATAGCCACGGAGGCCGTCATTGCTCCATGTCATCTCTGGACTTTCTGTCACTGCTACGGAGGCCATTTCTGAACTCTCTGTACCCTCATCAGCTCTCATGCTACCTCAGATGCAATTGAACTCTGTACTTTCGGTCAGAGGCCGATTCTAAGCTCTAAGCTCCCTGCTATAGCATCTGAACTCTCTCTGCACTTTGTTGCATTTTCAGTGTGGTCTCCAGCTACGCCTGCACCAATGTGGTTCCATACCCTGCTGTGGTCTCCAGCTCTGCCCTGGTGGTCTTCAGCTCCATCTACTCTGTCTCTCTCTCAGGCCCTTTACCACTCCACAAACCTGATCCTCCATCCCTCCCCTGTTCTGCCTCTGCTCCATCACCCTCCTAGACTCTTGTTTCCATTTTTGGAGAATCTAGAATCTGCTTGGTAATGATTTCTGTCTTGTTTCCAGAATTCCTTGTACCCATAGTTCCAGTATTTCACTACCCGTGTTTAGTCTTTGTTTGCGTTCAGTAACTATAGTTACCCACATTAGTTTCCAAATGGCGCTTTTCCACTGCTGGTACGGCTTGGTGCGGCTCAGTACGGTTCGGCTCGCGCGGCACAGTTCGGCTCGCTTCGCTTTTTCACTGCGTGGTACGACTCGGCTCAACACGACACGGTTCGCTTTAGCTCGGTTGCTTTTCCACTGCAGTTAGTACCGCTTTAAAGTGGGTGGGATTATAGATTCGATAACAGCGGTGGCTGTTACTGGCTATTTAAATCTAGCAGGTTTGGTTTCTCTTGTCAACGTCTATTGGTCACAAATACAATGATGCTGGCAGTGACGATTCTGTCTGACCAATCAGTGATCTGCAGTGTTTTACGTCACATTTTAGTACCGGTACGGTACGCTTGGAACCTCAACAGACCAGGTACCATTTAAAGCGAGCCGAAGCGAACCGTACTGTACCATGGAGTGGAAAAGTGCCACAAGTGAGCTGTACTGAGCCGAGCCGTTCCATACTATGCTGGGGAAAAGCGCTAAAGCATGCCATACCGACCGTACCATGCAGTGGAAAACGCTGAAGCATGCCGTACCGAACCGAACCATACCATGCAGTGCAAAAGCGACAAAAGTGATTAATTGTTTACATCTGTCCCTTGTTATGTTGTGTATATATTAATATATTTTAAAAAAATGGCCAAGTCTGTTGGCGTGTTCAGTTCTGGTGCATTTATGTGTTCCTGGAGTCTGCTATTTTGTTTATTTTGTTTCACCCCACATTACATTAAACATTGGATTCGTACTTGCCTTATTACCTTCCTTTAGACCCAGCAAGTCTTCAGATTGATACAAGATTTGACAGCAAAAACACAGATATCCACAAAATATTATGCACAAGCCTCCACAAACATACTGCGGCAAAAACAAAACACTTGTTTTAGTAATCACTTACATGTAACACATTTTCTGTTATACTGTAATATAAAACACATTTGATGGTCCAAATAAGGTGTATAGGTGTGAAGTCCACTTTTTTCTATTGTTAATGTCAATCACTCATTAAAGTTTGACGCCAATGTGAAACATTTACATAAGTGTTCTCTTTAATTCACTTGCACCATACAAAAACTATTAATTACAATTTAGACAACCAGGTCTTTATTTATATACAATATGTAAACATCTATCTGTTCTTCTTGAATGCTCTCCTTTTCTGTACATGTTTTGGAATAACATATTTATGCACTATTAATAGCATAACAGAGGAATGTTTGTGGTTCATAGATACAGTATCTTATGGGTTCATAAAAATTTGTTCTTAAAGCGTTGAGAATACAACATCAAAATGAATGCTATATGCAAAATTATACTTAACAAAAAAGTACTTTAAACTTTCTTAATCATCTGTGTTGGTGTGCAGTTACAGTCCAGTTAAAAAAGAATATTAAAACTTAATTTAAATAAAACCAAATAAAAGTTTAAATACAAAGTAATCAGGTATTTTTGAAAGATCAAGAGAGAGGCATAAATTACTTGTCTTAAAGTATCTTAAAGGCAAATGCACCTTAAAGGCAAATAATTATTTGACACCAACAATATAGGCATGGCAAAATCTGTCATTCACCACAGGGCAAGCAGTACCTTGCAACTGTAAACGTACGTTTCAACTGTTAAAGGTTTACATAAATAAAAAGAGCCAATGAGATCCTACAGATACAAAATAACCTCAACAGGATCAAGTGAACAGACTAAACAAAAAAATGAAGGCATTTAGGATATATTACAGGAAACCAAATGAACAGAGCCTCACATGTATAATGTTCACTCTTATCTATTGATAATACAGTCTTCTCATTTCCATGGACACACAAAATCGAACAAGATAAAGCAGTAAAATTTGTGAAGCAGTGTTTAAACTCATCTTAGCAATGTATGGACAATATATAATGTAGTCTCTTAGGTTTTATATAACCAAATGAAGGATCAATAAAGGATCAATTTATTCTTTTGATAAATTAGCATAAATACGATATTCCAATAAATACAGCACAGACTTTTCTTAAAAATACCAAAAATAAAAATCACCACATTTTGTACTATTTTTTGGACTTGGAAATTAAAAAAAAAAAATAATAAAATGTCACTGTAACCATTTTTAAAGTGAATGATGCTACTCATTCTTTTAGATTATACCTGCAAAATCAGGTGTTCTGAATTATAATAAATATAATTTTGGCAACATTAAAAATATGAACTCAAAAGTTATCAGTCCCCACATACCCACAAGATTTGAAAGAAAAATAAATAAACTGGTCATTCTTTTACAATCAAACTCAACAGTGCAATAGGACAAACCTCTCAATCCTACAGCAGAAAATGTTTGGATAGTCTTTGTGTCTTAGTTTTGGAACATTCAGACAGTCATAACAGAAAAAAAAACGAAGAAAAAAAACACATAACAATCAGGCAAGACAAACATTAGTTGAAAGCGTGAGATTTTGTAGTGAAGAATTTGACAACATCTATGTACAGCTGTACAAACATAAGTGCTGTTGTAGTGTATGTTTTTTTTACATGTGAGCTAGGACATAGTGATAGTGACATTGTCCTTTAGCTTTATCTGCTTCACTGTCTTTGTCTGCAGGTGTAGCAGATACAGTCTCTCTAGGTGAGCTGGGTCCATTGTTCGGCTGCCCAGGAGCTTTGGGAGTAACATCTGTGCTGCCTTCTGACTCTTGTTCTTGCTGTGATGATGTTGCTGGAATTCACAAAGTAATTTCATATACTTATTAATAAGGCAAGTCATGTACACACACACTAAATTGATCAAAACTAAGACATTGCCACAATACATTTCTATTTCAAAATGCTATCATTTCACAAAAATACTGAGCAGCACATCTGTTTTCAACATTCATAATAAATATTTCTGAAGGATCATGTGACACTGATCATGTTTCCATGCAACACGTGTTGTATATTCAAAGTATTCTGGGGGTATATGATAAGGTTTAGTGAACAACAGAATGAAACTGAATGTATTTTTAAACAAAATTCTTGACCTTGGCTGTTGGTTTTCAGTTCACAGCTATCTAATATGCACAAGTTGTGCAGCTGTGTGTTGAATGATACATTAAACTTGTTATAACAATTGTATACCCCAGAACACTATATGGCACATCTCAAATGGGACAATTCTGTGATACTTTTGCGTCTTTTTTAAAAAAGATTGATGCTGGTTGCTATTCACTGCCATTATATGGACTTTTTTTTTTTAATTCTCATTTTGTGGTCCATAAAAGAAAGAAGGCCATACAGCATTAGAAAAAGCAGGGTCAGTAAATGATGACTTAAAGGAGTAGTTCTCTTTTAAAAAAACTTTTGCTGATAATTTACTTACCCCCATGTCATAAAGATATCCATGTCATTCTTTCTTCAGTTGAAAAGATATTAAGGTTTCTGATGAAAACATTCCAGGATTTTTCTCCATATAATGGACTTCAATGGGAACCAAACGGTTCAAGGTCCAAAAGACAGTTTCAGTGCAAACTGCAAACTGTTCAAAGGGCTTTTAAGGGCTTAAATAAAAAAAAATAATAACAAAGTTTAAGTTTTATAAGCACAAATGCTCGCCTTGCTCTGTTCTGTGATGCGTGTTCGTGACACTCCTGTTCAAACTTTTTCATCAAAATGAAAGAATCTTTTTTCGAGTCATTTGGTTGATCCTGAACGAGCATTTGTGCTTATAAAACTTAAGACCCCTAGATAAGACCCTTATTCATCGTCTGGTGTCGTTTAACGCCCTTTGAAGCTGCACTGAAACTCTCATTTGGACCTTGAACCGTTTGGTTCCCATTAAAGTCCATTATATGGTGAAAAATCTTGTAATGTTTTCTTCAAAAACCTTAATTTCTTTTCGACTGAAGAAAGAAAAGACATGGACATCTTGGATGACATAGGAATGAGTAAATTATCAGCAAAAGTTTTTTTTAAAGTGAACTAACTCCTTTAAACATTACAATCCTTGATACCTTTCGTTAACTTTACATTAAGTAAATCCACTTCAAAAGCGAATTACTCCTGGACAGCAATGCCATAGAGAGATATAGGCCTACAGAGCGACCGCAAAAACAGAAGTTCAAAGAAAATATTTTAAAGATGGCGGCGCCCTTGTTACTCTGGCGCATAAGGTCAGAGCATTAAAAGAGATACAGGGTTAAAAGAGATAATTAGATCAATCGGAAAATAAACTAATTAGCCTATTTACAAATATTTAACAAAAGTAAGATAACCTACACATCAGTGAATGGATTTAAAATACTTTGGAAAGAGATTAATATTTTGTCTCCTTTTTTTATATCTTAAATATTCTTTTAACATCATTCGAATGCTGTTACGGGCACAATTTGTAAATGAAAACAGGCACTCATTTATCGTCAAATGGCGTATCACAAGCCTAAAAAATACAGTCAAAGTCATAACATTATTGGCATGATTGGGTATTTATATTATTTACAAAACACATTTAACATAATATACAAATATATGTACAAGTAACATAATATACAAAATGTTAATTAGTTAAAGATATACATAGAATTAAGTGGGAAATAAAGCAAATACATAACAAAAAAACATTAATAATAATTTACAAATATTAAATAAAAAAGAAATGATTGGTGAATAGATTTAAAATGTTTTCTTGTAGGCCTATGTTATTTTAAGTATTTTAAGTTAAACTTCATTCAAATGCTTTCTATAGCCAACATTGAGCAACATACCTAGGCTATAATAGCCTGTAACAGTAGGTTAATATAATAATTTCTTATTTATGCAATTTTTAATATAAAATATAACATTAATTTAATAATAATAATATACATGTCTGATAAAAATCCCCAGGTTTGATAACGCACCTGATACCACAGGTTTGTTTACGCATAACTCATGAGCACAAGATTTTTCTCGTGGTTCAGTTATGCGTAAACAAACCTGTAATTAAATGATCACGTTCCCATGAGTTCATATGTTGCTGCCTCGAGAAAACTAAGTGAACCGAACACGTCCCCTCCCATGCACCAGTACATCTTTGAGTTTCCTTTAGCATCTTATTGTGCTTGAATGGCTGAAAAGCACTTGAGTGAATGATAGCATGATCATATAATGTAGTGCTAGTCAAAGGATGCCAGAGCGGAAGAAAAATGGATGCTGTGTTAATTGCGCTAAATATTTTTAACACATTAAAATACATTTTTTTAAGAAAAGAAAATCCCAAAATTAACACATTAATTTTGACATCGTAATTAAAATAAAAGTCATTTTAAATATGTAATAATATTTCACAATAATTTTTTACTATATTTTTGATCAAATAAATCCAAGCTTGGTAAGCACAGAGACTTCTTTCAAAACAAAACAGACATTTATAATATATATGACCCGACAGACATATACATATTTACACTAGTAAATTATAATATTTTGTAGTGTTTATATAGTTGGGGTTTTAAACGCATTGTATTTCTTTATTACCAGTGAAAGTTCTGTTGGAGTTCTGAGCCTCAAACTATGTCTTACCAGACTGTGTGCATGACTTCATGTGCTCAGGCCAGTGTGCTTGTTGGCAGGGATAGTCGCAGTAGCTGGTGTTCCAGCAACAGTAGAAAATGGCCTCCTTTCTGCAGTTTGCACACCACTGCTTCTTTTTTGTTTCATCCACAGCCTGCTGTTTCTCAACCTCCATCTGTTTCTTGACCTCCGTCACGATTCGCTCTCGCTCCTGCTCAAGACTCTGCCTCATCTCTGCCATGGTTAGCTCTGAGTACATTAATACCATTTAAATATTACCGCATTTTCATTCGCTAAGGCGACATTGAAAATTATGTGAATGCATATATAAACAAAATGCAAATCAGAAAATGAATATCTATTTATCATACTCTAGGCTCAGAGAATTTTAATATCAGCCATTTACAGGTATAGGACGGTGACAAAATTAATTATCAGCTTAACAATATCAGAATTGTATCATTGCTGATACAACTATTATGTCTCTTTTTTAAATAAAGGATCTAATCTGGTTTTCTCAGCAATGTTTTTGTTTCCTCAAAGTTATTAAAAGAAAATCTAAATAATATTTTTCTATATAAACAACCTTTTGTTGAACAGAAAAGGTTCCATAGATGGTAGAAGTTCTTCATAGATTCCAATAAAGAACTGTTATTTTTAAGAGTGTATGAGAAAATGACATACCTAAATTGTGTTTCATCTCTGATAACTCTTGTTGATGTAGCCACTGCAGTTTTTCAATTTCAATTCGCAACCGTCTAATCTGTAACAGGGTAGAAAGGTTTTTTTATTCATATCCTCAAGTTGTAAAATATTTCACCAATAGTGCTTTGCTTTTCTCCAGGTTTACTTAAATACAAACCTCAGCTATTGTGTTTCCCGACGTACTCTTGGAAAGGTCATTATATATCTCAGTCATCGTCCCTTTAATTGCATCCATGATCTATTAATAGTTTAGACACAAAATAATTACATTTATGGATCAATTAAAATGTTTTTTTATCTAATGATGTTGTTTTCAACCCCCATGTCTATTATCTCACTTTGTTAGTGTACTTGGCAATGTCTGCCGCTACATCTGCAGATGTGGTGGGGATCTGGAAGTCTCCAGTTGTGGAAGATGATGATGAAGAGGAAGAGCTGACAGTGGCTCCTGCCATCACGGTGGCTGATACCGGTGTGCTGGTCACCAGGGTGACTGCAGAGGTGGAGGTGGTGTGTGGGGGTCTTTCTGCTGCACAGCTGGATTTAAACACACCAAAAAAATGCATAATAATGCATTAACATTTCGTGTGAACAGATCAATAGCCAATAATGCGTTGGAGACAGGGGCGTCACTAGGCCCTTTTTTAGGGGGACTTCAGCCCCTAAATTTAAGCCTAGCCCCCCTAAAAATTTGTGATTAATATGCAACACAAATTCGTGTTGGCTTCAGTCTTGTTTTAATCAGATTCAGTGCGTTCTTCATCTTAAATCCGCTTTGGCGCAGAGCAGAGAGCACGTCAGAAAGAGAGGCAATTGTGTGTGTGCTCATCTGAGCCCATTGGTCTGTCACTGCTCGTCAATGTCAGAATATTTGAGATGACCAATCAAATCAAAGTAGGCGGGCTTTACATTCACAGACGCTGCAGCGCGCGAATTTTAGCAGCACTACTCGACGCTTCAGTTCACAGGTAAGTGCGAGACAAGATGCAAGTTGCTAAATGTATAACGTTATATATTTGACAGTTTTTTGAGGTCATAAATGTTAAACGAATGACAAAAAATAATCAGGAAAACTAATATAGTTGTGTCTAATTTCGCCCTTTTGAACTGAAATTGGGCATGTAACGTCAGCCAATAATCATTCGTTTACGGTCATTGTGAGGAAACAAGAAACATTACCAAAGCCGTTTTCATCATGTTAGGTACAGGATTAATAATGAATGTGTACATATTGAAAATAATACAAATTGTAGCCTTTTTTAGTAAATAAAAAAAGCTCAGCTTTAGGAGGGAAGAGAAAGGGCACGAGGAGACTGACAAAAAAAAGGGATGGAAATGAGGAGCAAGCATGTATTGACAAATAGTAAGTCTACTGACACAGTTTTAAAGCTATTTCTTATCCTTTTTTGGTCTTCAAACGTTTTGAAATGCACATATCAGACATAAAAAAAATTAACCCCCAAACCTCCACCTCAAATGTAGGACCTCTAAAGCCCTGTCTACGGCCCTGTATTAGGCATCAGAATCAGAAAGAGCTTTATCCCAAGTGTGCTTGCACACACAGTGAATTTGTTTTAATGCTGATGTTTCCAGTGCACATATACAAATATGTAATAAGGCATAAGATCAATAATGAATGAGTAGCCTTTAATGTGAATTAATTTTATAAACTTAGTTAGCTTTCCTAGATTTTCAGTAAATGAACACGTCTGAGAAAATGATTCATAGGCAAAATCAACCAGTTTGATGCAAAAAGAGTTTGATGCTGTCTGATGATGAGCGAAAAAATATTCATCTGCCCACTGACATGGTTTTATCCCCCAAAAATTGCCTTCAAAACATCTTAAAATGCACATAATAGTTCAGAGAATTCAAAATTTTCTTGGGGAAACCCTGAACCCCCCTGACTATCACAACTCAAATTCAGGACTACAGTGATTATAAAACCCTGCAATTGCATGGTAATGAAAGTGAGCATTAGACCTTAAATTAAGCTTTTACCTTGTTTTTTTTTATTTATTTTTTTATCATACCCTCATTGGGGGCCTAGCCCCCCTAAAAGGAAAATCCTAGAATCGCCCCTGGAGACATTGCCTCCTCTCACATCACTTTTTCCCCATTCATTTTTCATTAATCCCCACCAAACCCACGGCACAGCTTTAGGGGTCTGTTAAAACTCAATGGGCTCATGGGAGGCAAGAGAGAAGCTGCTGGTGTACAGTGTAACTTAAAAAATCAAAAATACAGTAAAACATGCAAAATAGAGATTTTAATTTTGTCCAAAAAAAAATTATTATTATTATCAATGATGAAAATATTTGCATACAATTCTTTTCAGGATTCTTTGATTAATAGAAAGACTATAAATGTCTTAACTGTCACTTTTGATCATCCTTGCTAAATAATATTGTGTAACTTCTTTCCCAAAAAAATAAAATTTGCACTGATCCCAAACTTTTGAAAGGTAGTGTATAATGTTACAAAAGCTTTCTATTTGAGGTAAATGCTGTTGTTTTGAGCTTTCTATTCATCAAATCTTGAAAATAAAATGTGTAGAGATATGTTTTCAACATTGATGATAGTAATAATAATAATAACAATAAATGTTTCTTGAGCAGAAAATCAGCATATTAGAATGATTTCTGAAGGATCATGTAACACTGAGAACTGGAGTAATGATGCTGAAAATTTTCAAATTTAAATAGAAAAGTCATTTTAAATTGTTAAAATATTTCACAAAATTACTGTTTTTGTTGTATTTTGAATAAAATAAATCCATCCTTACCAAGCAGCGAGACTTAAAAGAAAAAAATATATGTGTGTGTGTGTGTATATATATATATATATATATATATATATATATATATATATATATACACATATATATACTGCCCTACAAAGGCAAAGTGCAGTAACTACACATTTGGTCAAAAATGAGTTAAGACTTGTAATGGGCTTTATGACATGTGTGTTCTCTCTTGTGAAAAAAAAAAAATCTGGGTTAAATTATGTCCTGTTTTGGAAATGCATTACCACATAATCTACCCATAGCCTAACATGTTTGACTGGCTGGTATAAAAACTTTAAAGGCCTTTTCTCCATTTCTTTGTTTGTGTAGTTACTGAACTTAGCCTTTGTAGGGCAGTATATGTATGACATTTATATTATGTTAATTCTTTATTTAATCGTATTGAATTGAATACCTTTCACAGCCTGTCGTGTTTGGTATCTGGTGCTGGATGAAGGCTGTTGTCCCGACGAGGATGAGGAGACCTGTGCTTGCTGCTGCGGCTGTTGGCTGTGCTGCACCTGTGTTAACACCTGAGCCTGCGTGGCCGGTTGCCCTTGGCCCTGCTGCTGCCTATGCACCTTCTGCATGTGCCACTTTTGAGAGGATGTCTGAAACTTGGTGGTAGGGTTCCACACGACGGCCCGCTGAACCACAGGTACGGTCTCTCTGGGAAGTAAGGGCCGCTGTTTCTTTACTGTGCTGGCAGAGATGGGCGAGGAACTGTTGGTGTTGGAGGGAGTGGTGATGGGGAGGGTGGAGGAGGTCAGAGCAGTGCTGGTCGGAGCTGCTGTGAGGGGTATTATGTTAAGTGGGACAGACATTGGGGATTGAGATGGGTCTTTAATAGTTGGGGAGGAGGAAAGGGCCGCTGAGTTCTGAGGCTGGGTGAGAGCATTTGAAATTGGAGTGGCTTTACCTGCAGTCAAAGAAAAACATAAGAGCATGAGACAAGGTTATTATTATTGTAAAAGTAAAACATTACCACAATCCAATTCAACTGCAGTTTCCAATGCAATATTTCTCATGTCCTAAAATAACTAAAAACACACAACAAAATTACTAAACTCTAAAATGAAGATAGAAACAAAATATAAAAATAAAAACTAATTCAAAATATCAAGTCATATTTAAAAGCCACTAAGCCACTAATAAAAATGCCCAAAACAATGCAATTATTAAAACTTGGAAATGGAAAATATAAAAACCAAATTCAAAATATTAATAACTATAATAGAATCTCAATGATTCTAAAACAAAAAAACAAAAAAAAAAAACACTATAAACACTAATAAAACACTATAAACTGTCATAGCCTACTTTGTTAAACAAGACATTTGCTGGTTTATTATTAGTTTTGAATTTTTTGTCCGGTTATCAATTACTTATTGCACAGCTACTTGCTAAACAAAATAAATACATAAACATGAAATATTGATTTGAGCTTAAATTATTTGCTACCTGCTTATTATCTTTAAATGTCAGCAACGAAAATTTTACTATAACGTACACACACAATCGACATCAACCAGACGAACACTACAACAATATTAAAGTAACATTAAAACAAACTCTGTGAGAGATTTTTTTTTCCTATTGGTATTTTAATCTGTGACTCAAAATATATGGCGTCTGTCACGTTGTATGAAAGGAAAGCGCATATCCGTGTTATCCCTGTCTGATTATCGGCCTAAACTAGCTACTGGTATATCTGACTGACAGCGAAATGGTGCAATTGACCAATCAAACTTAAACATTTTTTTTTTATAATTTTTATTTTTATTTCTGATAATATTGGGGTTACTGGGCTAAAACGAGTAGTATTCGGCTGGTTGTGTGATCTCGATCACCACAAAGCAATTAACTGATTCACTGTGAAAAGAAAAATTACTTGACGCTGTGAACTTGGCAGATAGTAAGGAGTAATAGAGGTTTCTAGAAGTTTTCTTAATTTAAAGAAGCTGGGTTAATAGTATTATTTACTACTCTATTGGGTGTCCAACAAATTTTAGTTCTTTATGAAAATAAGTATAAAAGGGACACTTGGGGTATGAACAGTAGCATTGCACTTATATCAAATTAATGAAGTATAGCAAAAATTTATCTCAGACATGAACACATTTGTTTTGCTTATAAAAATATTAATATATTATGCATATAGTATATATATATAAATCTTTTTAGAAGCAAAACAAATGTTCATGTAAAAAACCCAAATGTCTTTGAGACATCTGTCAATAAAGCATTTTTTTAAACCATGACATTTAAAAATTAGAACCAAAATGTTTCAACCATGTACTAACAATGTCAGAGAACGTATTAGTATGGGCTGCTGCATGTGCTTGAGACTTTTTTGTGTGTGGTAATTTTGTGTTGAGAAAAAACAATAATGAGGCCCAAGTTTAAAGTCACCATGAAATCAAAATGGACAATTATTCTATAAATACTATAGAATATAGCAGTAATTATTATGAATTATTTATCCATGCACATCGAAATAAAATGTAAAAAATCATGTACCCCGTAATCTTTAATCAAAATAAATGCAGCGACATTTCTTCTTTGATGGCGTGTTTATTGGGGCAAAGGAAAGATAACCTGTCACTCACATGACATCACAGCATAGCAAACCACCAGCGATCCAACTATCCAATCAATTGACCCTTCGCAAGAAGTTTGATTGACAGGCGATATGACTTATCAAAATTCGCCAAATCCGCCATTTTTGTCTGACAAAGCAGTCAGGAGAGTTAGTAGATTAACGTGGGTGGATTTGAACTTGAAAAACGGAGTGTACTGACGTCTTTCGAGGTTAAAATAACATTCCTTCTAATGTTCATTCGATGCTATAAATTAACTAGAAGGAAGAGATGATCGGTTCACTAGCAGCTTTAACAGGCTCTACAATGAAAGAGCCACAAAACAATATTTATTTATTTTATTGGATTAAATTTCTTTAAAATATTACCAAATTTGAAAGTTGAGACTTTGTTTTACAGCAAAAGTAACCTGGTCTGTCCTGTCTGTCAGCGCGTTGTCAGTGTCCTCTCTGCTCCGCGATGTGTTTTTCACTGTATGAGAACATGGTGTGGTGCGAGAGCGGCGTAGCTTGTCGGACATAGCAACAGTAACTAAACCAATTCCCACTGGACAAAATCAAGAGCTGCCCTACATTCTTTCCTGAAAAATCAAGCATAAACCAGCACGAATTCCATGTTGGTCCAGGCTGGTTTATTCTGGTTATGGCTGGTTTAGTGCTGATCTTTCTGGTTCACCAGCACTCCCTCCCACATCCAATGATTGGAACCAGCAAACAGCATCGCTGGATTTTCTGCAGGTTTTTTTTCTTGATTCGAGCCATTTCACTGCCTCCGATATGTCACAATAGAGAAGAACGGACTATTACAACTTTCATGCTGACTTTAAAGCTTTCCACTAATGGACATTGATATACGTATGGTCTCTCACATTCAGGTTGGGTATTTGCCAAATCTCTTTTAGGGCACTTTCACACTTGGTTCGATTGCCTGTTCTGAGCCAGAGATTGATTTCTCCCCCTGCCCCTGATGGGCTGTGTTCCCATTATATTATTTGTATCCGAACCACCGTAACGTTGCATCATCAAACTGCAGCTGGCGTGTAATCATTTTGCTTTGCCAGCGCCACTATAAATTAAACAAATTTGTTTTTCTTTTGGTTGTGTTTTCAAAGAAAAGATACATAAACACACTTGTGTCTATCTGCCGCAAAAGTACTAAAGTCGTTCCAAAGACATCTGGACGACAATTTTAAGGCAAGCATAAATCATCTCTCTGCCTGCAGTGCGTCAATGCCGTTTTTCATCAAAGTAAGTGTATATACACACACACACGTGCGCGAGCACACTGACGACTGTCCTGTCATCCACATTATACATTCTCAATATTGGTTCACTTCCGCAGTTTGGTTAGATTGCGTTCATATCATATCATTCATATTGCGTATCATATCATATCGTACCAGAGTACACATAAACCATACCCTTTTTAAGTGGACTTGAGTATTGTTCGCGGGTGCACAACCGAGTTCGAAAGACAGCGTTTCATCTAAACGAATCGAACTCTGAAGTCATTCGAATGCGCACCAAAAGTGCTAGAGTGAAAGAGCCCTTAAACTAGGTGGTCATCTGGTCTATGCTTGCGTAAACTCTAGCCAAGACCAAAAGAATTCAATCCTGCTCCAACAAGTTTTTCAGGTTCGCTTGAAAATACAAATGGCAGGTGAGCTGAAGCAGGTTTGAAATAAACTTTTTCAGGACAATGGGGGGTGAAGACCTCTGCCATAGACTACTCTACGGCCTCTAAAGGAGATTGGGTTTAATATGGAATGCTACCTCGATGTCTTAAATACAAGACGATTCTGTATTAAACGGAAAGGTTGGCAGTCATATGCTTTATTGACACTGATTCATAAAGGGAATCTGACCTTCAGTTTTGGAGGCTGTGGGCTCTTTGAGTGCGGTGACAGAGGCTGAATCTTTCCTGTTCCTCTTCCTCTCCTTCCCTGCCTGCTCTTCCCCCAAGTCAATGACCAGCTCCTCTCCGAATCTGAGTCCATGTCTACATCCACAGATGCCGGTAGCCCGGCCTCCTCAGAGCTGCTCTTGGGTTTCTCTCTGGTATCGGAGAATACTTGAGCTGCTTTCTGTTTCTCAGGAGGCTCTTTCTCTGAGTCCATACCTGGTTTGTCTTTAGATGTGGGGTTGGAGGTGCTTTTTTGGCTGGTTTCTCCTTTGGTTGCTATACTGGCCGTAGCGGCAGACTCTGTGCTGCTGTCTTTGTCCTTACCAGCAGCAGCCAATGGTTTAGACTTTTTCTTGGGTGGCTCTTTCTCATTTTTATCATCAACTGAGTTTTTGCAGTCTTGGCCACTCTTGGATTTTTGTTCATCATCGCTGGCGTATTCACTGTCGCTTGAGTCAGATTTGTCGGATTCCTCTGAATCGCTGTGTTCTACCCCTTTATATACATCCTCAGAAATTTCATCTATACCTGTGAGACAAAGCAAATGTTTAACCTTCAAAATAGTAATAACATATTCACTATCAATTTCTTCATAAATAAAAAGGCATTGTAAAATAAATGACTGCCAGAGTCAGAGTGTAACTAACTGACTGGTGAAAACAGGAATATAAAAGAAGAAAACAAAAATCCAAGAATCTTTGTGCCAATTTTTTTTTACAACAGTTTAATTATAAACGTATTTAAATATTATCTTGAGAAATTGAAAATTTCTATTGTAAAAACTGGTATATTGAGTTAATCAAAACCATTCTACTGAACAGGGATTAAATAGGCATTATTAGTCAAAATAAAGTTTTTTATTTTTCTACATTTCTTATAAAATAAAATGTTTAACGGAATTTTGGTAATGGTGTGTGAACGGCACCAATGTGAATAAAACACTGAAAGCCGATTGAAAGTCAATTGAAAGCGTGAAACTGGCTTTTGTGTTTCTGAACTGACCCAGCTGTGCTTTGCAGCTCTCTATGGTCTTGTCCAGGTTGAGTTGAAAACGGCTTCTGATTTGTCTCTTTGGAGAGGTGAGGGAGGGCTGAGCCCCCTGCTGTTGTTGTTGCTGGACACTTTCACTCAGCTCCTTCAGGTCCATCTCTGCCTTACTACGATCTGAAAGAGATCACAAGGCTCTCATTAGACTATTATGAGCATATAAAAGTGTTTTCCAATTCTTAATTCACTAGTCTTTCTTGAGGTACAGAATATTTAGTGTAAATAAGATCTAGGAAGATTTAGAAAGTCTATGGGCCAGATTTACTAAAAGCTTGTACCAGCAAAAACTCTCTTTTGGCATGAAAAAACTACTGTCAGTTTGTTATTGTATATCCATTTGTAGGAGTTTCTCTTTCAGACTCAAAATTTATGGGAGGAGAGTATTTAAATGAACCATGCAAGGTGATTTACTAAGGTTTGCGCTAGTCAATTTACTGGTATTTGCGCCATTATTTACCACCAAAAATAAGCATGTGTCAAACCAGACACTAATTTGCGATGATCTTAGAAGGTAGCGTTTGCAGAACATGTCGCTCCCATTGGCGCTTTTTTGGAATTGCGCTCTCACGCTAATTTACTAAATCTTAATTTACTAAATTTAATTTAGTAAATCTTTTTTCCTTGGAATAACACTGAAGACTTCAGTAACGATGCCTGAAAATTCAGTGTTACCGTCACACCAATAAATCACATTTGAAAAACACATTTTAAATAGAAAACAGTTTATTAGTATGGGCTGCTACAGATAACATTCGAGACTGAGATCGACTTTTTTTGTGTGGGCATATTTCTCCGTGTTTTCCGGTGAAAAAAGGCTTTTAACAGACACACATATACACAGATATACACACACACACATCATTGTGTTCACTTTCCTGCTCCTATTCAGAATATCAACAAGAAGAATGGACACTGGCGCCACCTGAGGCTCCCCTCTGCTGATGTGAAGTGGATTTTGCACAATTGTATGCATTTATAACTGGAGGTCTGTTTGCTGAACAGTTTCAACATTATTGTCAAGTTTTCTTTCTGCCTTAGGAGTTTATGTTAAAACTGTTTCCATCTGTTTCTTTGAAAAAAAATATATATATATATATTTATTATATATATATATATATATATATATATATATATATATATATATATATATATATATAAAATTTAGGGCTTGTCAAAGTCAATTAATTCGCATTCAAAATAAAAGTTTGTGTTTACATACAGGTATGTGGGTGCACTGTGTATAATTATTTTGTGTGTGTGTGTGTGTATATATATATATATAAATACACACACATGCATGTATATTTAAGAAAAAAATATTATTATTTTTATAGAAAAAATTACATTTATATATCATATATATTATACACAGTGCACCCACATAAACACAAACTTTTATTTTGGATGCGATATATCAATATTTATTATGAATGATTTATCCATGCACATTGAAATATGTAAAAATGTAATCTCATAATCTTAATCAAAATAAGTTTTTCACAATCCGATCACAATATTTCTGTTATCAAATAAAATCAGCCCTGAGCATAAGAAACTTATTTCAAAAACATTTAAACCCCACACTTTTGAATGGCAGTGTATATTCAGAAAATACATATGCTTTTTTTTTAAAGAAAAGAGATAAGTCAACTGACGGAGGTTTACCAAGGTTGAGGTTGAGGATGCTGCCAGTGGTGGGGGTCTTCTCCTGTTTAACTGGGGTGCTGGGAGCTGGTGAGTGGAAGGGTTTAGGGCTTTCTAAGGTGTTGCCTGCTTTAGGAGGGGTAGATGATGCTGCAAGAGTAGATCTGAGCTTTAATAAAACATACCGCTGTGTTTAAATACTATTATAACACAATTCAATTTATGACTGTGTCTAAAACTATAGCAATACATGTTTTTGGCAGGTTGCTTCTGATCTCTTCTATATCTTCAAAAGACCTTTTCAGTATATTTCACAACAAGTAGACCATACATATGCAAAGCAAATGTGCATGTTTTAAACTTATATATACCAGTGCAATCCAGTGACTCCTCTCCAGTGCTATAATGGGGCAGTGCTGCTCTAGCATGGCCTTTCTCTGCAGTCTCCTGTTCTCCATCAGATCCCGTATGGGCAGAGGAGTTAGTGCTCATCGGTGAACGAGGCATATCCGTCAATGAGATTCGTCTTCCTGTGCCGCCCCTACGCTCCCACTGGACACCATGCTCTTGCCCTACGAGCAACTTAGGAGATGCCGTCACATCAAAGCTGAACTTGATCTTTTCAAGTTTTTCAGGTTTGATGGAGCCCGCGCCAGGATTTCCCGGGTCCAGGAGCATCTGGAACTGGTTGTCTGGTGTGTAAGGTGTGCGGAATGGGGCGTAATTAAAAACTCCAAATTTTTTGCGGATGTTTTCTACATACACTTCCATCTCCTGCATGGCACTGTTGAAGATGCTCTTGGTCTTTTTCACAGAGAAGGGAATCTCTTTGGACATGAGGTAGCAGTTGTTAATAGGAACCCAGGCCCTGTGTATTAAAACAAATAAGTTAGAATAAAATAATACGGTGAAGTTACGCTCGTGCCCCAACTGTTAACTATATCTATAAATGATGCGAAATGTCAAGTAATATTTCTGTATATCAATCATAGCCAATCAAAACATACGTATTTGTTTTTCATTTAATTTGATTTTTGGAGAAATGTAGCTGGGCTGCATCAACTTATCTATAAAATTGTAACAAAAATCCTCTTTGAAAATAATGTGTGCACTGTGCACAAAGAAGCCTAGTGACATCTATTTCTAAGGAAAAGGTTCTGATTAGGACAAAAAACTCAAATTAAAGGAGTAGTTCACTTTAAAAAAAACTTTTGCTGATAATTTACTCACTCTCATGTCATCCAAGAAATCAGTGTCTTTCTTTCTTCAGTTCGAAAAAGAAATTAAGATTTTTGATGAAAACATTCCAGGATTTTCTCCATATAATGGACTTCAATGGGAGCCAAACGGTTCAATGTCCAAAAGACACTTTCAGTGCAAACTGTTCAAATGGCTTTAATCGATTCCATACAATGAATAAGGGCTTTATCAAGCGAAACGATCGCTCATTAAAAATAAATAAATAAAAGTTGTATAAGTTCAAATGGTCACCTTGCTCTGTACTGCAATGCGCGTCTCATGACTCTCCTGTTCGAACTCGTTTATCAAAATGAACGAATCTTCCCATTGAACAAATCGTTTTTCGTGATCATTTGGTTCATTCAATGAACGAAATGAACAAGTTGACTCGGAAAAAGATTCGTTCATTTTGAAGAAAAAAACGAGTTCAAATAGGAGAGTCACGAATGTACATCACAGAACAGAGCAAGGCGACGATTCTGAGCTTATAAAACTTAAACTTTGTTGGGTTTTTTTAAAAATGAGTGATCGTTTTCGCTTGATAAGACTCTTATTCATCGTCTGAAATCGTTTAAAGCCCTTTGACAGTTTGCACTGAAAGTGTCTTTTTGACCTTGAACCGTTTGGTTCCCATTGAAGTCCATTATATGGAAGAAAAATCCTGGAATGTTTTCATTAAAAACCTTAATTTCTTTTCGACTGAAGAAAGAAAGACATGGACATCTTGGATGAAATGGGGTGAGTAAATTATCAGCCAATTTTTTTTTTTTTTTTAAAGTGAACTACTCCTTTAAGGTTAAACAGATTAAACTTCAGTTTTTATGGACATTTTGCTGCATAGTGGATGGTTAATATGTGGTTCAAAGGTTCCTCACCTGTCATGCTGCCCAAAGAACCGTGCATCCACCTGTCCATCTTTGTCTCAAGAGCTTTGGCAGGCCAAAACGGGAATCCCTTCAGCTTGGCCCAGACCAGCGGGTGGGGTTGCTCTGATGCACACACACATTTCATGAACAGATGGGTAACTTACACTGGTTACTATGTGAAGAAGGAATTTAATTTTGTTTAGTGTAAGACACTCACACACGGTTCACAAAACCAGTTGTCCCTTTTCTGGCACGCAGAGAGATAGCACTCTGGACAGACTTCAATCTCATTCATCTGAAAGATAATTGGTGTTTAAAAAACTGGTACTGAACAAAGTACATGCTTATTTTTGCTTACAATTATTATCATTTACAATACATACTTCATGCTCGCAGATTTTTACAATAACTTTAGCCGTTGCTGTAAGTTTATGGTTGCCTAAGAAAGAAACAGATGGAAACAGTTTTAACATAAACCCTCAGCAGAAAAGAAATTTGACAATAATGTGAAACTGTTAACAAACAACCTCCATTATAAATGATACAATTGTGCAAAATCCACTTCACATCAGCAAGGAAAGCCTCAGTGGAGCCGGTACATTTTCTTTTTGATATTCTGAATAGGAGCAAAAAGTGAACACAATAATGAAACCCTTTCATAACATGCCAGATATTATACATTCCTGAAGATTTGACAATGTTGATTTTTCACCTTTTCTAAAGTGCAGAGATCCATGGGATGAAACATATACTCTGCATAATCAGGATGCTGTTCCAATGACACCGGCTTCTGAAAATGGCTCCGTCTGGGGAAAAAAGACAGACATTTAGGTATAGTTCGCCCTAAAAATATTAATAATTGATTCATCTTCATAGGTTTTGATAACTGAATGACTTTCTTTCTTCCATGGAACACAAAAAGAAATATTTAGCAGAATATACATGCTGTTCTTTATAACATTAAATGTAAATGGTGACCATGGATATCAGATATGTTTTTGTTTTTTAAAGATAGAAAAGTGGTCTATTTCTCACAAAAAGCTATAATATGGTTTCAAAAGATCTAAGATGTAGTGCATAAATTCTTCAGACAACGTTTGCTTGATGCTTCTATGTTGTTTTTTTTTGGAGCTTAACATCCTCTGGTCCCCATTCACTTTCACTGTACAGATATCTGTAGAGATAGAAGATCAGCATAAACATCTCATTTTGTGTTTCAGAAAGTAAGTCTGTTTTGAACAACATCAGGGTGAGTAAACAAACTGCCCTTTTAAGAAACATTTAGTCAAAAATGCAATAATGTCCTTGTCTTTTGCATGACTGGTATTGAGCAGATCATCTTTCACTTTACCACCCCCACCAACTACGCCATTTAGACTACAGACCAAGGTAGTAATACTACTGATACGACATGAAGACTCAGTTAAGAAGCTTGGAGAAGGTAAGAAGATAAATGAGCTTATTTTGGGTTTTTTTTAAAATTGCTCCATCATTTAAGTAAAAATACCTGAAATATTAAATTAATAACACACAAATTGGTGCAGTTAAAATCTCCTAATTAGTTAACTAAGTTAATAACTGTAATTGGTTTAAAATCACAGTAATTTTACTTTAACCTACAGCAAAATGTATGGTTTTTGAAAGTAAAGACTATTTGAAGAGTTTCAGATGCAAAAGCCTCTAAGTGCCATTTGAAATTTTCTTCTAAAATGATCATTTTTATTAAGCTTGTATATTTAAGTTCAGTAATTTAACTTAAATGGCAATGAAGATTACCTATTAATTGTCATTTAAGTGAAATTACTGAACTTAAATATACAAGCTTGATAACAATTGTCATTTTAGAAGAAAGTTTCAAATGGCATTTAGAGGCTTTTGCATCTGAACTCTTCATTTAGGTAAAAAAACAACAGTAAAGGGAGATTCACAGCAGTCCCTGCATGATATGATATTTAGCATAACTTTTTTTGGGGTTTCTTATTTTTGCTATTAGTAATCTACATTGGGGTGTTTTGTTACATTTTCTGTTATTTAGTGTACACATGACTTATTTAATTTAAATCATGCGTGTTATCCTGTTGGTGTTTTGTCTTTGTGTGTATGACCCGGTTCACTGTCTATACTGTATTGGCCATTTATGATGAACTGTGTGGCTTTCTATTGTGTCACCTATGGTGGTTCTCTGTACATTTTAAGGTGAAAAGCATATTGAGATTTTGATAGTTCAAGTGGCATGGTATATTAACATTATATCACTTGATGATGTAATGGACAGGCATTAAATTTGTTCAGATCCTACTTGTCTGACCATTGCCATTTTGTTTATGTAAATAGGGAATTATCTAATTTAACACCAGTAAAGTATGGAGTGCTGCTGATGACATGTTCTCAAAACCAAAACTTTAACACTTGTGTTGGCCTGCTGTGTAGAACAACTATTTTAACCCAAACCAAACACTAAATTGTGATGTGAAAGCAACACTAAAGAGCACCATTGAGATGTTCATGATGTGTTTCAGGGGAGCTGAATGTGTCCTGTGTCTATGCCTGTTCTATGTGGAAGGGGGCTTTCATTTGAGTCTCTCTTTAAGGAAAATTCAATGTTAAAAAGTGGGAAAATGTTACCATTTTGCACTATTGCTTTCTTTTTGCACTAGATCTAGGCACAAACCTCTAATGTTAACTAAATCCTGGATTTGCTGAAGGAGGACCATCAAAAGTCATGAAACTTACACCTGGCTGCTTCATCTTCTGGAGAGCAAACTTCAGCAGGAAAGACAACTGGTCCAATGTGAGCATTGTCATAGCTTTACTCTGGGTCTCTATGCACTCTGCAACTGTTATTTTCTGTAAAGAAAAGAGAGACATGCTTAAACTCAACATGAAATCAAAATGGACAATTCTTATTTTTTATGGCATATTGCAGGATTGTTATAATAAAAGATTTATCGGTAACACTTTACAATACGTGTGCACTAATATGCATTAATTCATGCTTAACTAATGCACAGATAATTATGAGTTAATGTATAACTAATGAAGAACTAAACCATTAATTAATGATTACTGCATCAGCAACTAATAAAGAGTCTATATGATTAATACATTAAGTAATACATGAATTGCTATTAATTCACTGTGTCATTGTGTATTAATTCCTTAATAACATATTTTATTAACTAATAGTGGAAATTAATGTGTTAATTACCACAATTAGTCATAGCTACGCACTTCAACTTCCAGTTGTCTGCCTTAATTAATCATTAGCTAATGATTTGCAAAGGTATCATTATGTTATGACTTTACTTGTTGAGGCACATCATTATTAACTAGTCATTTAGTAATTGTAGTAATTTGCACATGAATTTGCATTAACAATTAATTAATTAATCATGTATTAATGCATATTAGTGTACCTGTCATATTATCTGGAAGTTGAAATACAAGGCTTTGGCTCATTCTGGTAATTAACATATTAATTAACACTATTAGTTAAAAAATGAGTTATTATGGAATTAATCCACAATTACATATTTAATTAATAACAATTCATGTATGAACGAATACATTAACCTGACATACTCTTAATTAGTTCCTAATGTGGTAATCATTAATGAATAGCTTAGATAATCATAAGTAACACATTAATTCAGTATTATCTGTGCATTAGTTAAGCATGAATTAATGCTTATTAGTGCACACGTATTGTAAAGTGTTACCGATTTATCTGTGCCCATCATTATATCTTTTTTAATGTTCACATGTCCTTGTCATAATCTTTAATCAAAATAACTTCCCCTCCCTCTTACAGCACATCTCTTCTCTGATGACGTGTCTTCTCTGATGTCACCCACATGAGATCACAGCAATAGCAAACCACAACCATCCAATGATCAAATCAATTCCCGATGGACAAACTCAAGTCCCGCTCAAGATTTTTTCTTGTTTGAGAAGCCGTTTCACTTGGATATACGTTACAATAGAGAAGAAAATAGAGAGAAATTGCATCTTCCTTTCATGCTTACTTTAAAGTCCTCTCAAAGTCAATCATTTTATCCCTTAAACTCACCTTTGTATCACCAAAATTACATGTTTAACGTTCTTTTTCGTTGATGATCACACGTTAACACTGATTTCAAACCGTGTTTTTGAGACTGTATTTGGTTCAATGCAGATTTAAGCAAAAACGCCACGTAGATGTATAAGCAACATTAAAAGCTTGATTTTCACCACAGGGGGACTTAAAATGCAAATATTAGAGAGATGTTTCTATAACACAAAAAAAAACTAAATTTTTCTATTTCTTCTGAATACATTTTTTAAAATGTATTGAAACTACGCTACCAAATTGGTTTATTCAGAAACCATCGTCATGGTATATGACTGCCCCCCATTAAGCTTCAGCAACATTTCACATGCAAAAAGGTTAGCCAATCAAAAAGAGGTCATTTATATAAAGTATAAATGTCAGTAGCAAAAGTTACAGTAGCAAAGTCATGTTTACTTCAAAAGGGTGGAAAATTGCCAGGCAATTACAAATTGTGACAAATTGGAGAAAAAAACTTTAAAAAAAAAACTTTATAAATGACTAAAAATCTGCATTGTTGTTTTTTTTTTCAGACAATGTGAAGCCACGTGAGCCAGTACCTCACATTCAGGGCAGAACCAGTCTCCTTCAGGCTCTGCAGCCAGTTTGAGGCACTTAGCGTGGTAGACGCGCGGGCAGAGCTCACAGCAGAGCACCTGACCCTCGCGGTGGCACACCCAGCAGTAGAAGTCATTCCGCCCGTCCTGCGGTACAACATCAACAGGGTCTGTGGTGAGTGCGGGCTGCTTCACATAGTAAAAGGGACCATGTCTTAGTTCTGACTGGGAATGCGGGCGAGAGAAACAGAGGGTCGGGGTTTCAAAACATGGGTATTAAAAGTAACAAAGACAAAACCAACAAGCACAAAGGTTATCGATCAGGGAGTGGCATGGAAGGAGAGCAAATGTAGACAAATGGGGACTGAATTTATGGCATTTCAATCTGTCACATGAAGGTAAATAAATGCATCCTTGTCAGAGGCAGAAACAAGCTTAGGTCTAATAATTCATTGCAGCTGCATCAACATGAATCATAGTACACATTTCTGGGTACACATTTCTGCTACGCTTGCATTAAAAGCCACCTGCCTTGCATTTGTTTGGATGAGCTCATTATCTGTCTCATAAAACTAAAGACGAGGACCTTAGGTTGTTTGTGAAAATGAATGTCACTGTCGAAAGATGGCATGTATTTGGATACTCTGCAAAAATCTAGGTAGCGGTCTATTCAAGAGGGTTTATCAATTGCAGATACCAGGGCTAGACATTAAAGGTGCATTGCGCAAGTCTCTCAGTTTTCGCAGAACTACGCCCCTTCTGGCGACAAGCAAAACTGCAACCAGGTGTACACGCTCATGGGCCACACGCACAAGCTGTTCAAGCTGTTCATAACCAAAGGAGCATCAGCCGCACAAATCTTTTGTTACAGTCATAATGTCTTCAGATTTAATAAAGTTATAAATATAGAAGTATATAAAGTAATTTTAAATATATGAAAGGAAAGGCATTTGAGTAAATTACACATTTGTGAGTAAGGGGAAAACGGGGGTAGTAGAAAACTTCGGTTTTGTTTCCATCTATCCCCATGTTGAACTGTTTTATGTGCTTACTGTATCCACTTATGATTGTATTATGGAAACACATTCATGAATAATATACGCTTATTAGTTTGTTTCCCATTTGAGCCCTAGAGCAGACCGGAGATCTCTCCATTTGTCTGAAAGCCTTTCCGATGTTGACTCTCGTCTTATCCGAAGCCTGGCACTAAAAAGTTTTATTTTCTTTGTCTTGTTTGCGTTGGGGTTTGGAATGAACTACAAGCCGGTCTCTTTGAATCAATCTTCTACTTTTGTCGGAAAGTTGACTAAAGTTTTGTCGCTCTCGAGTTGTCTTCGCTGATACGGAGAATGGCGGAGAATACACAAACCTGCCAGACATAGCCAGGTGAGCATAAACACGCACTGATGTCACGCCCACTTATTTATTTTTCTGCTAAGGATTAGTGAGGAGGGCTCATTCAGCCCGTCAGGCAATTGTTAAGCATGTATGGGTTAGAAAAACGGTATTTTTAACATGAAATGTTGTGCAATGCACCTTTAAATAAGGATAGCCTGTTTGCATACATTTGCTGTTGAGCAAAGTGCTTATGGTGAAATGCGAAAAACAGTGTGATGCAATGGCCACATCAGTCAAAACAATAATTAATATTCAACATATACCAACAGCTTTACAAATAAAACTAGAACACAAGAACATATGAATATACCGGTACATTCTTGACACTATAACAGCCTTATTAAACTGACCTTCCGAATTATTCATTTTGAGGACCCTACGTCCTTCAGATGTGGCTTTGCTTTTGTATAAATATGTAAATATATTATTATTATTAGTAGTAGTTGTTGTTTTTGAATTATAATGGCTTTGTACAAATATATTTTTATTATTCAAATTATAAATACTTATAAAAGTTATTTTTTTTAAATAAGATTTCTCTTCTAAATCTTAATGTAAATATAATGTACTCTGCATCTGACACCTAATTAGAAAATTGCTACTTATTGCTAAAAAGGGAAAATTACTTATTAGATACAACTACTATTTGATTTTATTTAAAGACTTATGTTTTCAAAATGTATTTATATTCTTTGTTCAAAATTCAAAACAATTTTACATTCAATAAGTTAAAAACAATGAACAAGCTAGATTCAAGTAGTTAAACTGTATGAGGTTTACACATAAAATTTTTTATTTATGTAATTTAAAAATATATAAAATGTATAATGTATACGTCAGAACTGGGCTCACTATTGGCCAGCATCACACGCATCACACACATGACCAGGGTTGGCCAATAGTGAGCCGACATAAAAACCAGAAGCGCTGCGCTATTACACTACATGAACTCACTCAGAAGCCCACACAGAAGAAAATGAATAGTTGAATAAAGTCATTACTTTACATTGTTACAATGTCTTTACTAACTTTCTGGGTGGCAAGCTTTTGAATCCCATAGAAGCCTATGGAGGAGTGATCCAGCTCTCAGATTTAATCAAAAATATCTAAAACAACATCAGGGTGTGTAATTAACTGACTGATAGTGTTTGGCTGAAAGATGAAGTCATATACACAAGTAAATTATGGGTTTATTTTAATTTTGTGATGAACGTAACCCTTGAAATAGAGGCCTAGATATTGTTTATTGAGTGATATGATTTTGAAAATGATTAAAATCAAACTAAATAACAGAAAATAGCATTATTAATTGACAAGGCTGTTTGGAGTATTTTGTAACAGACACGTCTATTATTTGACCAAGTGGGCAAAGATCTTAAAGTGGCCAAAAATTACCCAGGTAATCTGTCTTGCTAATATATTATACTAGACATAGTCTATTCTGATTTTATTATTCGTGAGAGATAGACTTGTTTACAGGGGTCCTAAAACACATTTTGACAATCAGATTTTAAATTATTCCCAGCTAAAACAGCAGAAAAACTATAATGACAATATCATAAAAAGTACAGGATGATGGCAATGATGAATACCATAAACATGAAGAAGCCACCCAAAATACAATAAATAAAAAAACAGACAGACACTGAAATGAGTGAATGACTGACATGCAGGACTGAACAAGGGTTTGTATGGGGAGCGAAAGTTGCACCTGATCTTTACTGCTATTGACGGCTCCTGGTTTCTTCTTCTTTCGCAGGACTGGAGGAGGATTCGGAAGGGGAGTGTCCGTTTGAGGAGTGAGGAGGGCTGGAAACTTTGCGCTTAGGAGCGGTCCTTTCCGCTGGGCCTTGATCAGAGACTGCACAGCAAAGGGACAAATTACTGATGTAAAGGTAGAGTAAAAAAAGACAAAACTAAACCATGCTGAAACACATCAAAACATCAACAAATATGGAAGCTGACACTTTTGAACTGTTTTCACACTTGAATGTGGAAATAAATGAGGCACACTCATCACATCAAGGACAATTCTCACCCTTGGATCGTGTTGCTAATTTCCATCCCTTCAATTGCATCTGACTCCTTCCCTTCTCCTTCAGCCAAACTGCCACAATGAAAATACATTAATGATATTAAATCTCCATTTTTACACCTATATCTGCTCTTTTGTCACACTCTTAGAAGAAAAGGCTCTGATATAGAACCTTAAAAGTTCTAAAGCGCTACGAATTTGGAACCCCTGAAATGCAATGCATGTGAATGATCATAAAATACAAGATATGTGATTAATCAATATCACACTAAGAGTGCCATTTCAGTTTTTATCCTCCAAAAATCAGCATGATTAAAATGGGATATTAAGTTACTACAACAGTTTAATAAACAATAATTGAATTACAACTGCAAAATGTTGCAGAATAATGTAATATATTAATGAATAAAGAACCTTTGTGCCAAAAGGATTCTTTCTTGTCATTATCATCATTTTTTTGCATAAAGGTCCTTTGCAGTTGAGTAAAGAACCCTATGCTACATATATAGAACCATTTTGTGGCACCTGTGTTTCTGATATTGTTTGTTTCTGTTCATTACAAATTATACATTTTTCACCTTCAGCAATCATGAAGCCAAAAAAACATGACAAAATCTAACCTAACTTCACCATTTTACCAAACACCAAGCAAGCAAATGCCTTTGTATAGTATTTCACTGAACTCAGGCTTTATTTTCCACAGCTTGAATGCAGAAGAGAAGGAAGTTCACAGTGAAAGAGCCCTTTGACGTCAGATTCACAGCAGGGCCTCCTTCAGAGTCAACACAATATCCTTATTCTCCACTCCAAAGGCCCGCTAGCTGAAGGGCAAATGTCTAGAATCTAACCAAATGCAAAACTTTGTAACATAATACGTATTATTGAAAGAAACTAAACATTAAGAATAGAGCATTAAACATCACAAGGCAGGTGAAAGTCCAAATATACAAATGAGCATTCCTGATACTTGCAAAAAAAAAAAAAAAAATCAGCTGTGGCCTTTCCTGATGGTTTCGATAACAAGTGGCATGGCATAACAGTCGCATTTTATGTAAACATACAAAAACACCAAAGCAGTTTCCATTCTGGATAACAATAATGTGCTTTTCTCCAATCAAAGAAAAACACAGTTTAGCTATAACGCTGGCAAAGGTAGTGCCAAGATGGCTGCCTCTATTGCCAAGAGAGAATTTTCTATTAGAAATTCCAATAACCATCTGAATGTGATGTGCACATCAGAACAACGGTCCATAACTCATCAGATATAGTGTCGGTGGATGCCAACTCTACACCTCAATTTCAATTTTGGACTGCAGCACGTACACTTTAAGACTTTCCGTGCGACATAACGCTTTCCATGTCGAGTCATTTTGCAGCCTGAAAGGTTTTAAAAAGGCACATTTTCTCTCCTGGATGCCCAGGTCGTTATCACACACGCCCACAATAACAGAGGAACAGAGCACATCCTCCTAGAACAAACCTCAGGATGATCAAAAACAAAAATCACACTGTTATTGACAGTCTCAAGGTCTGTTCTCTTGCGTTTGCACTAGATGTCCTGCACCCCCAACCTTCAGAGATGCAGATGGGGAGGGGTGTGTTGACAGCACGGCACAAGGCAAACATCTGTAGAGCATGAGCTCTTGCCATCTTGGCCTCCTCACGTCCAACCTGCATGCACCATCCACTCCCCACCCACAGCAGTTCCTCTTACACAAGCAAAAATGAGTTAAAAATGGCAAAACACAATCACAGAAACACGTATACACTTAAAACACAAGCTCCCTCCCCCCAAAAACACCGCAATCCCACTAGCATTGTATGATTCACCATCTAAAAACTGACATATAATAACAGCATACCTTTTTCTTTACAGGCACAGTACACAGATTCTTCAGGCTGAGCCTTTTAAATGGGCTATTTTTTCAGATTTAAAGGCAGTGAGGGATGAGACAAAGATGGGTGCAGAATTTTCCAGAAGGGCCTTGCTCTCCCTGCTGCTCTCAGAGCGATTGTCAATCTTTAACCTCAGCTGTGTGCTGCCGATTGGTTTGAGAGCCACACGGAGGCGCGTGATTGGGCGGCTGGCGCTGTGTGTGCCACACAGGCTCTCCCTGCTCCCCTCTCTCTGCTCTGATACACTGCTGCAATGCAGGGAGGGCTTCTGCTGCCATTTACAAGGAAAACACTCATCTTCTACTCTCAAATCTACCGGTGTAAAGGCACACGGGACATAGATGTTTTGGACAAACATGTCAGACGGTTTTATCCTCCTCCCCCTCCTGAAGTCACTACTATTGGCGACCATTTTGATCACATTCTCTCTCCTTGTCGTGTTAAGTAAGAGCCGGATGGAGATTTGACAAATGATCGACTGGCAGGAATGCAGTAAGGGCCTTTTAAATGCCATGAGACAAAGAAAAGGCTGGAAAATGTAACTGGAGTCAGTGTTAAATTGCAAGTCTTGGGAATACTCCTTATGTTCTCCCATTTAGCTGCTGGAGATTGACTTACAGTCAGCCGCCTGCCAAAAATATTTTTAGTTTGCGCGTAATGTTGTAATAGGATCAATGGCATGATGATGCTCATTTTTATGTCTGGATCTAATGTTTTAGGCGTGTTTTTTCCCCATAAATACACTTAAATATGACTTGAATACACCTATAATGAGCATGGTTTTCATTTCTGTATTAAAAATCATTCAGATATTATTTGAGGGGGCATAAAGTAAAACATGTCAGGGTGGCACTGTCTTAAAAGAGCCCGATCTCATGAAAGTTAGTATCTATGGCACGAATGTCATTTCTCGTGGCATTTATCTGCCAAAAACAATTTTTGCGTGTATATGGCACGCGATTTTCGCGTACATGTATGCACTTTTTGGCATATAATATGCACAAACTCCCCACCCCCTCCCCCTAAACCTAACCCAGGGTTTTTTAGTGCGTACCATATACACGCAAAAACCATTTTTGCCGTATAAATGCCACAAGAAATGACACTCATGGTATAGATACGCATCTTCATGAGACTGTGTCGTTTATTCTTATCACTGTTGTGGTTTTAGAAAAATAAATATTAATAAAACTGCTTCACTCCTCCTTAACATTTGAAAACCTTCAAAAATAGATGAAGAAATTAAAGTTTTATTTATATATGAAGAGTTCAGATGCAAAAGCCTCTAAGTGCCATTTGAAATTTTCTTGTAGAACAATGATTTTTATCAAGCTTGTATATTTAAGTTCAGTAATTTCACTTAAATGACAATTAATAGGTAATCTTCATTGCCTTTTAAGTGAAATTACTGAACTTAAATACACAAGCTTGATAAAATGATCATTCTAGAAGAAAATTTCAAATGGCACTTAGAGGCTTTTGCATCTGAACTCTTCATATTTCTTTCCAAAAACAACAACAGTGTTGATGATGATGATAAAAACAGGAAATTATGTCATAGAGAGGACTCCTGCAAACCCTTTATGACTGCGTGTCAAGGTCAAGCCTCTTAAATATCAGAGCTTAGTTCAGGGTGTCATGTGATACAACTAAACAATATTTATGAATGAATAATTCCTGATGATCCTGATTATATATTATTTGCATGATAAATTGTTAATAGCTATGATTCAAATCACTTGTTTTCTTATTTTCCTGTAGTAATAATCATCTGCTCCTTTTTAACACATACAACCATACAACTCCATCCCCAAAAATCTCAGCAACAAACGATAAAATCACATTTCCAGAAGAACAAGCTCAAACATATTTTAGAAAATCACAAGTGCACATATGACCTGTCAATCAGAACCCAACAGCCAATCAGGTTTAATCACTTTAACACACAAGCTGTCAAATGCACAGGTTTTTACTAGCATTAAAAATTAAAATCACCTCAATTTGATATTATGGTTGTGGAAAAACACCACAAGTCAAGAGCCAGCTATGACCTTCTATCAGGCCCTTGCTATACTAAATACAGTCTCCAAATACATGCCTGCCAAAAGAAATATTAAAAATGCTGAATACAAACGTAATACTAATGAAGCCACATTAAGTAAAACGCTTATATTCATACACCGACACACAAACAGTCTTTGTGGTTGCGCAGCTGAAAAAGGAAGTCTGTCTGAAATGGCTGCCAACTCATACCACAACTAAGTTTTGATAAAATGCCTGGCCTGTGCTGACTCTTTACAAGCCGAGTAAACAGACAGAAGCCTGTATTTAACTTAGAAAGTCAAACACACATGCCTAATTCACCATCTATACGCATCTATTTATAGAAAAGAGAGCTTCTTCTATTTCAGATCCAATACTTCTGTCAGCAAAATCAATCTGCTGTATGCTTTTGCGAATTAGGCCTATATCCTGAGAAAAATGGACATTCAGCATTATGTCAGCCATTGAAAAGTGTTCCTTTAACTTGCAACCTGAGCCAAAACTCAGGCATTCTGCATGTGCGCTTCCTCTCACAGCCTGCACTGTCTGCTCCTCAGGGCCTTCCATTTTGAGAGGCCTGGCCTGTGACACAACCTGACACGACTGTGCTCCTCTCTGGCTCTAGGACAGAGACCAGAAGAGGCCATTTTGGTCACAGAGTTAGCACAGGTCAGTCATGCGATCCTGGAGACTAAAACACAGTGTGAGTGTGATTTCTGAGTTGCCTCTGCCTGCCAGGATCCAGCTCTTTGGAGTTGGGACAGGTTTTTGTCCCCTGTCTCTCAGAAAATCCAGCATTTCTGCATGACATAATTCAACCATTAGCATTAACAGGTAGTGTAAAAAGCATGTAAGCAATGAAAAATCTCTTACCTCTGTGGATGCATGGCTTAAAACAGTGGGTAATGTCAATGCTTATTAAAACATGGAGGACAGCCCTCCCTCTCTATCTCTCTCTCTACACAGCAGTCTCTCGGCTCTACAAGCCAGCCAAGCCAGCATTCTGATAACGGCTATGAAAGGAGTTCCCTGATTGGCTGGTTTACAGAGGCAGGATGAAAGGCAGCAGCTGATTGGCTGACACGTTTCCTGAGTAAATGTCTTTTGTTCAGTACAGACAGGCTGTGGCAGGATTGTGGATGAAAAGAGGAGCTAGGCCTTGATCTGGATAGCTAAAACTGAGCTAAATATACTCAAACTCACGCAGTCAACCTCTTGTTAAAGATGTTTTACACTTAATTAAAACAAATAGATATTAAAGTGAAATCAGTGTCACTATATACAAGCACAAGGCCTTCCTGAACTTTCCATTGAGAGAAAAATTGAACTTAAATGATGAATATCAAGTTTATCCATGTTATTAAGTCTTAATACATATATTTAGATGAGAGAAGTACATATATTTAGTTGCATATACATATTACATACATATATGCAGTTAGAGAAGTTCACTCGGTTTGTTAAAGGATTAGTTCACTTTTGAAAAAACTTTTGCTGATAATTTACTCACCCCCATGTCATCCAAGAAATCAGTGTCTTTCTTTCCTCAGTCGAAAAGAAATTAAGGTTTTTGATGAAAACATTCCAGGATTTTTCTCCATATAATGGACTTCCATGGGAACCAGACGGTTCAAGCTCCAAAAGATCGTTAATAACAGTTTCAGATCCAGCTTCAAATGTCTTTAAACGACACCAGACGATGAATAAGGGTCTTATCATGCGAAACGATGGGTTATTTCAAAACTTATTCCAAAAATGTAACTTTTCTAAAGACATGGTAGCCTAGCTCTATTCTGGAGGCGCGTTTGTAACGTCATGTAATACGTAAATTACGTTCAAAAGGTCATGGCGACGTAGCCGGAAGTACAGAATCAAAATCGTCCAGACATCGTTATTTTACCTTTTAATTCCTTTTTTTTTTGTAAACGGCGTTTGAGTTCAGTTTGCACGTTCAACCTATGTGTTCAACTTACTGACTCTGTACTTCCAGCTACGTCGCCCGTGACCTTTTGAACGTAATTACATGTACGTGACGTTACAAACGCGCCTCACAGAATAGAGCTAGGCTACCATTTGTCTTTAGAAAAGTTACATTTTTGGAATAAGTTTTGAAATAACCCATTCGTTTCGCATGATAAGACCCTTATTCATCGTCTGGTGTCGTATAAAGACATTTGAAGCTGCATCTGAAACTGTTATTAATGATCTTTTGGAGCTTGGGCCGTCTGGTTCCCATTGAAGTCCATTATATGGAGAAAAATCCTGGAATGTTTTCATCAAAAACCTTAATTTCTTTTCGACTGAGGAAAGAAAGACACTGATTTCTTGGATGACATGGGGGTGAGTAAATTATCAGCAAAAGTTTTTTCAAAAGTGAACTAATCCTTTAATCATTCACTACATTACCTCTAAATCATTCACTAAATCTTCCCACATTGGTTCAGCAAAATCACAACACGGGTTGTTTACAGCCTAGTTGTTTCTTAAAGTACTCTAACAAAAGTATTTTTTATGTCTTACAGTAATCTAGCAGTGCAGATTATTATTTTTTGGCTCAATTTTGAGGAGAGTTGTGGTCGTTAATCAAACTATAGAGCCATTTCGCAAGATGTAAACAACACTGGTCCAGAAACACTTCCTGTTTCAGTTTGTAACTGTTTTCTTTATTTCACATGTAAAGAAAACATCTTCAAGATGTTTGTTTAACTTTTTGATTCAGTTTTACATGTTCTGTTGGTTGTATTTTATCCCAGCTTTTATGTAGTGTTAAAAAACTGAAACAGGAAGTGCTTCTGGACCAGTGTTGTTTACATCTTGCAAAATGGTCTATAATGAGAGAGACTTAAAGTAAGCATGAAATTGAAGTTGCTATATTCTTTTTTTCTCTATTGTGATGCATAACTGAGTAAAACAGCTTCTTGAACAAGACAAAAACTTTGATTTTCAATTAGTTATATGGATGGTTGTAGTTTGCTATTGCTGTGATGTCATGTGACTGACAGGTTGTTCCGCCCTCGTGCCAAAAACACAGGAAAAAAAATAAAAAAAATAGGTATATTCCAACCCGATCTCACGGGAATTCGTACGAATTTTACAGAGGTGGCTAATTCGTAACAATTCATACGACCTCACTCGTACAAATTAGTACGATTTTGCTAAATCGTACATATTTTACGAATTGGCCAATTCGTATGAATTCGTACGAATGACCTACCCCTAACCCCGCCCTAAACTTAACCGTCAAGTGGGTTTAGACAAAATCGTACGAATTTGTACGAGCTGAGGTCGATACGAATTAGCCACTTTTTAATCACTCGTGTCAAATTCGAATCTAAATTGGTCATGAGATAGGGTAGCATAAAGAAATAGGTAGGTTTTGATTTCATGGTGGCTTTAAGGCTGTAATACACTACACATGTTTTACAGTCTGTAAAAGTTTATGCTAGTTGGCGAAAGAGCCATTCTGCAGTTTTAAATTGACAGATTTAACAGAAAATACCATATTATGGACACACTGATTAATTATTTGTATGTTTTTATATCCTAGATTCCATCCAGTCACAGGATATCAAACTTGTTTGATATTTTAAGCCGATCTTAGCTTTTTTACCTTTTGTCTTCATTTGTCATTCGTCTCCTAGCAGCAAGGCTCATGTTTCCACAGCAAGTTTGTTGAGTTTGGAAAGACTTCCAAAAGTAGTGTGTGATCATCAGATCAATAGTGTACGGATACCCAGTTTTAACAATATTAACTTGGCAAGAATATGATCCCTAAATCTGTTTAGATTTGAAAAATGTAGTGTTTTTTAGCTTTAACTCATCACCAAGGTGTCATGAGCATATGTTTGTTTCCGACAGACCTGAGAGGGGTGTGGGCAGCTTATCTAAAACTAGTTAGACTCTAGTTAGACAGGTTCTGAAGCACCTTTGAGTGAGTCATCTGCCAGAACAACACACCCCACCCACACTTGTTGTCTCCTTGCAAAACCACACTTCTCATCTTATTATCTAAAAAGTAACGATAAAGTGATAAACATCTCTAGATGCTCCATTTTAGGGTTAGGGTTTGAAAACGCGTTTAATTTTATTTATTTATTATTATATTTTCTTGCTAGGGTGTTCTGGGTGGCCCTTACAGCCCAATTAGACAAAGCTGTAAGGAAATGAGGAGTCACTTATATTATGGCCTAAAATTCAAATTAATGGTAAATCAACATGGTTTGTTCAGGGACTAACTCTTAAAGGGACATTCCAATTCTGTCATCATCACCCTCATGTCATTCTAAACCTGTATGAATTTATTTCTTCTGTGGAACATAAAATATTTTTTTTGTCCATACAATGGAAGTCAAATGGTCACCAAACAGTTCAAAAATATCAAAATTTATTACTTTATGTTACACAGAAGGTTTTGAACATCTTTGTAAACTATCCCTGTAAGTTTTTACCTTTATCCACTCCAAACTTGAATATTTGATAACATCTTTGTTTCTAGACATGGGTCCTTTCCTTCAACGTAAGTCTATGGAACAGACAGTCAAATCTGTCAATTAACAATAATAGGTTAGCAGTTGTTGTTTTTTTTACTACTAATTGGTCAAAAGTTTAGGGTAGGTAAGATTTTTTATGTTTTTAAAAGAAGTCTCTTCTGCTCACCAAGGCTGCAATTTTTTGATAAAAAATACACAGAAAACACAGTAATATTGTGAAATATTATGACAATTTAAAATGACTTTTTTATGTTAATATATATTAAAATGTAATTTATTCCTCTGAAAAAAGCTGAATTTTCAGCATCATTACTCCAGTCTTCAGTGTCACATGATCCTTCACAAATCACTCTAATATGATGATTTTATGCTCCAAAAACATGTATGATTATTATCCATGTTGAAAACAGTTTTTACATTTTTATTTCAGGATTCTTTGATGAATAGAAAGTTCAAAAGAACAGCTTTTATCTGAAATGGAAAGCTTTTGTTACATTAAACAATACCCTTGAAAAAGTTTGGGGTCAGTAAGAATTTGTATTTTATTTTTGGGGAAATAAATAAGAAATCAATACTTCTATTCATCAAGGATGAGTTACATTGATCAAAAGTTACAGTAAAGACATTTATAATGTTAGAAAAGATTCTAATTAAATAAAAGCTGTTCTTTGAACTTTCTATTCATCAAAGAATCCTGAAATAAAAATGTAAAAACTGTTTTCAACATGGATAATAATCATACATGTTTTTGGAGAATAAAATCATCATATTAGAGTGATTTGTGAAGGATCATGTGACACTGAAGACTGGAGTAATGATGCTGAAAATTCAGCTTTTTTTCAGAGGAATAAATTACATTTTAATATATATTAACATAAAAAAGTCATTTTAAATTGTCATAATATTTCACAATATTACTGTGTTTTTTGTGTATTTTTTATCAAAAAATTGCAGCCTTGGTGAGCAGAAGAGACTTCTTTTACAAACAAAAAATCTTACCGACCCTAAACTTTTGACCGGTAATAGGCTACATGACGTTAAAGAAATATATTACGTGAACTTATTCATCACACCAAAAGCTAACTCATTAGCAGTGATCCTGAATTTAATCTGGCAAGGTCCCATATCTCTGGTGGAAAGATATATACACCACTCCCAAAAATGGAACCAATGTCTATTTACATGTCATTCAACCCATGACTGTCAAATATCTGTCACATGTTGAGTTTTTCAAATTCAAACACAGTCAAATGACTTGTGTGAGAACAGAATACCTGCAATAGTTCCATTGCAAATCACAGACAAGATTTGAATACCTACATATTTAACAGAAATCAAGAGCCCTTTGTAATAATATTACAAACACATATAATTTAAATAGGCCTACTTACACGATTTTTCAACTGAAAACGTTCCTCTGAGGTCAGAGACCTGTAGTTAAGGTCATATCACAGACTGTCCACTAGAGGAGGCTATTCAGCTTTCTGCTCCTGATGTTGTCATTATGCTGAGGACAGCTGTCTGAGACTCCCTGCTGCATTAATAAATCAAAACACATACTGACACAGACACACATCACACAGCGTGGAAGATCTCAAGCCAAAGAAATATTGATGATATGGAGAGTTTTTCCATAGGCACACTGATTTCATTCAGCTCCATATTTACAGTATCCCTTTCAGATGAGTCACAGCTTTAAAAATGCAGTTTAGATATAAAAAACACACTGTATATATAAATATGCTGTATGTATGTGCATATATATATATATATATATATATATATATATATATATATATATATATATATATATATATATTTCAGGTAGAGAATAGATGCAGATACTGGATATATCTCCATCATATTATAATGCTATATATATATCTATCTATATATCTATCTATCTATCTATCTATCTATCTATCTATCTATCTATCTATCTATCATATCTATCTATCTATCTATCTATCTATCTATCTATCTATCTATCTATCTATCTATCTATCTATCTATCTATCTATCTATCATCTATCTATCTATCTATCTATCTATCTATCTATCTATCTATCTATCTATCTATCTATCTATCTATCTATCTATCTATCTATCTATCTATCTATCTATCTATCTATCATCTATCTATCTATCTATCTATCTATCTATCTATCTATCTATCTATCTATCTATCTATCTATCTATCTATCTCTATATATCTATATTTATCTATCTATATATATATATATATATATATATATATATATATATATATATATACTATATATATATATGAAGTGTTCAGATGCAAAAGCCTCTAAGTGCCATTTGAAATTTTCTTCTAAACTGACCATTTTTATCAAGCTTGTATATTTAAGTTCGAGTAATTTCACTTAAATGGCAATGAAGATTACCAATTAATTGTCATTTAAATGAAATTACTGAACTTAAATATACAAGCTTGATAAAAATTGTCATTTTAGAAGAAAATTTCAAATGGCATTTAGAGGCTTTTGCATCTGAACTCTTCATATATATATATATATATCTTATTTATTTTTTAAATACTGACAGCCTGGAAGAGATCTATAAGTAATATAGCATTTCATTTATCTCTTTTATCAAACACTTGATTGCCTCAAAGAGCCTTAACCCCAGTGATACGATTTCCTAACCTACTATTAAACAGATGTAAATATTACACTTTCAATATCATACTCAATGCTCATTTTTACACTCCTGAAGAGGTGATTCAACCCTAATAAATCTTTAAAGCACTTCATCTGGAGAGAGGATGGGTGAAAGAAAGAGAGGTTCATGACTGCATGTTTGGCAGGTAGAGAATCTATAGATGCAGATGATTGGGGGCTAATCTCCTGTCCTTTTAAAATGCTATCTCCTGTCCTTTCAAAGGGGACAGGCAGATTGAGGGGGTTGGGGGTAAACCATCTCACACTCTTGGAAGGGGGAAGTCAGATTGTGCTGTGAATTGGGGGAGGGAACAACAACAGGTCTATGGGCCTCTTTCTGGGCTTCTCAAGAATGTTATTGGGGCTCTCTCATTCTTGTGGTCAAATGTAAAGAAGCTCATAACTGACATTTTACATCTCGTATAGTATTATAATTCATCAATATTTAAAATTAAGATAAAAAATAGCACTCCGCTTTAACATGCAGCATTTATTTTATTCATCAAATAAAATCTGATTATTATTAGGCCAATTATTATTTATTTTTTGCTTCACTTCAGCTTCACGTCTAAGTTTTTTGGCCAAATGAGACCAGAGGTTGTGTAGCAGGGAACTGTCATGACAGGAAACAGCAAGCAATGAGCTAATTACTACTCTCTCTCTTTCTCTCTCTCTTTCTCAGTCTGACGAGTCTGACTCTCTCTCCATTCTCCCCTCTCCCTCCCTCCCTCCCACCGTTCCTACCTCCCCTCTCTTTTCCATCCCTCCTCCCTCTTTAGCACTGTCTCCTCCAACAGTTGAAATTCTACACTGGTATGCCTCAGAGATCACCATGGAGACGGGTTCGTTGCTATCTTCCATGTCTGGTCTTAAGAGGGCAGAGCACTTACAACCTCTGCAGACCACAAGAGTACGAGTGCGCATCCCTAAAATGCCTTTATATATATATATATATATATATATATATATATATATATATATATATATATATATATATATATATATATATATATATATATATATATATATATATATATATATATATATATATATATATATATATATATATATATATATATATTTATATACATACAACTGTGAGATTATTATGTTTATCATAGATCTACATGCCTAGTTTACAGTAGCTATCAATGTTTGCTTTGTCATTTATATACAGTTTTCATTGTGCACATGCAAAACCATCAGAAATTATTTTTTTAATTTATTTTTATTATTGACAATATTTGCACACTTAAAATTGACTTTCAGTGACATTTTTTACCTGTGCAAGGACATTTCTTTTTAACCACATACAAACACAGTGTATAGGCTATGCCACCTGGATCAAAGCATCAGTGCATTATAAAATCAATGCATAATGGCATGTATATATGAAGAGTTCAGATGCAAAAGCCTCTAAATGCCATTTGAAATTTTCTTCTAAAATGACCATTTTTATCAAGCTTAGTATTTAAGTTCAGTAATTTCCCTTAAATGACAATTAATAGGTAATCTTCATTGCCATTTAAGTGAAATTACTGAACTTTAATATACAAGCTTGATAAAAATGATCATTTTAGAAGAAACATTCAAATGGCACTTAGAGGCTTTTGCATCTGAACTTCTTCATATATGAAATAGCCTACTTTGTGTTTGTAATACAAAATACAATTCGTCCACCGGAAGTGGAATTTTTTTTTAAATGTGGAGGCAAGATGTTATACTTCATAACATCTATGGTGGGTTTTTTTTCACATTTGCTGGAAAATTTAACTAGTTCGTATGCATATTGAGATGCATTCTGCGACTTATTTGAAACTTCAAGTAACTGTTCAATTGTTTGCAGCTTGTCTGTATGCGTAATGTACAGTATACTTTGTGTGTGTAATTTGTAGACTATAAATGCTATAAACTGTGAAATGAGAAGGCCAATATTGTGTATTCTTGTAGCTCTACTTACTGTCACTGTACGGGACGCGAATTCACGAGATTTATGTACATGTAGTAGTGACAATAAATTGATTTGATCTGACAGACAATTAATAAAAAGGTGTGATGCGAACAAATAATTCGATGTCTCGTGAAGACAGCGAATTAATCACACTCAAAAATGTAAATAATGGCGTAAGCTACGTCAGCTTACTCATTAATGATAAGTGACTGTTATCTCTATGTGGTACTTGGATGAGCTAAAAATAAATGCACTGTATTTTTTTCTACGATATTGCTACTACTGCCCATCTCCTACTGGATGTCTAGTTTTCGATCTGCGGGGGTTCATGTATTTGTAGTTTCTTTTCTCTTTAGCGCTTTGTGGAATGCGGTGAGCGCCCGGATGGCAGAACTACATTACCCATAACTCCCCGCGCGCATGGTTCAGGCAGGCTTCTTTAAGCTTTGGGAGTGTTTCCCATTTAAACAAACATAGCTAATGCTGAAGATGGCGGATGCGTAGAAGTGGCTTAAAGAAACTGGAGTGTTTCACGGGATACATTTACACCGGTAAGTTAACCGAAACACTTTATCGCGAATCGTAAATGGAGACGTTTAGCCAATTGTTGTGTTCGTGAAACAATGTTACGTGATGCCGGTTATTCAGAAGTACATTCTTGTCCACGGTGAGGATCTTGCCACCTAGTTATTCTGCCTTTGAGACAATAATCGTAGTAACACAGTGTTGCCAGATACAACATTCTCCAGCATGTTTGTTTACTTTTCATAACAAGATCCTTATGTGGATTTTTGTATTCTACTGCGACCATAATAACATTTTGTCAGTAATCGACGCATTTTAACGCTGTTTTCCTAAGTTGGTGAACATTTTGAAGAGGTTTGAATCTAGTGCTGAGTCTTTTGAGATGAACTACAACTCAAAATAATTAAGTTTTTTGAATTGACTGTACTATTTCCGTTTTTGGTTTATATCATTTTGAGATTATAACCATAATCAATAGATTTTGTTCCTTGTTTTAAATCTTTGATCAGCAGGACGTTTGTTTACCAGTTTGTGGATCACCTGATAGTTTACTCACACGAGCTGAAGTTGGTTTGCTTAAGCATAACATATTCTTAACCCTTTATCTGTCTCTATCTCAAATACACATTTCTATAAATTCTTCCAACTTTTTTTCTTTCTGATTTTTCATAAAAAACTTATTGACCTCAAACGATCTGTATTGTGTGATGTGGAGTGATGTTATGAGGATGTTTTGTTGCTTTTGCTCAGTTCAACATGAAGTTCAAATAACCCAAACAACAAGATGGTTTCCTGGTTAATGACACTGAGGGTGGAGATAAATTATCATAGGTCAGTAATGAACAAATCAAAGCTAGGCATTATTTACAGTGTTTTTATGCTTTTACTTTCCTGCCTACCAAACTGTGCTGTAATCAGTTGACAAAACAGTTCAAGGGTTAATACAATTAAACTCAGTTGACCACTTTAGTGATGCACAAGTCAGCAGGATAACTCTTATCTTTTAGATTTTGTATTTTTTTTTTTGTTGCGTATTTATGGTGACAAAGTGTGGTGTAGGTTATACTTACTGTACTAAACGCTTGAATTATGGCTATGTCTCAAACTCCAGTGATCTCCGCCCTGGCAGTATTGTTGGACATGGCAGATACTTTTGGAACGTGTACATTGTGAACGTAGAAACATGAACGATTCTTATCAGAGTCATCAGACACTATTTTTAACACTCCCATTCTTTGCAGTTGCAATGTTAATTGCTATGATTTAGCCTGAGGTATTCAGTGCACTGCAGCGCTACTGGAAAGTTTGATGTTTTTCTGAATTCAAAGCGATTCACATTTTGTAGTGATCCAAATGCTGCAGTTTGTGAGCTAGGAGACTTTGCCCACATCCCACGTTTCAAAAATATTCACTGGCCATTTATAGAGACATCACAGAGCCACTATTTGTATAGTACCAATGTTTCCCTGAAATCCACATGCATTCATGTTGACATATAGACGCTTTTGAAATATACTTTTGGTTATTATTTGCACACTGAAGGTACAGGTAGAAAGCATGCTTGCACTGTTTAATAACATACTGTTAGGATCATAACTGATTTGCTTTATTGCATCCGCAGTGTAATAGGAAATCTTCCTTATAGTTAATGTTATTAAATTTGAAAGCTGGGTCTGCAGCTTTTTTAGCCTGTACTAGTGCACTTATTCACAGCTTAAATATAGTTTGATATGAGTGTGTATTTTAGAAACATTTCCGTGGATGCATGAGAACAGAACATGCATTATGCTCAGCGGTGTATGTTGGTGCTCACACGCTACGGGACCCACGGATGCCCTGACTGCGTGTGGGAAAAGACCCTCTGAACTCTTCCTCACACTAGTCGCAGGCCGCCCCCCTCCTTCCCCCTTTATCTGTTCCTTTCTCCGCAGCTCCCTCTCTCTCACACGCCGAGCGTCAGGCTGCATTAACTATGAATCAATCTTGTGTTGAACGCTTTGACTGCAGATGGGGTTAAGAATTAAAGGATGCATAGATTCTCTGTCCTCGTCCATTTGTTAGCTCTGGCTCTATAACTCATTAACTCGGACTCTCTCTGGGGAAGAAAAAAATGCTTGTGCAAAAGTTTTCCCATGATATTTGAAGGACCAGAGTTTTGATTTGAACATCTTTTTTTTTTATTTAGATTTTATTGTTGTGGGTCAAGGAATAGGTAACCCAACCCTCCCCAAAAAAGTGATGTACCTATATACCTATATTTTCAATGTTATGTGAGTGAATCAAAAGAATTTGAGGCAAAAGCACCATAAAAGCAAAAAGTATCATAAAAGTTGACCATATGACTTGCAATATATTGCAACTTGCAATTTATTTTATGTCGGAAGCATTGTGTTATAAAAAACAGACCAAAAATTAAGTTGTTTTTAAACTTTAACCATTGAGTCAGTTATTTTATTATTATTTATGTGCTATTATGGTATTTATTTAGATTTTTGTAAATTAGCTTTTATTTTTAGATTTTAGTTTTTTAATAATGTTATGACCTTATTTTATAATTGTTTATATATATATATATATTTAGCCTAGCTTTTTAAATTTTAGTTAATTTATTACTTCTTCAGCTTATTTTATTTCAGTTAGTTATTTCAAATTTCTAAGTTTCATTAAATAAGATTTTTGGGTAACGCTTCCTTTTACAGTCCAGTTACCCATGTAAATACTATGTACTTATTTTAGTAACTACAATTACTGGGTAATAACTAGTACTAACCCTGAACCTACCCCTGTTCCATGTACTTACCTTATATTAGCCAGTACTTTCTAGGTAAGTACACTGTAGGTACACTGTAAGTACTGTACTGTAAAAGGAAGCGTTAACGATTTTTTACCTTAAAATAATGTTTCCAAAATTGTTTCAGTGGTCCATCAAGTCATAACTGGGTGAAAGGCACTTCTGGATTCACTTTGCGGTCCTATATCTGCTGTAACCGATCAGGGTCGCATGTCTGTACTTCTAATGAGACATAAGAAAACTACAAATTTGACTTGCTTTACATCAAGTGTTATAATCTTTTTTCACATCATACTTTCATGAAATCATGCAACATACTCTACCTTGTCTGTGGACATGGTTCATTCTGCAGCGTGTGTGCGACAGTAGGCTGCGGTAGGCTAAACTATTTACAACAGCAGTAATGGACAATACCGCTTCCAACCTGTAGGGTGACCACAGAGGAAAAATAACTTGGTGTTGCTTTAATAGTTTTAGTAAACTGCAACAACACTGGTAAGTTATTTTAACTCAAAGCAGTCGTTTCCGTTAAATGATCTGACTCCGGCAAATAATTCGGTCACGCGTTTCAGAGAAGAATGATTTTAGTCGCAAAGATATCATGTAACTTCGAGAGTTGCGACTTGCTGCCAAGACTTGCGCAAAAGTGTTATGAGCCATTTATATATATATATATATATATATATATATATGTATGAAAGTTTTCGCCGATACCAATAACGATAATTCTTTTTACCGATAAATCAAAATCGAATTTGTTTTTGAATTTTTGAGAGCCTGGTTACAAAAACCGAAGTCTTACCATTGAAAGGCATGCCCCAAGCACACAATTATAATGTTCTCATTATAATTTTATGTTGCATGCACTTTATGTTGAACTGTGTTTTCCTTTTTGAAGTGATTCATAATTTCAAGCAATTCAAAACCATCATGGCCATCTGAAGCGTCTCAGCTGTAGGAAATAATCCATTATTTGTCGACTTTAATGTATCGGCCAAATTTACATTTCGCGCCGAGAATGCAAACAAACATTAAAAATGACCGTATATTGGCCGATATATCGAGCATCCCTAATATGTCTATTTATTTGGGGGTAATTTTGGAGCTTGAGAGCCCTAGTCCCCATTAACATGGAAAAGAGTGACTAAAATATTCATGCAAAGTTCAACTGAAAACAGAAATTAAATATGGAGGTTATTTTGATTCTTTGTTGAACTATTCCATAATGTCTAATCTATTATAGATGTTAGTTTTTGCACAGATAGCCTATTTTGTGGCTTTCCTCTTGGATCACAGGAGGTTGTGTCTAGCGAAACAGCAGAATGACTAATGTGTTTCCCGTCACCTTTCTGACACTTATCTGATCGGCCTAGCTCATTTAGCATTTTTCAGTCCTCGACACACGAAGAAGCTGCCGTTCTCTGAGCGCGATGTGAGAGTGAAAGAAGGAAAACAGTGTGGTTGTGGCTGACGGTTATTTTCAGAGCAGGGAAAATGGTCCAGTTAATATCAAGTATCTGTGTGTTTGTTTCAAATGTAAGATTAATGGTGGGGGGGTGTATAGTGTTGCTCCTAGGTGCTTGTGTTTGTGGCAGTGGGTTGAAACAAAAGCTTGATTGTTGCACTAATTGAAATGTGATACTGGTTACTTGCGATGGCTTTTTGCTCTGAGTAGTTAAAGGTGTTGGTGCAGGCGGGTTATTTTAGCCCTGTAAACTTTTAATATGCGTGGCGAGGTTGACTCACATCTCGTGATGAACGGCTTGGAACCTTCAGGATATTAATGATTTACTGCACCTCAACGATCCTCCACGAAAACATTTTCATACGTAACTCTTCTGGATTTGGAGCTCACGGCATAATGTATGATAATTAGTAGACAGCTGTAAAGTTTCCAGTTTGCTAACTAGAGAAACAAGCATTAAAAGTGAAGTTAGTCCTTCTCAATATGCGTTCAAAGGCATACTCCACTTTTTTTGGACATAGGCTCATTTTACAACTCACTTAAGGTTAAACATTTGGATTTTACCGTTTTTGAATCCATTCAGCCGATTTTCTGATATTAGAAGAATATCGCAAACCAGACAGTTTCTGGTCTCATTGACTTCCATAGTATATTATTTTCCTACTATGGAAGTCAATGAGACCAGAAACTGTCTGGTTTTTGATATTCTTCTAAATATCAGAAAATCGGCTGAATGGATTCGAAAACGGTAAAACCCAAATGTTTAACTCTGGGGGAGTTGTAAAATGAGCCTATTTCCAAAAAAAGTGAAGTAGCCCTTTAATGCCTTTCTGTCTTTTTTTGTTAATAAACAACATTTTGTGAACTTTCTCCCTTCACTCTTTAGGCACAGCTCAATTGTGAAGGTTTGTTTGTCGTATGTCAAAATTTCTGTGTGAATCATTTGGAAACTTATGAGTCATAATTAAGAGTCTCTGCATGGCATCTGCAAGCGAGTGTCGTCGTGCGCTCCGGATACATTTTACAGCTCCCTTCAGTGTCCTATAGCACAAGTCGAATTTAAGAGGAATTTGTAAGTTGCATCCAGCTGTGGCTGCTTGTGTAAAGCTGTGTTGCCATGACGACACTCCTGCACGACTGGCTCAAGGTTGTTTGGGCGGTGACGTCGAGCTGGATGTGCCTGGCGACGGCGTGTGCTCGATATGCACACATACGTGGAAGGAAGCTCTCTGCAGTACTGTAGGTGTCTGAAAGTGAAACTTGGAAATGTATGCAAACACATTCTGTGCATGAAGACTTTCTCTTGAGAGGGTGAAAGGGCTTGAAGAGGAAATATAGCATTCGGTTTTTTTATTTACTCATTGCTGTCGTACTTAATTTGATGAATTTTCCAGCCCAGTTTCTGATTTCTCCACGATCCGTCATTGTTTTCCTGTTTTTGCTGTCAAAAGCAGATAGAAAAGGGGGTGGATGGCTAATGAGGTTTAAAGAGTGAAAAGTGCACACTCCTTTTTTTTCCTCTCTCTCGTTTTTTTGGCTTTCTCACCCTTTGCTGAAGAATGCTCGTAAAACGTGCTCACCTGAATGAGCCCACGGGAGGGTAAAGCCCTGGTCTGGTCTTGTTACCATTGTAAAAAGTTAGCAAGACTTGGTGTGTTTGTGTTGTGTTTAGGGCCCTGTTGTATAATAGTAGAGAAAAGTTTTAAGTCACGAGGTAAATGTTACCAGATGCGTTCTTCTGGCAGTTGAGCCTAAAGGAAGGAGGGGAGAGAGAGAGAGAGAGAGAAGTCGATGGAAGAGAGAAAGTCAACTTTGGATGAACTTCTCAACTGCTTAGCGGCCACCTTGTTTTCATTTTGCCAGCATCCCCAGCCCCCAATTTGACGAAAGGTTTGTGGAGAGTTAGTCAGAATTCCACACTTACAAAACTCCACTGTATTGCTGGGAGTAAAAACTACAGCCGAACTGAATTAATCTTGAATATTTACTCTACAATTAAAGGATTAGTTCAATGCAAAATGAGTATGTTGTCATTGTTTACTAGCCCTTATGTTGTTCCAAACCTGTATGTGTTTTTTTTTACAGTGAAACACAAAAGAAGATATTTTGAAGAATGTTGAAAGTGCTTTTTCCTGTTTTCTAAACTCAAGTTTCCAGGTTTTATGTCTGTGACCGCAAGCTCCATTCGTTGTCACTTGACCAATCACATTGTGCCAGTTTAGAGATTCCTTTAAATGAGTCGAGTAATGATTTTTTCTTCTGTGGATAAATAAACAAACAAAGATTGATTTTTGTCTATACCAGACTGATCTCATGAAATGGCAAATGTATGACACGCCAATTCGTATTTCCATTTTTGGTGTGCTGTCAACACGAGGAATCGCTTTTCAGCACGTTTATGAACGCTGTTGACTTAACGTTACATTACTGTATATAAAAATTTATATGACCTACCCAACCCTGTCCCTAAACCTACCCGTCACTGGGATTAATAGCATGTATGAGTCTTCCCCTACCATCCTAGAAGAAAAATATCGCTCCCCAGATGTAGATCTACATTTTGCTTTGTTTCGCTTGGATATTTAACGGTGTGTACTTACACGTGGTGGAATCATTCAGACATTTAACGGTTTAGACATACATTACACGCATACACGCAGATAGCTCAAAATGCGTAATGCTACTTGACTTGAAAGTGGTGTGTATGTTTATGCAAAAGTCATGATGTCATGTTGTCTATACAATGAAAGTCAGTGAGGTCAATGGTGTCTAACTTTCTTTTGTGTTCTACAGAGTCAGTAAATGATTTCAAATTTTGGGGTAAAACATTTCTTTAAAATAGCTAAATATAAACCGATTTATAAGTTTCTCACTATTCAAAATGTCTAAATGTATGTTTCACAAGTTTAAACCAAGAAGTTTTATCTGGGTGAGCTGCCCTATTCCTTTAATGGCGCTTTTCCATTCCCAGTACAACTCGACTCACCCCGGCTCGCCTCGACACGGTTCGCTTTTCCGTTCCGTTTTCCATTGCAGACAGTACCGCCACAAATAGTACCTGGTCATCATAGCGACGCCTTTCGTTCCTCGTTGCCCATCAAGCTTTTGCTGGATCCTCTCTTCGGCAACCAAACAAAGGAAAGTCTGCACCCCCTCGTTTGACCACGGCGTATTCTTCCGAGTTGCAGTAATTATAAGTTCAGTAACTATCTCTGGCCAAACTATTTAAAAATCGCGGGGTTATTCTGGATACTCCATCTAGCGCTTGCAATAGAGAGCCTAAGTCCCTCCCCTTCTGGTCGACCACCATGGGACCTTATTTCAGAAAAATATTGTATGGTAGTCAATGGCGAGAGACAACAAATATGTTGATCTCGTTCGAATTGTGCCCTGAATTACACATATGATGTTTGTCAATTTAAAAGATACATTTTAAAGTCAAGAAAAGGCGCAGTTTGATGTAAAACCGTTGAGGTATAAGACAGTGAAAATACGTAATTACAAAGACTACAAACCCCAAAGGTGCAAATTTTGGCTAATGTCTGTCATTGTTTCTATAGTCTTAAGTTATATCAGGTACGTTACCCCGTCATGCCTGAGTGTTTTGTACCAGACTGCACGCACACGAGCAGCGGATCTTGCTCGTTGTTTCGCTTCCCGTGAGATGTAGTTCATTGAGTGATTTTCACATAAAACTAAACGTTACTCTTCTGTTTTGACAAACTGCAACGTTTTTGACTTTCAGAATTATCTTTTAAATTGACAAACATCATATGCGTAATTCAGGGCACAGTTGTCTCTTGCCATTGACTACCACACATATTTTTTCCGAAATAAGGTCCCATGAGCTGGAAGCGGAGGGGCGGGACTTAGGCTCTTTATAATGATGCAGTGAATGGTGACGATTCTCTCTGACCAATCATCAGTCGGCATTGTTTCACGTCACATTTTAGTACCGGCTCAGCTTACCTTAGCTCGCTCAGAACCTCGCGGAGGTGATACAAAAAAAGTACCCGAAAGCAGGTACAGGTACAACTTTCACAAAGTGGAAAACCAAACAAAGGTGAGCCGAGTTCGAGTCGAGTGGTTCTGTGTAATGGAAAAGTGCCATAACTCTACATTACTCCAGGTGAGAGTTTTGTTTTAGTGCAGCTGTAGGTTAAGTGGACAGTCTCATACACAAGTAATTAAAGTGTTCAGTCTATGAATATCTCTACTGATAAATGAAAGTGATCTTTAAACATGGACTGTGCCTGTCCTCTTCTTTCTTCTTAATGCCTCTTTACTACTCTACGCTTAGCTTACCTTTTCCTGTGTTTAGTAACTACTACTCACCTCTGCACCCCTCTGTTTTAGAGCCAGACCGATTTATCGGCAGGCCGATATTAGGCATTTTCCAAACTATCGGTTTCGGCAGTTATAATGGCTGATACATGAATATCAGAAATAAAATAAAAACGGACGAAACAAGCTTCACGCTTTAGTTGAATAACAATTAAAAGAACTTCCCCATCAGTTCTCTTAACTCAAATAAGCATGACAAAATGTGTGACTATCATGTCCAGTTTTGCTGCTGTTAAATAAGCTGAGAGTGCAGAGGAATTAGCTTGTAATAATTACGTTACGTTGTTAAATATTTTGTTTTGCACGTTTTTGAAAAAATACAATTAAATATCGGCCGATATATCGGATTTTAAAACCAACAAATATTTGTATAGGCATCGGCTTTCAAAATCCTTTATCGGTTCGGGCTCTACTCTGTTTACCTATATGGATGGGATGCATGAACAATAACAGTATACACTACCATTCAAAGTCTGGGGTCAATAATACAAAATAAAATAATGTATTCTCCCGCTCAACAAAGAAGTACATATAGTAACGTAATTATGTCACCTTAAAACAGGTTGCTTTACATGACGTCTCTGTTTCTGAAGCGCATTGCAAAAATAAACTACTACTTACAGAATTGTGAAATATATCTATAATATATCTATAGAAACTTGAAATGTCTACTTTTAAAGAACCAATTCTTATCAAAAACAAATACTCTAAGTATGTAATTTGTCAGTGTAACAGGTGCATTTCTCTCTAAAGACGTCTTTGCAGTTGACATGGACTCGGGAAACTCTAGTTTTATTTATAAACAATGCTATTTTTTCCAGGACATTCATAATCATTACTTTTGCCGGTGCTTTGCTGCAAGCTTTATGCATGCGCTGGAACGGGGAATAGGCTATATATTATGTTGACCCCCCTCCCCCAGTAAATTTAAGTAATTCAATTAATATAAACGTGCGATTAGTAACTATTGGCCTAAATGAATGACTACTAGTGGGTTAGAAAAATCTTTATCTTTAGCCCTAATATTTTCTGATAATTTAGTCAAACACAAGGTTTGATCTGTAATGAATTAGTTGTAGGTTATAAATAATAATAATACAATTATACATTATAAACATGACCGAATGAGCCATGTTATGGAAGCACCTCACTGCTACACCATCGGAAAGTAGACTATTTTTTTATGTCTACCTTCATACCGCGAGGCTTATTTGCATCCAAGGTTAATGCACCCCTCTTTTGCTCACTGTATTTCCCTATAGGCTTCATCTTTCTTTGTTCCTGAGGAGCGTCATAATCTCTCTGTCTCAGGCCGATAATCTGATGATGTTGAAGGGACAATGCCGAATAGGATTTTAACATTGCAGTGATTAAATCAAAGGTAGAATACAAGCTTGTGATAAACAGGTATGCCGTGTCTTCGCAGCTTTGCAGCAGAGCAGATGCACCTCATGCGTTTGCCTCGACAAAAAAAGATGGCACCAGGTGGGGAAAGCAACGGTCTGTCCCTTTAATCACATAATTTATGTTTTAATTAGCCAGCCGTCCTGTGCTGTCGGGACCGGTCACACACCTGAGACGCACGTGCCACTCATCAAAGAGCATGACAGACGGAACGGACACCGCAGTCTGACCAATTTGGCTAAAATGCATATTTGCATTGAATATATTGGCACTTTCAGAATCAGTATCGATGTCAGTCTGTATTAGGATTCCGGTTTTAGATGTTTATGCTACGGGATGTAGGAGGGTCTTATGGCTTTCGGTTGGAAATGCATTTCATTCAACTGGATAGAGTTCAAAACCGTGTGGTAAAGCAGATTACATCCTGGTCTCTCTGCTGTCGGTCTGCCTGTCACCATGGCTTCACTCGTGTTTATGGCCTGTTGTCAAGGTGACGAGGCCAGTCGTGGGCGGGGACAGCTCTCCTCGCTGTGGAAAAGATGATGGGCGTCCTCTTCCATTTAGGAGGTCCATCTATCCAATGCACTATTAATAGAGCAGCTCGCATTGGCCTTTTGTCATAACTAAATTTTAATTAAACTTGAGTTATGTATGACTGCCATGGTCCTGTATATCATATACAGTATGTCATACCATATTGGCGTGAGCTGCTTTACCTTTCACTCTTTGTGGTTGCAAATTACGAAACTTTGTACAAAACCCTGATGCCAAAAACACAGGTTGACACTGTTTGGATGATCTATTACATTCATTTCACATCTTGACATTTGTCATTTTTTTCAGAGGCATTTCAGTGGGTGGATTAATCCAATCTTTTTGTCTTTAGCATGGAGTACAGACACAGAAGTTGATGATGAATGGTAAACATTTTGCAGGAAGTGTCTCAAAGGAGCATGTTGCGACTGCTTGTACTACATTTGATATGAAAGGAGGTTTGTATCAGAGCCTAGCTGTTACAGCCTAGCAATTAGCACACATGTGACATGCTATGCACATGCTATGACACATTCAGAAATGTTGAGTTTCTGTTAGCGCTTAGTGCAACCTGTAACCCGTGTTTTTCCAACCTCATAGAGCCTAAAGCCTTGTTTATATTCGACGCGTTCGCAAGAGCGTGCTGCAAAAATGACGTCATTGCGGTCTGTGCGCGTTGGGTGCGCAAGAAGCCAACTGGCCGGTGTGCACGGCACTTTTTGTAACTTTGCGTGCCGCGCCGCATCCGAAGATGGACGACTACGAGCTGAATCTGGCCGAAACTGGTCTATACACAGAGACATTTGCATTGATGGGCGACCATAACATCTCATTTTGTGAACAGGAACACATTTGCATTAAGAACCTAGTTTGCACTTGTCTAAAGTAATTGGTTAGCCTACATTTACAAAATAAGCCTACAATAGCAGAAGTAAGCCCTGTTGGTAAAATTAAGGTTTAAACACTCCAATAAGGCTTCAGTTGTTTAAGTAGTTTACATGCAGTGAAAGTCGGCTATAATAAACCTACTGCATTTACTCTTTTATGAATTAGCAATTAATAAACTACTTATAAACGGCAAACTACTTCTTCACTGCTGATTCCTGGTGGTTTAGAGGAGAATTACTCCGAGTTCGCCCCGTCGTTTCACAGAATAGCACAACGGCGAGCGCGTCAAGTATAAACACCTCGTCCGTTTGGAGAGGTGCGTGCGCAGTCAGTGGAGACTTGCGCTCTTGCGGACGCGTCGAGTATAAACAAGGCTTAAGTCCCGCCCCTCCGCTTCTGGCTCATGGGACCTTATTTCGGAACAAATATGTGTGGTAGTCAATGGCGAGAGACAACTTATTTTTTTTTTCGTCTGACCTGTGCCTGGAATTACACATATGATGTTTGTCAATTTAAAAGATAATTCTGAAAGTCAAAAACGTCGCAGTTTGTTATAAAACAGAAGAGTAATTTTTCGTTTTATGTGAAAATCGCTCAATGAACTACATCTCCCGGGAAGCGAACAACGAGCAAGATCCGCTACTCGTGTGTGTGCAGTCTGGAACGAAACAATCAGGCATGACGGCGTTACGTTACGACTTATAACGTAAGACTATAGAAACAATGACGGACGCCTCAGTAAAGTTAGCTTCAGTAAAGTCCTCATGTATCTTTTAAATTGACAAACATCATATGTGTAATTCAGGGCACAATTCAAACGAGATCAAAATATTTGTCTCTCGCCATTGACTACCATCCAATATTTTTCAGAAGTAAGGTCCCATGGTGGTCGACCGGAAGGGGAGGGACTTAGGCTCTCTATACCCGTGAAAGTGCACTGGAACGTCAGGTCAAACCCGTGACTTCCCATCTGTGAATTCGTACTAGATCGATGTACTCCCAGTTACGAGCTCTGACGTCACATAGCCCGCAAAACTATACAAAACAACAATGGCAGTCCCTACGGATGCACTTTTTCTGCCTGTGGTTTTCTGCCCATTTTGGGACAATATAACGTTGCAGTCAAATTAATAATAAGATTATAATAACAATGATAATACACACACAATTATGTATAACAATGTAATATGTTAGTATGAAGGTATAACAGTAAGTATACATTGCGCTCCGGTCAATTCAAAAGGGACAATTCTTGAATGAACATCACCTGCAGAACACAAAAAATATATATTGAAGAACGTTGGTGTCCAAACAACATTGACATTGTCCAACACAACATTCAGGGAAAAAACGTAAAACAATTTTCTTTTGTTTGCGCTTTCTTTAGTAAGTCAGTCATAAAGGTTTGTAATGACGTGAGGGTGAGTAAATGATCGAATTTTCATTAAGTGAACCGTCCCTTGAACAGGATTTTAATGCAAGAATCACTCTGATTGATTGAAATGTACCAAAAGCTTCCCTATGGATTGAATTGATCCACAGTGATTGATGTTCTGTCAGATGCTTAGAAATCGGAAGACGTTAAAAGCTGATGTGCCTTTTTTTGCCTAAGGAAAGTGTCACAATGCTTTCTGACAGGTTGACTCATCACCTGTGCTTGTCTCCAATCAGCATCTGACCAAACAGTGTTCAGGTTCAGCGCGTAGTGACCGATCTCTCACTCAGCACCCAGTCAGACACCATCAGCAGTGAGGACAGAGCACTGCTGACCCCAGAACAGGTCAGGGGTTATCTTTAAGAAAAGAACAAGCTAACAAAAGCAACTGGCCTTTAACCCTGTTCATTCTGCTCTTTAGAGCGTTGAGAGCTATAGCTGACGCTTTGCTTTAGCAAGTCTATGTAGAATATACTGTTACAGGAAGTTTCCAGGTTTATTTATAGATTTAGTTTTGTTTTGATGAAATTCAGGTTAGGAAGGTCACTGCATAACTGTGGTTTTGCACTGATATGTTGGAGAATTTCACCTAGTTGACATTGATGACTGTGAAAAAGACGCCTGCACCAATTTCATATGCATTTTGAGGTAAATTTTCTGTCATCGCACCCATCTTTTTGAGAACAACTGTTTATTTACTGATTTTCCGTGTCTTTTGACATTGAAAACAAATGGAAATGATGATCAAACTTTTTGTGTAGCTTTTGCCATTTGACTGGTTTCAGGACCTTCCTTTGTGTGAAGCTCAATTCGTTTTCATGAAATAACTGGGACTTGCCAGTCAGTCAATGGTTTTCTGCCAAGGTGACAAAGAGTGTAACCTTGAAATATGCAGAGAAGCCTTTTGAACCCAACCGGGCTTCATCGAACGTATTGGCAGTTCAAACTCGACTTAGTTGATTTTTATCTTCAGTATTGGAGCGTTCCCCAGCCTTTGGGCTTTCTCTCGTGCTCCCTGGGTGCTCAGGCCATTCGAACGCTCTGTTGTCTCAGTGCTCATAAGTCATTTAAACATGCTTTTAATAGTGTTAGCCTACGTTGAGCTGCCGTTTAGGCCGTGTTGGGGCAGCATGTGGTGAGGGAGAGGAAAGGGAACCTGGAGAACAGAAGGGGTCACAGGCTGAGAGGTCAGCATGGGGCACTTAGCTCCCTTTACTATGAAAACTGCATAATTTGATTTGTGAATGAGGATGATAGAGGAGAAAAAGTATTCACTTTATTCTCAGGAGAACCAGCTGTTTAAGTGAGACAAAGTCACTGGCATGGTCTGTCTTAAGCCAGTCCAGTTTTGTTTCACGACCTTCATTTTATTTTGAAGTACCAAAGTTGTTTATTGTACAATATGAAAGGCATGAAAACACCCCAAAATTCCTCAAATAACATCAAACATCTACGCAAAAAATCATTAAAAAATTTAAACAATTTCAGAAATGTAATGTTTTTTACATGTTTGAATAATTATTTCTTTTTTTATAATTACTATTTATTAATATTGAGTTTAATTATTTTAATATTATTAAATATTACCAAGACATATGCAAATTGGACAAAAACTGTCTAAAAATGGTCAGACGGATAACAGATTAATTTTACCAAATTACTGTTTATGTTTGGTTTGCCGTTTAGTTTTGCCATTGACATCAGTTTAAAAAAAGCATCATCTCAGCCCTTTTAAAGGTTATAAAATCTTTTTATTTTTCTGTCCTCACTATCTAGACTTTTAAAATTGGTGAAAGCTGTGGTTGCCAGTCCAGAGATTTACAGTAAAAAAAACACCTCATCTCATTAACTGATATAATGGTAATATACCAACCTATTGAAGTACACTAAATATATTCTCTGTTGAGACCATCCTGATCTCGCAAGCTTTCAAGGTTTCACTCGCAGATCAGTCTGGATATTTTCCCGTTAAAGAAAATTTGGGAGCAGTTCACCAACGACGTCCAATCAGCGTTGGCTTTGAGGCGGGTTGAGGTGTGACACAACGAGAAGCACGACAGTTTTTTTTTAAGTTTTTTTTTTTAGTTTTTCTTTTGCCGACATGTTTATTTGCTGAGCTAACGAGCCTTTACCTGCAGCAGCAAGAGTAGCCTGGCTTGTGGTTTTGTTTTCGCCGTCGCTCCGTTAGTACGTCATATGCTTCGTTGATCTGATTGGTTGATTTGGCCCGGCCCCGTCTATCACCAACATAGGCCAATCAGCTAACCAGTATTTTCGCCCCTTTCCAAAACTACTTCAATGGAAGGTTTCCAGATGGATATGCGGAGCAAATCCATCTGGCGGCGTCAGGTTACACTAAATACAGGTGTTGATGAGTGTCACATGATGAAGGAAGCTGTGATGCTAAATACTAATATATAGGTGCACAGTGTCATTCAAGGGAACACACGACACTAAAGGAATGCAATAAACGTTTAGTTGACAACATTAGACGTAATATAAAACCCTAATGTACATAACTGATAAGAAAACTAAGGCTACATTCACACTGGAGTGCTTAATGCTCAATTCAGATTTTTTGAAAAAATGTGAATTTTGCAAGGCCGTTCACATTTCCAATTAAATGCGACCTTTTGTGATCTGTGTGAACATGAACGTGAAATGACCCGCATGCGCAGAAAGAGTACTCAACGGTCAACGATGTCACTTGTTGTTTGCGGAAGTAGCTAAATGAATGTGGACAGTGAAGCTCGGAGTTGGAGTGTATTATTGGCTAGCTACAAGTGTGTGCAATGACGTGCGGGTCAGATATGTGACCTGGCCGTTCAGATTGAAGTCGAATTTCAAAAGATCAGATACATATCGGATTTTGACCACATACCCAAGTGGCCTGGGTCGCATTTGAAAAGATCGGATCTGTGTCGTTCAGAATGTCATGAAAAGATCAGATACAGGTCGCATAGGGGCAAAAAAATCGGAATTAGGTCGCTTCAGCCTGCAGTGTGAACGTAGCCTAAGAAAAAAAAGTAATTTAAATGAAAAAACATCAAATGTGTAGCCTGACTTCGTCATACTCCTATTCCTGTCGGAAGATGAGTCTGAAACTCCTCCATTTGGCTTTGATTATGAGGCGGTGTCTTAACCGAACCAGGAAAAAACAACAACTCTGCACTCAATTGGATAGACGGTAAACCTACAACCAATCAGAGCAATGCAGTAAGTTAGCTACTTTGCATACAGTTGTCAACTACAGAACGTAGCCTAACTTTACTTATTTTAGAAATTAAAAAATGAGTGTTGCTTCTTTTACTTACTCTTTCATGAATGCGACCAAAGGAGAAACCCCAACGACCACAGGCTTTTCATTACGTCCCATCTTCTTAGTGACCGCCAGAGCCAGCTGATACGTTACACCTTTCTCGAATCATGTGGGAAGGACAGCAAAAATATTTATCCGATCGACAAATGCCTTGATTGCAGTTTTCTGTTTGTCTATTAAAATTAATGCGCTGTCGATTTATTTCGCAACAGACTCTATATATCTCAATTCTCCAGCTGCAGTCATCTCTGAGGGAAGACAGTTAGCGCTCTTTGATAACGTGATGATTACGTCTTTGCAGATCACCGGTCCATCATCGTATAAAGCCCGCCCTGGCAATTTGATTGGGCCGATCATTTTTGACTGATCATAATTTACTCCTCAATGGATTGCGAGTCCAGACCGAACTTCCCGACCAAAAAATGTTGTGGGCGGAGTTCGGGCTGGCATTCAGACTATCAAATGTGAAGTGTCCCTCAGGAAATTCTGGGAATGTGAATTTACATTTTTTCACTGCAAATTATACAATGACTTGTTCTTTTTCACTTCCAAAACTGTATTATACAGTATTAGACTGTAAAATTGTATGGTAAATTTTACTGTAAAATTACACTAGATGTAAAATTAGATCTATTACTGTTATTTGTCGCATATGTTAGGAAACTTACTGTTAACTATAACAGATTTTTTACTGCAGCACCTTTTTCTGCTAAAAATTACGATATTTTTACAGTGTACAGTTATAATATTACTTTTGTTTTATTAATTGCTTTAAGCGAGCAATCCATTAAAAATCCTTAATTTGACTGTTCTACAAAATATCACTAGGTAGATATAATATAACATTTTTGATTTGTTTTGATTTATATTTATTTTAGATTTTTTTGATAATATAAAAGATTTTGAAATGATTATTGTTAACATCCTGAATATATCTTGATTAATTTTGAGTTGTTTCCTCCTGAAACATTTATATTATACGTTGTAAATGGCACAAGGAAGTAGTTTTCACCTTAGCTGCAGCAAATTCATATTTACAGCATTACTTTATCTTCAGCATCAGCACTAAAACCTTCACGTTAGCTCTTCTGAGTCGTCCTGCTTTTAACATTGTTTGAAATCCCACGTTCTACCGATTTTCAAAACAAATCCGAGCGGTGAGAAGGAAACGGAGTAAAAGAGAGCAGGGGGAGACTGGAGAGCGAAGGAGAGCAGCGCTCCTCCTGCCAGTAGAATCTCTTTGTAGAGGTCAGAGTTCAGGTGCTGTGCTGCTATTGGCTGAGGAAAGGTGAAATTAAAACCACTGTAAACTTTTGACCCTGCCGGAGCTGCGCAGGAACGCCCAGGACTAGTTTGGAATGGAGCCTACGCTCTTCCTCTGTTTACTCGGAGAGAGAGGAGAGGGAGGGAGAAAGAGCGGAGGCTGGAAAAAGGAATCGACACAGTCACAGTCTGGAATGAATAAGTTGTTCAAGCGCGTAGAGCAGTCAACATGAGTTCAAGATAGAAAAAAAAAACACGGATGGAAAAAAACGAGAAATGCAGTTGGGTTTTAGGCTGCACAAGTTTCTCTCTCTTTCTTTTTCTCTTTCTCCCTTCCTTCTGGGTTCAAAAATCCATGGATGTTTTTCAGAGTGGAGCTGTGCTCTTTAAATGGGCTTTTTTATGAGGAAAATGAGGCCCACCCTCTGCTTTTTCCATTTTACTCTACGAGCTCTGTGATTTTTATGTGCTTGAAAGAGCGGACTGGACTAGATGACCAGGCACATGTTACCCTTCTACCCCCCGTTCCTCTATATTCTCACTTTTCTCCCTCACGTTTGTGTTCCTTCTCTTACCCTCCATGCTTCTTTCTCCCAGTCAGGCTGCTGAAAGCCCCTCTGTCAAAGATTGATGAGTGAATCTGCATAGTATGGTGTTTAAATACATTTTTGTACCTCCATGCTTGCTCATCCCCCACATCTCTCTCTCTCTCTCTCTCTCTCTCTCTCTCTCTCTCTCCTGCAGAGGTAATTCTGCAGCGTTTGTTGCAATTTTCCCGAACTCTGCAGTTTTTGCTCTACCTGGTTGGTACCCGGTGCATGTGCCAAGTTTCTTGAAGGAGAGGGAAGGCGAACTTTCAAATGCTTTCTCTGTCTCCTCCTTAATCTAGTACTTAAAGACACGTAATGTGGTAGTATTGCACAGCAGGAATCTTATTATCTGGTGGTCTGTTACAGTAACACAGATGGATTAACAGATTTATTGTTATGAATTACAAAATGGGCCTGTGGTGCACCCATAAGCAACACCACTTACACATTAGGGCTGCACAATTAATCGGATTAAAATCGAAATCGCGATATGGCCTGGTGTGATATGGTATTATTAAACCTCAAAAGGCTGTGATTTTAATTCAATAAATATAAATGCATGTGCTTCACACACAGTGGAGGAACGCACTCTGATCTGCCCCTACTACTTATTCTTCAAGCACATGTGGCTTGTAATATGGTGTTCATATTTGCTGCATTTTATTGGTTTTGGAGAAGCTTATTATTCTATAGTAAATGTAGTGTAAATGTATATTAATGAAGGATATATTATTTAGTAAAAATACTATAAAAACAGTAAAATTATGAAACATTAAAATATTAAGTCAAATGTAAATTAAAATGTTTCTGTTTGGATATATTTGCAATGTTTTTTCTTTATTCCTGTGATGGCAAAGTTTTCAATGGAAGCTTGTTTCCGCCATAGAATGAAAAATATAAAAGGTAATTGCGACTTTTTCTCACAATTGGGAGTTTACTTGCAGTTCTGACTTAGTTTACTCAGCAGTTCTGACTTTATTTCACAGAATTGCAAGATGGAAATTCAGAATTGCGAGATATAGTCACAATTGCGAGATATAAAGTCAGATTTCGAGATATAGTCAGAATTGCGTGATATAAAGTCACAACTGCGAGATTTAAACTATTCTGAGGGAAAAAAGTTCCCCTTAGAATTGGCCTAATAAGTCGCGATTGCGAGTTTATATCTCACAATTCTGCAATTATGTTTTATAAAGTAAGAATTGCGAGATGTAAACTCGCAATTGTGAGAAAAAAGTCAGAATTGTGAGATAAAAAGTTGCACTTCTGTCTTTTTTTGCTCAGAATTGCGACTATCACCCAATTCTGACTTTATATCTCTCAATTCTGACTTTATATCTCTCAATTCTGACTTTATATCTCTCAATTCTGACTTTATATTTCGCATTTCTGACTTTTTATCTCGCAATTCTGACTATCACAATTCTGACTTTATATCTTGCAATTCTGACTTTATATTTCGCATTTCTGACTTTATATCACGCAATTCTGACTATATCTCTCAATTCTGACTTTATATTTCGCATTTCTGACTTTATATCACGCAATTCTGACTATATCTCGCAATTCTGACTTTATATCTTGCATTTCCTGACTTTATATCACGCAATTCTGACTATATCTCACAATTCTGACTTTATATTTCGCATTTTCTGACTTTATATCACGCAATTCTGACTTTATATTTCGCAATTCTGACTTTATATCTTGCAATTTTGACTTTATATCATGCAATTCTGACTTTATATCTCGCAATTCTGACTTTATCTTAGCAATTCTGACTTTATATCTCGCAATTCTGACTTTATATCTCGCAATTCTGACTTTATATCTTGCAAATTTGACTTTATATCATGCAATTCTGACTTTATATCTCGCAATTCTGACTTTATATCTTGCACTTCTGACTTTATATCTCGCAATTCTGACTTTATATTTCGCATTTCTGACTTTTTATCTCGCAATTCTGACTATCACAATTCTGACTTTATATCTCGCAATTCTGACTTTATATTTTGCATTTCTGACTTTATATCACGCAATTCTGACTTTATATCTCGCAATTCTGACTTTATATCTCGCAATTCTGTCTTTATATCTTGCAATTTTGACTTTATATCTTGCAATTCTGTCTTTATATCTCGCATTTCTGACTTTATATCACGCAATTCTGACTTTATATCTTGCAATTTTGACTTTATATCTCGCAATTCTGTCTTTATATCTTGCAATTTTGACTTTATCATACAATTCTGACTTTATATCTCGCAATTCTGACTTTATATTCTCGCAATTCTGACTTTATATCACGCAAATCTGACTTTATAACACGTAAAAGTTGTAGATAAAAAGTAAAAAAAATATGTTTTCTTCTTTTTTTATTCAGTGGCTGAAACAAGCTTCCATAGTTTTTAGCATCATTACTTCGGTCTTCAGTGTCACATGATCCTTCAGAAATCTATATATGTTGATTCTAATATGATGATTTGGTGCTCAAGAACATTTCCGCCCTACATTTATCTTCAATGTAGAAACCGTGATAGAAATAGTTCAAAAGAACAGCATTTATGTGTAAGAGAATACTTTTGTAACATTATGTCTTAACTATGATTTTTGATAAATGTAATACATCCTTCCTCACTAAATTAAAATGTTAATTTCTGAAAATAAAAGAAAGCATATGTTTAAAGCATAGTATAATCTGAAATGTGAATTCAAAAAGAAAATGCACTCAATCCATTTTATTTCTCTAATTAGAGTCTAATGTAACCCTAACCCTGGATTTTCAACAAGGGAAAAGGTAGAATAAAGCTTAATTTTAATTTTTATTCATCAGAAATTGATTGGACCATGAAATTAATGAATTAGTTTGTGCACAACCTGTTGGTCACGGGACCCATTTTATAAGCTTTTGAGATGTAACATTTTAAATGTTTATTTTGCATAACGATACTTAACAAAATAATTGCAGTATAAAATTAAATTGTGCACTTTAATGCACAGGTATGGCCACACCCTCTTTGTTACAAAATTGTAAATGGTTTAGTGGAAGAAAACTTAGAAAGTGATTTGCTCACGAAACACAAAACAGTATTGTCCCTCTAGAATGATTGTGATAATTCAGATTTTTTGTTAAGACATCAGACCCCGGATATTTGCCTTTTTTTAGTGAGTTCTTCCAGGTTTGGCACTGAATCATGTGTCAGTACGCTTGTGCTCAGATAATGCAGCGAGTGTTACTGCGAAAAGCTTTTGGATGTCTGCACATGTACACACATGCTTGGCACATGTCTGCGTGTCTGGGCTGTTCGCTATTGTTCTCTCTCTTGCTTTTTCTCACCCTCCTCCTCCTCCAATCATAACCAGTCTCTGTCCCTTGTTCTTGTTCTGTTTTCTTACTTGTTTTTTCTCCTCCCTCCTTTCCTTTTTGTTCTACCTCAGCTCATCTCTTGCACTTGTTGTCTCGCTCCTCTCTGCTGCAGAATGGAGCCGTCCTGAGATGGTCATGGCCATGCAGTGTCTATCGCAAGAAAGAGAGCGGCGACCCAGTAACTTGTGCCTCCTCGTCCTCCTCTTGCACCGTGTCTGAATAGATTTTGTTGTGTATGTGTTGTTTAGTGAGTGTTTCACTGAGCTCAGATTTCATGCTTTATTTCAGGCTCTGCCAGAATGTGGTGGCTATTCTGAGTCTGAATGGCTCCTGCTTGAGAGTCATTCTTCATCCATTCCTACATCTCTTCTGTTTTTTTACATGCTCCATTCATCTGCTTTTAAAGAAACATTGCATTCATACCCACATTACACATACTGTAAGTTAAGTATCTATGATGTGTGTGTTCTTATTGTGACTGCATGTCAACGAAAACATGACCGGGCAGATATATGTGCAGGCACATGTATGGTTGCCTAATCCTCAAAAAGGACTTAAAAGTTAACAACATGCAATTTGCTTACTTCAGCCATTTGAAATTATAGGCTGAAGGGTTTAACTGTACATTAATATTAAATAAAGTATATTATTTAATAGCAGCATATTGCATTAATGTGATATTCAAGAGGACCAACTGAAGTGGATCGAAAATTAGTGCATAATAATACTTATATACACTCACCGGCCACTTTATTAGGTACCCATGCTAGTAACGGGTTGGACCCCCTTTTGCCTTCAGAACTGCCTCAATTCTTCGTGGCATAGATTCAACAAGGTGCTGGAAGCATTCCTCAGGGAGTTTGGTCCATATTGACATGATGACATCACACAGTTGCCACAGATTTGTCGGCTGCACATCCATGATGCGAATCTCCCGTTCCACCACATCCCAAAGATGCTCTATTGGATTGAGATCTGGTGACTGTGGAGGCCATTTGAGTACAGCGAACTCATTGTCATGTTCAAGAAACCAGTCTGAGATGATTCCAGCTTTATGACATGGCGCATTATCCTGCTGAAAGTAGCCATCAGAAGTTGGGTACATTGTGGTCATAAAGGGATGGACATGGTCAGCAACAATACTCAGGTAGGCTGTGGCGTTGCAACGATGCTCAATTGGTACCAAGGGGCCCAAAGAGTGCCAAGAAAATATTCCCCACACCATGACACCACCACCACCAGCCTGAACCGTTGATACAAGGCAGGATGGATCCATGCTTTCATGTTGTAGACGCCAAATTCTGACCCTACCATCCGAATGTCGCAGCAGAAATCGAGACTCATCAGACCAGGCAACGTTTTTCCAATCTTCTATTGTCCAATTTCGATGAGCTTGTGCAGATTGTAGCCTCAGTTTCCTGTTCTTAGCTGAAAGGAGTGGCACCCGGTGTGGTCTTCTGCTGCTGTAGCCCATCTGCCTCAAAGTTCGACCGTACTGTGCGTTCAGAGATGCTCTTCTGCCCACCTTGGTTGTAACGGGTGGTTATTTGAGTCACTGTTGCCCTTCTATCAGCTCGAACCAGTCTGGCCATTCTCCTCTGACCTCTGACATCAACAAGGCATTTCCGCCCACAGAACTGCCGCTCACTGGATGTTATTTTCTTTTCGGACCATTCTCTGTAAACCCTCAGAGATGGTTGTGCGTGAAAATCCCAGTAGATTAGCAGTTTCTGAAATACTCAGACCAGCCCTTCTGGCACCAACAATCAGGCCACGTTCAAAGTCACTCAAATCACCTTTCTTCCCCATACTGATGCTCGGTTTGAACTGCAGGAGATTGTCTTGACCATGTCTACATGCCTAAATCCACTGAGTTGCCGCCATGTGATTGGCTGCTTAGAAATTAAGTGTTAACGAGCAGTTGGACAGGTGTACCTAATAAAGTGGCCGGTGAGTGTATATTCGACTTATTATTCGAACTGTAACATCAATATGTCAAATCATGATTCTTTATTTGTCCACAATCGTGCTGCTCTGTGAGGCTTTTTTGCTAATAGAAGGTTTTTTGCTTTTTAAAAGTGCAGCAGGTATTCAGTGATAACAGCTGCGTAACGTGCAATTTGCCTTTCTGTGACAGTCAGTGCATGGTGTATGTCTTGCATTTACTTTTCTGTAAGTGGCAGTTTGGTTTAAAACAGCTCCAGTTTTATAGAAAATGCCAAATGGAGTTTTTATGAGGTATTGAAAATAAGCTAATATCATATTTAACCTTAAAGCATGCTTGAAGTATGATTTGTTAAATGGCTTGATATACCTTTTATTGCACATGGAGGACAGAGTCGCAGGTGCCACTGACAATTATGTTTCTTTTCAATAATGCATATTGTCCCTTTAACTCCGTGTGATCGTTTTGAACAGCCCATTGAATTTCACTGCTGATATGTATGGAAAAAAACCTCTGAGGTACTGAGGTGGACTGTGTGTTGTGTGCATTTGGCGACAGGAGGCAGCCCCATCAATAATGCAGGTTCTCTCTGTATGGGGTCAAGGCATGATGGGATATTAAGACGTTACCCTACTGGTCGTCAGGGAAACAGGCAGAGGAGACGGCAGCAATTGGGGAGGGTGGTTGTGGTTTTGTAGCCTATATCTGTTGAATTTGTAGTTGGGATATCTCTAGTTTTTCATATCTTATTTTTTATTCATAAATGATTCTTTCCCCTCCAGCCAGTGTATTAGTATCCATAAAACGTGACGGATGCATTTGTATGAATTTACAAATAGCCGTTGAATTCACTGCTTATGTATTTAACATTGAACAGAATTGCAAGCAAAGATTGAGACACCTATTGAATGTCACACAATAAATGCATGATGATTTGGTTGTCAGTTATATTATAATATTATATTATAAAATACATTGTGAATATTGCAATATTTTTTAAGTGCTCTTTGTCTCGTGATGATGATTAATAACGTGTCTAGGGCTGACACAGTTCCTATATTAAATTCGAATACTTGATTTAAAGAAAATTACCTGTGTTAAATACCGGAAGTGGTGCATTCCAAGGACGAGAATCCATTAACCGCGTTACGCGTTGCGTGTTTTCCCCACTCTTTTAACCGCTTGATGTAGGCTAATAATGTTAGTGTCCTCTCAGCCCCGATGGCAAACATACTGATGTTCTCCCCTAGTCAACAAATTAATATCTTTATAATGATATGAAAGCATATATGGTAGTGTACGGTATAATACATACCGTTTCATGGTCAGTTTTATATCCACATCTGAAATGTCCAGCTCTGTGCAGTGCGTAGCCTCACGTGTCAAAACAAACTCCGTGAGGCATCAGTGATAGTTTCTATTTCGCCTCTAGAGGCCGCTCTCAGACTGTGTAATGACAGCGCATCTTTCTTAGCCGTTCCAGCTATTGCTACAACCTGGAAAAATGATCAGTATGGATTTTTTCATTTCCCTAAAGAATAAGCCTCTATGTGTGTAAATATTGCTGTTTTTTTACTATATATTATTATAAGTGTATCATGCATGTAAATAAATAGGCTACATAATTAATCTTATTTTAAAGCTACAGTCCGCAGTTTTTCCTCTGTCGCGGTCTCTGTTCAAAATCTGCAATTGCAGTCATTTGCGGAATTATCAACTTTACGTGAGTTGTACCTCGGCATGGCACAGCGTGGATGAATCCCATGTTTGAGGAGAGTGTTCAGCTGTCAGTTGCCATGCGGTGTGGATACTAGCATAAAGAATCACAGATTTTGCTCTTTGGAAGTATGACCAACATAAGAATTTTCGCCATATAATGTAATCTGAAGAAATCCACTTTTGTTCTGACCAACTAACTGAAAAAAAAAGCATTGCAGTAAATCGCGCTGATTAAATCTAATGATTGTTTAACATAGCACGTCAAACCATGCAATTTATACTTTTTTTTTTTTAAATTGTTAATGTTAACATCAACTTTGCGTGACTACATTTAAAGCCCTTCAGGTATTTATCCCTGTTTTCGAATGGGTTTGGTTGCTGTCTCTTTTTCCAGACTATCAGGCCGTGTTTACACGAGAACACTCATGAAAACGTAAAATATTTTATCGGATGTGCCTTTCGTTTACACAGCGACGGTGTTTTGGGGGCTTGAAAACGCAAAAAAGCTCCGCCATCGCGTTTCCGCCTAAAGGGTAAAAATGTAAAAGTCTGCTAGACAGTGAAGGTTGTACGCAGGCGCGCGGACTTGGTGTTTTTGTGTGGCAGTGCTTCGCATCGCCACCTAGCCCCCTGGAGTGCATACTACATCAAATTTCACCCATTTTTGCGTCACCATATGCACGTGGATTTCCCACCCATAACACTCGTATAAACACAGAATAAAAAGTGATAACGCAACGCCACTTTTGCGTTTTTTCTTCAGATCGTTTCCATGTAGACATAGCCTCAGTCTAAAGTCTTTTGCATTTTACAACAGGTGAGTCTGCAGTTGTCACTGGCGATTGTCAATTGAACCTTTCTGGATCCGCCATCAAATTCATAAGTTTAGTTACATCAAGTGCTGTGAGAAAAGGCTATAAATCGTGATTATTCACATACATGCTTTTATTATACGGTTACCACACAATACAAATATTAAAGCTGAAAAATATGTATCTATGCAACTTTCATGAAGTAAAAATAATGAAAGGACTCAAACTTGTGACCACGGAAAAGCAAGACGCAAATGACCAGGGTACGGGAAAACCCATTGACTCTTAAAAGGACAAGATATCACAGCAGACATAATTTTTTTTATTATGAATATAGGGCTGACCTGAAGGAAAATGCTGTATCTACTATAAATGCAGGTACACTCGCTTACGTGATCTCTCACAATACTGTACTCTAGCTTCAAGGAACAATATCAATGAGAACAAACATGTTTACATTGCTACAAGTGTTTACTAGGGGTGTTGTTTTGAACCACTTGGTGAAGCGGTTATAGCCGTGTTTTATAATGAATAAAACACAGCTATTAACCAATCAGAATCAAGGATCGGAACGGAACCGCTTTATAAATTTAAATAGTTCTAAGCAGCTGGTGATAGCAAATGCTGAATTAACTTTTTAAGGGTCAAAAAATAACTTGTAGAATATGGCTCCTATAAGATAATTTTGCGAAATGAAGTTCTTATTAAGAGAGTGATGGAGATGATGGTTGGTGGTGTAAGATAAAGTAACCACGGAAAGACACACAGATTAGCTTCGAAGAGACTGAAGAGAAGAACCAGTTTAGCTCATGAGGTTGAATATGTAAATATGATTGCAAAGAGCCAGCAGGCTTTTTCCAGGAAGAGGAAGTGGTGACGCAGAACTCTCTGTGTGTGTGGGAAGGCACAAACAGGATGCCTGTTTTTGCTGCTTCCTGATTCGGATATTCTCGATAACTTTCCCATTAAAATATCCGCGTCCAGTCTTTCTGAGAATAATGGCTTTTTGCTTAGAGATGCTCATCTGGTGCTTTCTGGAAGAAGCAGTTTTAAGAGCTCAGTTATAATGAGCGATGCTCTTGTGTGTTTTATCAAATACCCGGTTCACCTTTTGAACTTCTGAAAGATGTAGAACTGTATAATGGAGCCGTAATGTCCTTAAAACCCATTCGCCATCTCGACTGTTAGATCGGAAACATAAGAGCACCATACAGACAGAAGTTGCACTCTGTCTTCTATCATTGATCCTGAGCTTCTACATTCCACATCTCCTGCTTAATTAAAAGCATATGTGAAGTGCTCATCCTTGGACTGAAGTTGTCTCACTCTTGCTCTTTTTCTGTCTTAGTATTTTGCTTTCACTCATTTTTCACATTCGCATTCACACTCATCCTCGCTCTCTCTGGCTCCCTTGAGCAGAATGTTGATGCGGTGTCTGGTTTTCTTGCAGGTGCACTTAGAGTATCGATGAGGCTGGAACTGTACATGAATGAAGTAGTAAGGGAACAGATTAAATATTTGACCCTCTCATTCCTGCTAAACAAATCCTGCTACAAACAGTCTAAGCTGGTTTACTGGTCTCAATTCAATTGGCATTTAACTGGTTTGACCATCTGAAAAGTGCCCAAAACTCCTTTGAGACCAGCCAACTAATCAATTTAGACCAGAAAACTAGCAGTTAACTGAAAAACTAGTTTTTTTTCTCAATAGATGCGTTATTCTAAGTCTGTTTGACCTGTAAATGACCTCTGTATTCTATAATAAAAACAAATGGGGACTGAGGCTGTCAATGTCCAAAATTTAATAAAAACACCATAAAAGCATCATAAAATACTCCATGTGACTCCTTCACTAGGCTATATTCAAATCTTCCAAAGTCCTATGATCGTTTTATGTGAGGAACGGCTCAAATTTGCGTTATTTACTGACAATTTGCCTTTCTGCCTTTGCTTTCAAATCTCACTTACTTTAATGTATATTCAGTTAAAGAAAAACACCCTGATAGTTCATTCCTGGATGTGAATTTGATTCGATTTGAGTGAATTTAGTAATGGCTGAAGACCAGTATTTGGAACAACATGCTTGGAGCAACCGCAACCCCTTATTGTTTACTTAAATATGTTGCATTGGTGAATCATGCCAGTTTTAGGGTTTCTCCACCACATAAAGCTATTAAATGGCCACAACAAGGTACATTGACCACTTTACCATGATCAATTCAGGGTGCCTTTGGTTTTTTAGAGTCTTTGATGGCCCTAATACACAGTTTAGATTTTTGGATGAAATTGACTAAATTTAAATGTTGCCTTGACCCCAAAGGGTTAGTTCACCCAAAAATTGGTCTGTCGTTAATTACTCAGCCTCGGAAAGCAGAAAGCTCCTTGATTTCATCAAAAATTAACTGAGATTTTACGGATTTGGAATGGCATGAGGGTGAGTAATTAATAAAAGAAATATATTTTTGGGCTGAACTTGCCCTTTAACAGTCATGAACGGTTATCAGTCTATCATTTGTTTGTTTCACTCCACTGTAGAGTTCAAGGAGATAGAAAGGGTGAAAGACAGAGCCAGAGTAATAATGAAGTTGGAAGATGCAAATGCTTCAGCAGCAGGTTTTTGGTTTGTGACCGACAGCTGTACGTGTCAGCACATGCAGTGCAGTATGGGCACAGTTGTGTAATGTCTCTCAGTCAGACTCAGGAATGATGAGCTCATATTGAGAGTTTTAAGGTGACAGAGGGCAAACTGTGTTTTCCTAAAACAGTTTGTTCACCTAGGAATGGATATTGTCATCCTTTACTTACCCTCATGCAATTCCAGCCTTCAGGTTACAGAAAAAAAAGATATATTTAATATTCTCTATAATTTTTTGTCCACCTATTTAAAGTGTTGTAGATGCTTTAAAAAGTTCATAAAGACATTGTAAAAGTAAACCAGAAGATTTGGTTATGGTAAACATAAGTGTCAAGCAGGCTTGTTTGCGCTCCGGTTTACCATATTTGATGTTCATGTAAGATGTCCATTGATCAATGTTTAAATGTGTATAAAAGCTTAAAACAAATATGTTTATCATATAAAGTAATCATGTCTATTTAAGGTTTAGCTTAAACAGCTTGATTCTCTTTTTTTATTATGTCTTATGAACTTTTTGAAACGTGGAAATATTGACTTTAAAGTTGCTAGGAATTTTATATAATCTAAACCCGGTCAATTCCTGCAAAATGTCCAACATCCAGTAGCGGTGTTTCTTGTTTATATGGAAGCTTGTTTCTGCCACTGAATAAAAAAAAAAAATTGTGACTTTTTATCTCACAATTGTGGGATATAAAATCGCAATTCTGATAAATTCAGTTATCTCACAGTTATCTCACAATTCACAGTTATCTCACAATTTGGACTTTTTTTCTCACAATATCGAGTTTACATCTCGCAATTCTGACTTTATAACACAATTGCGAGTTATATCAGCAATTCTGACTTTTTCATTTTGAGTTTATATCTCGAAATTCTATCTCAATCTTTTCTCAGATTTGATTTCTCAGACTAACACTTTTTCCCCTCAGAATAGTTTATATCTCACAATTCTGACTTTACAACACGCAATTGTGACTGTCAATCAATTCTAACTATCTCACAATTGCGACTTAATATCACGCAATTCTGACTTTATATCTCGCAATTTTGACTTTATATCAATCAATTCTGACTTTGTATCTCACAATTGCGACTTATCACGCAATTCTGACTTTATATCTCGCAATTCTAACTTTATCTTCGCAATTCTGACTATAACACGCAGTTGTGACTTTATATCTCGCAATTCTGACTTTATATCTCGCAATTTTGACTTTATATCACACAATTCTGACTTTATAAGAACGCAAATCTGACTTTATATCTTCGCAATTCTGACTTTATAACAAGCAGTTGCGACTTTATATATCACAATTCTGACTTTATATCACGCAATTGTGACTTTATATCACGCAATTCTGATAAATAAAGTCGGAATTGCCAGATGTAAACTCTCAATTGTGAGAAAGTCAGAATTGTGAGATAAAAAGTCGCAATTACCTTTTTATTTTTCATTCTGTGGCGGAAACAAGCATCCATATGTTTATGAACACAAAAAAATAAAATAATTCAACTTAAAATGTGTTCGTGCTGCTTGAAAAGGGTTTAGTCAACTTGAAATGTAAAGTTGTACTAAGTGACAACTTGGGAATTTGAGTTGACTAAACTTAAAATTATGGATATAGGCTGCATCACTATTAAGCATAGTTTCAACCAGACTTTAAATCAGTGGACAAAAAAGATAAGAGAATATTAAAAGTATATATTTAAAAAAATAAAGGTGTTCTGAAGATGAAGACTAGTGTAATGGGTTTTGGAACGCAATGACAGGATTTTAATTTATGGATGAGCTATCTTTTTAAGCAAGGGGAAAAGGTTGTTTGCATGTGTGTGTTCAGCGAGGGAAGGGGAAAAGACTGCAATCCGATGGTCTGTGCTCTGAGATTTCCGCTGAACTCTGGGAGGGGTCAGGGCGCGGGCAAGGTCAGGGCTCTAAACAAACACACTCACACACATGCACGCATACAGCAGAGGGTCTATGACCAGTGTGACAGAGACCGATAACAGCAGAAGAAGCCAGAGAGAATGAAAAGAACGGAGATGGAAAGACAGCCATGTTTGATTACTTTAAACCAACTGGCCTCTAAGGGATTTTTACTGAATGAATGAAGTAATGTCCCCTCAAGTTTACACAGCAAGGTAATCACAGGTGTAGTTCATCATATTAACTATGAATATATTTTCACAGAAAGGTGTCATTGGAGGCTTTGAGTATGCAAAATGTCATTGTAGGCTTTGAGTATGCAAAATGTCTTTAAACACAGCAATAAATATCGACGGCATATGATGTCTCTCTAGGGCTTCTATTTTAAAAAAAATAATAATTAATCTCAAATAAATAATACATTCAAAATTATGAAAATCTGTGCAGCCCCACAGCAACTTTAGCTCAATCAGTGCTGTAGGTTTGGGACGGATCTGTTTGGGCGACCAATGGCAGAACGTTCAGTAAAACGGTCATCGTTTTTGCAGTTGGTGACACTAGTGGCCCTGTCCCAAATCGCGCACTACACGCGGACTTGCGGTCTCGTGGACTTAAATTGCACGTGCTCGCCGAGTCTTCGAAGTCCGTAGGCTGTCCCATTTGGCATTTTAACGCTCTGAAGTGTGCTCAGCAGCGCCCCTTGTACCCTTGAAGCGGTCTTCGCGAAGCCCGCATAGATGCAGGCTCCACGCACTTTAACTACCCAGGAATCCTTGCGAAAGGCCAATCAGACAACAGATGGGAGGAGATTTCACTCACGGATTGTAAAGATAGAATATTAAAGGTGTAAGTATCATTATGGTTATGACATAGGTGTACATTTTACCAGTTGTACAGTCTATTCGACCTTTAGAGACCAGTGATTGATATGTCAAACATAATAAAAGAGTGTTAAATAATATGATCGCATTATATGATTCATTACATAAATAGAACCAAATGTATTGGCTTTACTGAGTCATGAACGTATTATGAATATTGAAATCTATACATTTTTCTTAAGCTCATTTTCATTTTGTGCTAAAATTGAACATTATGTATTATTATATACAACTTTTTTTTATAATTTACATAACCATGACATCTATTGTAATGCCCAGGTGGCATATACAATTACAGAACTTTAAAAGCAGGCTGCGTATTTCACATGGACATAAGATTTGAGAAAATAAAATATATCCTGCTTTTGTACTTATACTGTCTATGCAACAACCAGACCGTCTTCCTGGTTTCCGGCGTGACGATCGGAGTCTGTCCCAAAAATACCTCTCAATGCGCCCTCGAAGACTCGCGCTAAGAGCAATATAGGTCTGCACTTCATGACGTAACTGAAGTGTGGACTCTGAGGAAGTCCACAAGTCCGGAGTGTGCCATTTGGGACAGGGCCAGTGTCGATTCAATTCCGATTCACAAGGTCATTTCAATTTAATAACACTCATTCGTTTTGGGAATCGGCCTGTGTGATCTTCAATCAATATCAGGACTGTTCCAAAGAAGATACATAGCAGTTTTAAAATCAGTATTTTTGCACAGATGTCACACACTTCACCTTTTCAATAAACGACTGTTGATTTGATTTTTTGTATCTAATGCAATGACATTTATACATTTTAACTGTGGATTTGGCTAAGTGTGATTTTAATATTTTGGGTTCACTCTGTCTTTGGATACATATCTTAAAAGGAAGACATCTTACAGACATATCAGAACTGGTAGTGCCAGTAACAACAACAAACGAAAAAAAAGTGACACTAAAAAGGAGGAAGTGTTGTTATTGGTGAAGTGGGCGGAGCAATAAACGTAAAAAGGTGGAAGAAATGGTGTCTGTGTGGAGGAAGGACATGATATATCTGAAATGCATTTTGGGAGGGGGACTAGAGAGTGTTTTGTGACCACATTGTCTTTAATTCTGTATTAGGGTAATTCAGATTCATTAGTCTGCTTTTTAATTAGATCATTTATACATTTCATTTATATTTTGTGCAGCGTACGGCTTCACGGATTGAGATAATTGACCCAGTCCCTGCTATAGAAACACACACACACAAACACACTGAGGGTTGATCCATTTCCCCTGGGGGCCCGTTTCACTCCATCATAATCAGTGTCTCTTCTCAGACACACTGTCACACACACACACACGCACGCAGCACCGCTGCTGAGGCCTGGAACATTCCGCGCATTCAGCTGTATGTGGGAACACTTAAAAATAAGCGGTACACAAAAACACACACACATACTTTTTTTATTAAACCATATGGAAAGAGATGAAGCCCTCAAGTTCATTGTGTAGAAGTGTCAAAGTCAGCTCATTATTTGTTTTGTAGTACACTTGTGGTGTTTTCCTATCATTTTGAGATCATAAAATGCCTTTGTATGTGTGTTTTCTAGCCTAAACCAACTTTGTGTGTGTTTTTCAGGTGCTGATATGTTTTAAACATGAGTGGAGTGGGTGAGAACTCACTTGAGCCGTTGTGCTCAGACCGGAAGCGCAAACTCTCCACATGTGACACACCAGGACAAGGGTAAGACTTTTTTTTATGGGTGAACGGAAACATGCAATAAGCAATGTATGACATGTTTATTTCTCACTAAAATGGCATATGTGTGGATTTTATTACAGATGTGATAAGCGCAGGAGGGAACAGGAGAGCAAGTATATAGAGGAGCTGGCTGAACTGATTTCGGCCAACCTTAGTGACATCGACAGCTTCAATGTCAAACCCGATAAATGTGCCATCCTTAAAGAGACAGTGCGCCAGATACGACAGATTAAAGAGCAAGGTACACATCTGCTCGAACTGCTCTTTTACATATCTGTCTGTAACCATATTGACTAAACCCACAGTGTGCGGAACCGGATGAATTTGCTCGGTTTTATAAATGCTGCCACCTGGTGGCAAGTGGAATGTTGTTACTGCAGTCTGGTCTCAACATTGAGTGTATCTTCAATATATTTGAATGGAAGCCCTGAAACCGCAATGTAAAAAAAAAATATATATGTATGTAAAAAAAAAATCTAGCATTTAGACTTTTATCTCAAAATTTCTTTATTTTCAAAAAAGACTTTAATCTAAAAAAAAATTGTTAAAAAAACAACTAGCATTTCGACATTAATCTCGAAACGTTTCGTCCCTAATAAAAAAAAGTAAAAAAAAAATTAAAAAATCTAGCATTTTCGACTTTAATCTCGAAGTGTTTATGTATATATATATATATATATATATATATATATATATATATATATATATATAACAATTTTTATTTTTTTAGATTAAAGTTGAAACGCTTTGAGATTAAAGTCGAAATGCTAGATTTTTTTTTTTTTTTTTTTTATCGTTGCGGTTCAGGGCTTCCGTAGTTTAGGGGATAAAAAATAACAAACAATAAGTTTCTCTTTTAAATACATTGCAATCATGACTTTTTCTGTGGATGTAAATGAATGGAAATGAGACTGCAAAATTTCGCAGATCAAATTTGACTAAAATCAATAAATCATTGTACATAAAGAAAACCGTGGTGTAAAATAGTTAACTTAATTACTATGTTTGTAAGATTTTGAGTATATTTTCTATAATAACAGCCCTGTTTTCATCCTTCTCTTAATTATATATTGCATTCAAAACCCTATTCTCCTCAAGTCTGTTGCATGAGACAGGCCTATACATGCCTTTTTGCATATTATAGACTATATAACGCGGTGTTCACACAGCAAAACTATGAAAAGGCGTTGGTGTTCATTCTGCCTTATTTGACATTCAGTCAGTTAATCTTGTTTTACAGGTTTTAAACCTACAAATCTAAATATTAAAATAAATGGATCAAATGTCATTTTTCAAACTGTTCTCTTGCTGTAAGTAATATATGTGAAAACATTTTTTGTGTGTTTTTGAAAGAAGTTTCTTGCACTTACTAAGTCTGCAATTATTTCATTACAAACACAGTAAAAGCAGTCATATTGTGATAGATTATTACTGTGGAAAATAACAGTTTTAGTTTTAAATAAATTTTTAAGTGTAATGTATTCCTGAGTGATGCTTGATTAGCATGATTACTCCAGTCTTCAGTGTCACATGATCCTTCAGAAACATTTTCATATTTCTTTGATTAATATAATTATTTTGGTGAAATATTTTTTAACATAGTTAATGTCTTTACGGTCACTTTTGATCAATTAATATTTGTCGAAAAAAAAAACATTTTATAAAGATATACACTGCCGTTTTAAAGTTTGTTACAACTTTGTGTATTTTTCTCAGTTATTTCTAATATGTGGTTTAATCGCACGTCACACAGGTAAAAGCTCATGTGGCGATGATGATGTCCAGAAGGCAGATGTCTCCTCTACTGGTCCAGGAGTCATCGATAAGGACCATCTGGGCCCTCTGTTGCTACAGGTGAGATTAGAGACCTAAAGGTCAAGGGTCAGCTGTAGAACATTTGCAATTCTAATTTAGTGTATCCAAAGTTTCCAAAGGATTGAGAAATTATTAAAACAAGTTAAAAGTAGGGCTGTCAAACGATTAATCGCGATTAATCGCATCCAAAATAAAAGTTTGTGTTTACCTAATATATATGGTGCACTGTGTATACTTATTTACTATATATATAAACCTATGTATAATATTATTTATAATTATATATTATTTATATATATATATATATATATATATATATATATATATATATATATATATATATATATAATTATTTATAATACTTATTTATATATATATATAAATACTCACACATGCTTGTATATATTTAAGAAATATTTTCATGTATAGACTGTATTTAGATTTTTATATAATTATAAATATTTTATATATAAATAATATTTTTTTCTTAAATATACATGCATGTGTGTTATTTATTTATATATATATATATATATATATATATATATATATATATATATATATAGTAAATAATTATACACAGTGCACCCCCATATATTATGTAAACACAAACTTTTATTTTGGATGTGATTAATCGTTTGACGGTCCTAGTTAAAAGTATTTAGGTTTATTTTTTTAATATATTCACAATGAATTAATAATATTGATTCTACATCTTTTTCTCTCATTCAGGCTCTGGATGGGTTTTTGTTTGTGGTGAGTCGTGAAGGCAGCATAGTGTTTGTGTTGGATAATGTGACTCAGTACCTGCAGTATAAACAGGAGGAGCTGATCAACACCAGCATCTACAACATACTGCATGAGGAAGACCGAGAAGAATTGCATAAAAACTTGCCCAAAAGCAATGGTACGAATGCTACTGTATTAATCTAAAACAATGTGTCAAGTGAATGTTGCTCTTTGACTGTTCATACATAAATTCATGATGCCACTTGATTAAAGCAAACCATATCTTGTATGTATGTTAAGGTCCCAACAGTGTGTCGTGGGGTGTTGATGCTTCCCGTCAGAAGAGTCACACGTTTAACTGCCGTATGCTGGTGAAGTTTGGCCATGGTGGTCCTGGTGGTGAAGAAGGGTCCGGTGGGCCACGCTATCGAGACTATGCAATGCTTCGCTCTCACGCAGCCTAAAGCAATGATGGAGGAAGGGGAAGGTCAGTTGTAAATGAATGCATTTCAATACTTTAATTCTTTTTTTGCAGTGCAGTTTAAGTATAAGCAGCGTTTTCTTTCTGTTTTTCAGACCTGCAGTCGTGTATGATTTGTGTTGCACGAAGAGTGACGGCAGTGGAGAGGACAGAGATTCAGCACTAGACACGAACTAACAGGTAAAATTGACTTTAGTGCTCAATTTAAATCTCGTCTGTGAAATTACTTGTGAAGTTTTTCTTTGATTTCCTCTACAATACATAGATGAGGTGAAAATTCATCATGCCAGTAATTTAATGATTTTAATTAAAATGACTTAAACTCATTAAATACTGTTAATGAAAACATGATATAGCACTGCAGGATATTAAAAAGGCGATAAGTGTTTACAAATTTAAATTACACAGAATTAATGTGAATATTGCAATTATGAACTGAAATGGAGGACTAGCATTAAACTGAACTTGTAGGTTAATAAGATTTTTTAAAAACACATACACGCACATGTAATGACATATACTTCACAGTAACCATGAATTTGATTATTATATAAATTTTTCAAATGTAGTCTTTTCAAAAAGCATCTGAAATAATAAACTAAGTGCAATGTTGTGTTTTCAAATATATTGATAGTACTGAAATATCTGAAATGCTTCCAATACTCATTTTCCACAGAATAAATACACAAGCTGTGCTTTCTCATTCTCATCTTTCCGACAGCGAGTTGACACACAAACCCGCGCCTCCTCGCTCGTTTCATTTGCTCTGGATGAATATTGTTGGTGTTACATGGCTTGAATTTTGTGCTCCCAAAATGCACACACATAAAGTCGCCTTTCAGTACTAAATTGAGTACATTTTTCGCTGCTTATTGCGCTTTTGCAGTCAAATACACAATAATGTCAAATTACCAATCTTGGTGAGTATTTATGTAAACACAGTCAGTTATGTTTTAAGTGAGCGTAATTGTTGAGTAAAAAAGCGCATGTGTAACAGTATAATGTATTTGTACGCCAGGTCTTAAAGGAGAACTCCGGTCAATTTTAACATTGAGCTAATTTTTTGTACATTTGGAGTGCTGTCAGTACAGACAAAAACGGCAAAAATCGATGTTGCCTACAAGGTGTTATCCTCTTTTTAAATTCGCACCCGTTGACTTCAATGGGGCAAGTCCTAAACCTGCTTTTAGCCTCTTAAAATCCTCTGATTTGTCATTACAAGTGCACAGCCATGTGAGTGGTCTTATTAAGAGTGACCACGGTCAATCTGACTGCAGTAGATGTGAAAGATATTAATAAAAATGATGTTAATTCAGCCTGCTCACATACATAAATTTTCTTCCTGTTTTCTGTGTTCACAGTAGTGAATTGTCGAGGTCGCACGCGATCATTGGTAACTAAGCAACAGTGGAGACTCATGGTGTGTTCACACCGAACCCAAATAGCATGTAAAATACGCGGCTATTGCGTTATTAGGCGCTTGAACATTCGCTCGAGTTCAAATTTTTCAACTTATGCAGGAAACATTCGCGGCAAACGCGTCACCCAATTTCGCGTTGTTTGCTGCGCCCGGCGCGAATGATGCGTCTATTTGCGTCTTTGCATTGACTTTGTGTGTAATCTACTCGCGCAAATAATAAAATTTGCGTTCGGTGTGACACGCCATCAGACTGTCAGCTGTCAGCCGATGGCGGTGCTGTGTGGTGTTCTGAGAATATCAGCTCAAATGGATAGTTCATCCGAATCAGATGTTGAACACACGGAGGAGGTTTCGTTTTTACCAATGATCGCGCACAAACTCGACAATCCACTACTGTGGACTGACCGAAAACAGGAAGTAAATACAGGTATGCGAGCTGGCTGAATTAACATCAATTTTATTAATATCTTTCACATCTACTGCAGTCAGATTGAACGTGGTCACTCTTAATAACAAGACTCACATGGCTGTGCACTTGTAATGACAAATCAATGATTTTAAGAGGCTAAAAGCAGGTTAAGAACTTGCCCTATTGAAGACAACAGGTTGCGAATTTTAAAAAGAGATTAACACGGTGTAGGAAACACCGATTTTTGTTGTTTTTGTCTCTACTGACAGCCCTCCAAATGTAGAAAAAATGAGCTCAATGTTAAAATTGACCGGAGTTCTCCTTTAAAGTAATATACCTGCTGCCGAATTATGATATAATATTAAAATGCATTTGACTACAGGTAAACTGATTCGAGATCGAGCAGCAGAGCCTGTTGCATACCACCATGCGCCCTGGCTGGGAGGATTTAGTGCGCAGGTGTATGCAGATGTTCCTGCATCGCAGCGAGGGTCAGCCCTGGTCCTACAAGAGACACTATCAAGAAGGTATGTGGTAGTATGGGTCTCTTTATGTCTAGTGCAAACCCTTTTCACATTTCTGGGGTTGTCAGAAGCGTCATAGCTTGTTAAACTTCTATATGTGGTGAATGGAAGCTATAACAAATATATTGGTTGCAATCCAATTGCAAAATGCTAGTGTCTCTGATTTTTCTAAAAGAAATTTTGAATTAATTTTATTAATTACTTATAATGAGACTTTCGTTCATCATCTGAACACAAATTAAGGTCTTTTTGATGAAATCAGAGCTTTCTGTCCTTCCATTGACAGCTATGCAATTACCACTTTGAGGCTTCAAAAACTTATCAATATGAAGTGAGCTGTTTACTCCAAACTTTCTGAAGAGACATGATCACTTTAGATGATGAACAGATTTAATTTAGGCTTTTATTCATAAATAAACGTCGTCAGTACATCAGTTGTGGTAAACGGAAGATTCAAAGTATAGTGTAAAGGCCCGTACACACCGGGATGAATATCAGCGCGCGTTATTCGTCAGCGTTTTTCAACACATTTTTTGTGTTCACACCCAAGCGATTTTCGCTGACGATGAGCCGAGTGAACATGCAAATTCATTCCCTGACATTAGATGGCGCCCATTTGCCATGCAATACCACTCCATATCAGTTATCTCTTTTATCAAGATGTGTGTAGTCGCTGTCGCGTTTGTCACATAGTTCTTTATGTTCTAACACCAACGAGAACAGCAGCTCTACATTCATCTTGCCTTGCATCTTCCTCGTCTTATTTCTTCCTGGCTGTGTAGACGGCGACGCGTATTTCTTCTTCACCGCTGCATATGTGTGCTCGGCAGAGACCGTTTTGTGCTTGAGTGCCCCCGAGTTGTGTTTTACTGTCTCTTTAAAAGCTCCAAACATGTGAGCAAAAGCGCCAATTTCATTTGTTGGATAGTTTTTGACGCAGCGCGTCAAACTAAAAAACAAACCCAAGGCGTTTTTTAAAAAATGACGCTTTTACGCGTGGCGTTTTACGCGTCGGTGTGAACACTCACATTGGCGCCCTTTGTTTAGTCATGAGGCGTTAAACGTCGACGAATAATGCGCGCGAAATTCGTCCCGGTGTGAACAGGCCTTAACACATGTACATAATATAAAACATAAAAAAAACAACTTTAATAACTGTGGAAACATCACAGTCCATTGCACAGTTTGGTGTTTAAATTAAGTAAATGACTCCATGTACTTTGAGAAAAGATGTTGAAAGACAAAATGGAAGTGTGAATTCTGTAACTCGCTGCTTTTGCATGAGGTGTGAAATTGTCAGATTGAGTACTTTTGTTATATTAATGATATTTTTTTCTTCTTCTTTTTTAGCATTTGTTCATGGCAGAGCAGAGACTCCACTCTATCGGTTCTCTTTGTCAGATGGCACTCCAGTAACAGCACAAACACGTAGCGAGCTATGCCGAAACCCCATCACCAACGACCCGGTCACATTCCTCTCTACACATCTTCTGCAGAGGTTTGTGCAGCTCTGCCCAAAGCCAACAGTTACACACTACTCTGATATTACACAACAATGCCTCTGTGCTGTCCTCGACCTCATCTCAATCTCTTTCACACAGGGAGCAAAATGGATACAGACCCAACCAGGGTGGTGTAATGCGATCAGTTATGGGCAATGCAAATCCAAATGCCCAGATGAGCATGGGCAATACCAGGGGCTATGGCATGAACGAGCAAGGTCACATGGGACCCAGAGGAGGACCTATGTATGGCCCAGGCCACAGGATGAATCAAATGAACCCGATGCATCAGATGAATCAAATGAACCAGATGAATTCAATGAATCAAATGAATCAGATGAATCAAATGAACTCCATGAATCAGATGAACTCCATGAATCAAATGAACTCTATGAATCAGATGAACTCTATGAATCAGATGAACTCTATGAATCAGATAGGCCATCCTGGCATGAATCAGCACCAACAGGGTCAGTTTCATGGTGGTGGCTATGGAATGGGCATGACGAGTCCCTCACAAGGAAGCCCCGGTATGAATCCTACTCAACAGAACCTCATGGGGTCACCACGGATTCGAGGGAGTCCTAAAATGGGTGCAAGTCCTTTCTCACCTGGAGGTATGTGTCCTGTTTTTACAGTTTAGATTAAATAGTTGGAATATTTGGCCTGCGGAATCTAAAAGAATTCCATAGAAAGCTCTTCTCAGTTCCACAGCATTTGAACACGTCATTCTCAAAGTTCCACATCTCAAGCACCTTGCGTATTCGTTTAATAAAGATATTTGCTAATTTGATCATGCTCTTACCTTACAATAAATAGGGATGATTGTCTTTTTTTTGCTATTTTAACCAATTTTATTGTATTTAAAAAATTAATTTTGAAAAAAAATGTATATAAGAAAAATTTTCAGATTTCATTCGTTATTAAAATACCTTAGTAGTATTTTGTCTATTAAGCCTAAAATATACTTCAGTTTTGACATGAATGCTTAGCGTATGCGTAAGGCAAATGCACAGCCTTTCAAAGTATACTCCATTTGATACATGCACACTCAAATCTCAATACATGAACACTAGAAAGGTTTGTCCTTGTTTAGTGTCCTATTCTGTGCTAATTCTCTTCAAAAGTTAACACCGATAAAAATGTCTTTGTACTTATTTAAACTAGAGCTGTGTGTCTCTTTACACGAGCGTTCGTCAACATGGCCATCTATTGTTGTTACGTCTCCAGTAGTTTTTTGTCTCATTAATTATTTTTTTGGAATGAAACAACGGGCATCGGCAGTGTTAGTGCATTAAAACTTCAAGGAACATGTGGGAGCTGAGCATACATTGTACTTGTTGGTAGAAAAATCTGACTGATTTGTTCAGTACATGCATACTATTCTGATGATGAAATTTGCATCATGTACACCGACCCTAGTGTATGCATAAAAACACTACAGGTGAATTTTTAAATAATAGATATCACCATGAAACTTCCTCAGTTGATTACTTACGCAAGTATATCTAAAAAAAAGTATGAAACGTTTTTGAAATTTGTGTGTTTAAGTAAGATAAATAAGGCATTATCTCATTAAATATGCACAATTTTGCATATATTTTCAGTAGATAGATCTGAACATGTGATAAAGCCAGGTGCATATTCTTTTTTCATTTAAAAAAAAAAAATCAGGATATATGCTTTCATTACCTAGGAAATCAAAATGTACTGTCTAAAGCCTGTTGATTTTGCCATATTTTTTTGAGTAAAATGTCACATATTTCAGGCCAGAAATGATTTATTAACAAATCCCTCTGAAAATATCTTCAGAAAAATGCTAAGTGTATAACTGGAGAGTTTGTATACATAGGCTGAGAAGTTTCTACTGAAGAATGACAAAAAAAAAACTAATTTTGAGAAAAAGGCATTTGAAGATTTAAGTAGGGAATTTAATACATTTCTATCGGAAAACATTGATCAAAAACAGAATAAATGCTCACGCCCTTAGTAATAATAATATATAATATTTCAAGCTCATGAAAACTGATTATTTAATAACATGGCAGGAGTACACCACGTGATGCGTATGAGCGAATCACGTTAGCAGAAACCAGCAGTAACCAATGAGATCTCGTCATTAGCTTTAAATCACCCTTTGGACATTCACAATTGGTTACTGATAGAAAGGAAATGCCCATATTTGGGTTGCACAGCGTTGTGCATGGTCGTGCAGGAGATTCAGAGCTTTACAACGATACCAGTCATGACATACTTCAGTAAACAGACGGAACGCAGCATGACGCGTTGGAATGCTAACTTTTTGGTAAATTCGGGTGAAATTTACTGCCGCAAATAAACAAAATGTAATAAAATAAACATCTAAATGTATATTTTCAACATTTTCTTTATAGTAGCTTGAAAGAACAAATATTGAAGAAGTAAACGAGCCCAAAATCTCAAAACCGATCACTGCATGAAAAATCGATGTTTTTGCCTGCCGTGTCTCACCTTGAGTATAGAGGGAATTGGGCATTGACGTCACTTTGCCGCCGGAACAACCCCCTCAGCCTGACTGAGTGGCAAAAGATCTGCTGCGTGACTGGATTTAATAGGGGAAACTGAGGAAATGCGACTAAAACGAACAATTTTATCAATTTAAACTAAATGTTGGACTCAATATAGTGTTCCTTACAACTTACTGAAGATCCAGTGGTCCATGGATATTGACATGCAGCCAAGAATCGTGTTGCCTGACATTTATGTTTGCCTGATTTCGACACTGGGGAACTAAAAGCAATATAGACCTAAACATAAAGCAAATTTGCCTGTAAACGCTTTATATAAATACAATATAGGTAGGTCTAAATCCAGGTGATCACTTATATCAGTGTTTGACACAAAATGATACTGCAAATCCACCTTTCGCTGACTGGAGTCCAGTTGTTTCTGTGAATTGCAGCGATCCATTTGCTCCTCTTTCTATAGCAGTCTGTAAAAATATACCTCCGATTTTTTTGTCAAATCTAGTCGTACAGTCAATCGCAAAGCTCTTTCCCTTGTTACATGTATAAATGGTTTGACTATAATTTCTTTATTTTTTTGATGTTGCAGGCATGCACTCTCCCATGGGTCCCGTGGGTATGGGCGGCAGTGGTGGATCTTCTGGTCCATCAGTTGGGAACACTTTCTCTAGCAGCTCATTGAATGCCCTCCAGGCCATAAGTGAAGGTGTTGGCTCTTCTCTACCTTCAGCTCTCAACTCGCCTGCCCACAAATCTGACAGCTCTCCCAGCATCAACTCAACCCAGTCCAGTCAGCAAGGCCAGACCGGCAACAACAAACCCAGCGCTTGTGACTCCAAGAGCCCGTCAAGCGCTCACAGCACAGGGTTGGATCAACAACAGGCCTCTTCGTCAGAGACCACGGATAAGCCGGACAGTCAATCCAACAAGGACGGTTCCACTGGGGCGGAAGTCAACCGGAGGGTCCCTGACGGAAAGGGCCACAAGAAATTACTTCAGTTGCTCACATCCCCAACTGAAGAGATTGGGATCGGGACTGGTGGACCCGTCCCAGGCCGCGCCTCCACCCCAATGGGTGCCGACTCAAAGGAGGCAGGAAGCGGCATGATGAGTCCTTCATCGACGGGGGTGTCCTCCTCCTCCGGTTCATCATCAGGGAATAACCTAAATCAGCAAGGCTCGGGAGGAGTGTCGTCCACGGCTTGTCCCAGTGGACACCACACTACTCACACCTTACAGGAAAAACACAAGATTCTTCACAAGCTTCTTCAAAATGGAAACACGCCAGATGAGGTAGCTCGCATCACAGCCGAGGCCACTGGTAAGGCCTCTCTCGGTTCGGAGCACCCAGGAGCTGAAGGGAGAAATCTGGATCTCAAACAGGAGCAGCACAGTCCGAAAGAAGGAAAAAAGCCCCAAGCCCTTCTTCACTACCTCCTCAATAAGGATGACTCCAAAGAGCCTAATGCCACAGAGGTCAAGCCAAAGCTGGAGGAGCTGGAAGGGCGAGAGGCCACTGGAGGGCATGGGTCAGGGGTCACCACCTCCAACTCTAACAACCATGAGGGCAAAGTCAAGATTCGAACCACCCGACGAGGTATTCGTGGTTGATTTATATTTTGGAATTTATTTAATAAAAAACATTTAAAGGTGGAACACCTAAGATTTTTGCATTAAAATATCCCAAAATCACAAGGCCAGTGTTATATATTTAGTTAAGATGATGGCTTACAATATTACAAATGTTTCAAACAATGTTTAAATCGCGAGAAAATTGAGATTTTAGCCAAGGAAACGGGGCGTGTGAGCAGGGGTGAGCTGGGAGTCGCCAGTCAATCGCGTCATATCCGCGTTACCTCGGTTTCCGCTCGTACTACGTGTAGTCCTGGACAAATGCGGAAGTTGTAGTTGTGCGTTTGCGTCTCATGAAGCAACAAACGTCAGCTTGTTTCGCGCATTTGTCATGGAATGGTGCACATTCTGGTGCATTATTCTTTTCAATTATTCTCGGAATGTGAACTGTTGGCTGTAAAGGGGGTCGCACACCGGACGAGAAGAGCCGCACCACGTCTAGGACAAAGTCCAGTATCGCACACCGGACGCGCACTTTCTCATCAGTATATGGCCAGTAATATTGTTATGTTTAATGACATGAAAGGAAGATGATGTCTGTTCTATGTTATGATTGTACTGTAGAATTAAATACAAACGTTGCTGAATCTGCAGTCTGAAAACTTTACCTCAGAGCATCCGTTAACTGAATGAATCTCACCTGAAAAATCTAATAACATCAGCAATTGTCATTCAAGCAGCTGATTTCTGTAAATAAATACAAAACTAAATGCATATTGCAGCATAGGGCGAAGTCAGGATCCATTAGCAACGATT
>JAQIUQ010002590.1:107500-112500 GCA_030378365.1 Hybognathus amarus | reverse complement strand
GGAGAGATGATGCGTCTCATTGCTATAACTGTCACGGGCTATTAAAGAAATACTTCAGTCACATTGTCAAAAGTTAAAAGGACAGTCAGTCAACTACACTGTTAACAACGTAACGTAACTATTACTAGCTAATTCCGCTTCACTCTCGGCTTATTTAACAGCAGCAAAACTGGACATTATAGTCACAAATGTTGTCATGCTTATTTGAGTTAAGAGAACTGATGGGGATGTTCTTTTAATTGTTATTCAAGCAATGTATGTCTCGTGACCAACTCAACGAGTGTTGCCAACAGGGACTGTGTAGAGTGCCCTCTGGTGGACAAACTATACAACTCCAACACTCATGACATGGTTCAAGCGTGTTTTCATCCGTTTTTATTTAATTTTTTAAATATTCATTTATCAGCCATTATAACTGCCGATACCGATAGTTTGGAAAATGCCTAATATTCGGTCTGCCGATATATTGGTCTGGCTCTAGAATAGTTGCAAGTTTCAGCACTGGTGTAACGTATGATGTTACTTGATGAAATCTCATAACATCTGGATGTGTCTTTGCTGCAGTTTTTGAACCAGAGCAGGCAGGGCATGGTGATGAGGCCAGATAACAACCCGCCCGGAAACCCTGGCATGAGACCTAGCATGCAGCCGGGCATGGGTGGACAGGTACTTTTTTTCTTCCTCCAATGATATCTAAAACCTCATACAGTATATGTTCATTTTCTCTCTCTAATATCACCCTTCCTCATCTTTCAGCCTGGTTTTCTGAATGCTCAGATGATGGCCCAGCGCAGCAGAGAAATGATGAATCTTCAAACAGAGGTATTAACAGACCGTTTTCAAAATACGTGTTTGTATTTGTCACATATCATATCTCAACCCCCAATGACAATTAATGTAGTGTAACTGAAGTATATAATTTTATATAAGATTTTTCGATTGTTTTCTGCAGATGAGAAGACAGAGGATGATGATGATGATGCAGCAACAACAGCAGCATCAACAGCAACAGGTCGCAGCCGGAGGCTTCAGTCCCCCTCCTAATGTCACCGCTCCCACAGGGATGGACAGTCCAATGGGAGGACCCCCAATGAGCCAGCCCGGCCAGCAGGCATTTAACTATGGAGGCAACTATGGTAGGATAGTTATCATATTGGGATCTCATTGCTTAAAGTCATCATGAAATGATGGGGACAATGCCCTATTGTGACTGCTTCTCGAACAAGAGAAAAAAGTAGGACGGGGCTTGATTTTGTCCATTGGCATTTGATTGGATGGTTGTGGTTTGCCATTTATGTGCATTTATTTAGAATTGTATCATAATGTGCTGATTTTTTTTTTTTTTTCTGAGTTGGGACCTGTTCCTGAGTACTAATGAAAAAGCTAGAAACACTCCTGAAATGCGCTATAAAATAACATGGTGGTTAACAGCATTGGAATAGAATATCGATTATCTTATGTATATCAATTGCAAATTATGCACAATGCACTTTCTTCTTGCTTCCTTGTACATTATCTGTGTTGTGATTGCAGGTATGGGCCAGCAGGGGGACCCTTCATTTGTGACAACAGGCAGCAGTCCCCCTAACAATATGATGTCTGGTCGTATGGGTGGCCCTCAGAATCCCATGATGCAACAGCACCCACAGAGCAATCCCATGTACCAGTCAGCAGAGATGAAAGGCTGGGGACAGGGGCCCATGCCCATGAATAAGTAAGTTCTAAACCCAAATGCAGCATGGAAACTGGAAGAAATGTCAGAATTTTTGCTTTCTGTCCTTGAAAAAGGATTTAGGTGATCAGCTGATGGACAATAAAACATAGACAGCCAATCAGAATCCTTCCTGCTTTAAAGAGCTTTAACATTTAAAGCCGCAGACGACATAAATGTGTTTAGAAAAATAGAACAAAATCATATGGCTGCTAATATAGTTGTTATTATTATAGTTATTGTTCTTGTTATGAACGGCCCTTAACCCTAAAACCGTATTCTGGACAAATGTGGGCAAAATAGTTTTGATTTATTTTTAAAAAATACTTCCCTTGATCTGAGCGGTACAAGACTTGGCTATTTTTCCTAAGTTTGCCTCCTGAACACACACAGTTTTTTTTACTCAATTCTACAATGTTAAGTGGGTGAAAAAAATCTCCTTAATCTTGTATTATTAAAAATAGGCACCCATAGAAATGAATGGGAAAAACTGTAAGAGCATTCTAAAATAAGCCAAAATAAGACACCAGATGACAGCAAAGTCACTTCATCTTTAGGTTTTAGCTCTGAAGAGCTTATTAGAATTATATTTTAATGTAGTTAAAAAAATTTAAAAGAATAAAACATAAAAATAAGCATCATTTACATAGAAAATATGGTACTTTTTAAAGTAAATAAATTTAAAAAATACCCCCAAAATTAAAAATAAAAACACCATAGATGGATAGACAAAACTTTATCGAAGACAGTGATATAACATTTATAATAAATAAAAATTAGGATCACACATGAGTCCTCTGTGCCCACATTTAGCCGTCTATGCCCACAAGGGCTATAAAGTGAATACGGCTTGAGGGCTAAGTCTTGAAAATCTTGTTATGGAAATTATTATAGTTATAAAAGTAAAAATAAATACAAATAAATATATAAATATATGTCATTTTAATATTTATTTTTAGATACTATATTATTGTTTTATATAATATTTATCATTATATATACATAAGATTTTCTAGTTGTGCTCAGTTCTAAAATAATATTTAACTAATTATAAAAATGCTATAAAATATTTGTAAAAATCTTAGAAATGTATTGACCAATTGTTAACTGAAAACTGAAATAAAAATAAATTAAAGCAAATATATATATATATATATATATATATATATATATATATATATATATTTGAATAAAATAAAACTAATGAAAATGACAAAAGCACATAACTAAATTATTAATAAATATTATTATAATATTGTTATTATAAACAATGCTGATGTGGTACACTGTGCTAAATAAATGAAAACTGGTCATACTTTACAATAAGGTTTGTTAACTACATGAACTAAAAATGCATTTATACACCATTTATACACACATAGAGCTTTTATTAATCATGTTAATGTTCATTTCAACATTTACTAATACTTTATTAAAATCTTGTTAACATTAGTTAATGCGCTGTGAATGAACTTACAATAAACAGCTGTATTTTTATTAACTAATGATGAACTAACCATCGGCAATCCATTTGTTAATGTATTTGTTAATATTATTTAACTTACTGTAAAGTGTTACTGAACAACTTTTCAGGCAATTCATTTAACCTGAACAATCATAAATGCATGATCTTTAATGTAGTTAAGTGTACACTTTATCTGACATTATGTGTACTTACATACTGGGTAATGTAAGGTTTAGGTCAGAGTTAGTACCTAGTTATTACCCAGTTAATTACTGCAAAAGTTCATTGTGTGTGCATGGGGAACAGGACTGCAAAATAAAGTGCTACCAGTTAAGCCTTAAGGGCATATTTAAATCTTTCTCCTGTTTTATCCGTTTTCCTAGTTCATACTCCCAGCAGCAGCAATATCCCCAGCAGGGGGCGCTGGGACAGTACGGGGGAATGATGATGAACGGGTCCATGCAGGGGGTGTGAATGGCAGCGGTGCTGGGCAGATGCCCCAAATGCAGGGCCAGATGGGCATGAGTGCCATGGGCATGGGACGCATGCCGATGGGACCCGATCAGGTACAGACCCGCGTTGATCGGTTACGTACGCATGACTGCATTAAAACACGTTACCTTCGCTTACCTGTGCATGTATAATGTGTTCTACAGAAGTACTGCTGAGGCGACGAGCCATCTCTGTCAAAGCTGGAGTCTAACTCGGACTCGCACATCAGTCCACTGAGGAAATGTCAACATCTGCCTCGTAGAGGAGAAATCGCTGGAACTCTTCAGTGAACACTTGACTGAGGGAGAGAGGGATAAAGAGAGAAAGAGAGAGATTCAAGCCTTCTCTGTGGGGTTTTTGGGGAATATGGCTCTCTCAGAAGGCTCTCTCTCCTGTCCCACGTGGCTGTACTGCAGTACACAACATAACCACCAGGGGGAGCAGAGTAGGAACGGTTGTGGTACAACTCGACAGTGTGGGGAGCACTTTATTTTAAGGCTAGTACGGAAAAGGATGGTTGCAATATATTTCTTTGCTTTTCTAGCCTTATAGAACGATTATGTGCATATTGTCTATTTTGAGTTTGTTTCGGACAAGCCTCTTTTGAATGAAAACCGTGGGAATTGTAAGAACCAGAACTTCATCACTTACGCATATCAAAGCAATAATCCTCCTCTCAATCCACCCCGAGTGGTGTCAACAAAAAGCAAAAGGTACTGCAGTATTAGACAGGATTTTTCTTTTTTTTTTGTGTGAATACTGATTCGGAATTGTAAATACTGTATGCTACATATGTATCATACATGCTTTTACTACATACTTTTTTTTTGCACAGAGTTTGGGCCCGGTTAGGTCCATCTTATCTATATTTTAGGTCAATACTGCTCTGGGTTTTACATCTATTCTAACTTTTATCAAAGGGAGAAAATATTTTATTTTTTATCTTTTCCAGCACAGCCTATTTTTTTCTCTTTTTTTCCAACAATGAGCGCCATTATGTTTGGATGGCACTTTTTTTTATTCGCAGAAATGTTGTGCAGTGATGGTTTCATCATTTTATTTTCATTTCCATTCGTTCTTCTAATCCAAAAAAAAAAAAAAATGAAACAAAAACAATGGTGCGAGTTTTCAGATGATACGCAAAGATCATGCTTGATGTTGCTCTTTAAGCTAGCTCTTACTAACGAAAATAACTCACTTTTTCACTGCATCGTACTGTCGGTTCTACCTTTAAGAAACATGCACAATCCAAAGATTTTTTTTTCCTGTTTCCTCAAGTTTGATTACAGAAGTGTATCCATTTATATGTTTTTTTTTGCGCAAATGCGCAGA
>JAQIUQ010002590.1:0-105000 GCA_030378365.1 Hybognathus amarus | reverse complement strand
CTATTTAAGTTATACTATTTGTTGTATAAATAATATTTATATTAGTTGTATGCCTGAGATTTAAATGAAAACCACAAAAACGTTAAATTTGGTTAAATATTTTTTCCAAATATCTGCTTCTCTTACCTCCATAAAAATGGTTTAGTCCGACCTAAAGTATTTATTAATTATTCAATCAGAGTCAGTGACAAACATCATTTGGACCCAATAAAATTGTAAGTCCCACCCCAGCTCGTGAACAGAACCAATCCGAGTTGAGGCGGCAGTCTGAAGTTAACGATGAACTTGGTGGGAGAGCAGGAGACTGACTGACTGACTGAGATGTCGGGGATAAGAAAACATAAATAAGGTAGGCCTACCAAAAAAGACGAGGCCAGGAGAGTGGTGGTTGTATCCCAGTCGATCAAGCTTCTTAAAGACTGGTTATGTATTGATATTTCACTGGGAATTTGAAAACTTCGGTCTACAGTCTGCCATGTACAGTCATTTTTTATTATCGCTGCGCGCCACAATCGAACCGAATGATTAGCTAGCTACTGTGCGAGTTAAAATGTTATGTGGTCGCATATGTGCGAGTGGACGCTCGCGCACCAGAACGCCGTTGTATCCGCTGCTGCAGTCCGTAACTTATGTTCAACATGAACCCTCAAGTCATCCTTGGTGTATATGACTACATCATGAATCCATTTTCCAAACCGTGTTTTTGACTTATCCTGAATCACTATGGTACGCCTATAATGAGTGTTTATATTCGCACTATTTTATCCCGGGGTCGAACTCGGATGCAGAGTTGCCCAGTGCCTGCGTGACTCGCCATAGACATTAATGGAGAGAAGTAGCTCCGGCTACAGTGTTCTTCCGCAATACACGTGCAGTTTATTAATTGACGAACGTAGACGTCACGCGCATTGCACACTGATGGTGGAACCACTGATCTATAATGACTACTGAGAAAGTTGTGGAAAAGTTAGTCTGGAGCCCTGTAAATAAGAGTTTTTAAAATTTACAAAAGTCAAAACGCATTGCATTATGCATCTGACCTGCCGGCTGATTTATATTTAGGCCTAATACATAAAGTAAACACGAATACAACACACTGCGCTTGGATGAATAAATGTATTAGCTTTATTTAATAATATTGCCAGTTCCGTATATTATCTTTATTAAAAAAATAAGACACTAAATGTTTTTTATTTATTTTTTATTAGACTGCATTCTTGTCAATTTCTAAATGTTTACTTTTTAATTTATGAATTATAACAGACTAATGGGGGAAATAAATATTACTTTTTTAAAATTGTTTTTATTATTATTATTTTATATAAACAGTTAACTTATAAAATAAAGGTTTTACAACATCACCATCTTCTGTATGAATATATCCTCTAGCTACGGCCCTGGTCCACGTATTTCTTTCTTCAGTTGAAAAGAAATTAAGGTTTTTGATGAAAACATTCCAGGATATTCTCCATATAATGGACTTCAATGGGAACCAAATGGTTCAAGGTCCAAATGAGAGTTTCAGTGCAGCTTCAAAGGGCTTTAAACGATTCCAGACGATGAATAAGGCCTTCGAGTCATGACTCGGAAAAAGATTTGTTCATTTTGATGAACGAGTTCGAACAGGAGAGTCACGAACGCTCATCACAGAGCATTTGAGCTTATAAAACTTAAACTTTTTTATTTATTTTTTAAACGATCGATCGTTTGCGCTTGATTAGACCCTTATTCGTCGTCTGCCGTTGTTTAAAGCACTTTGAAGCTGCACTGAAACTCATTTGGACCTTGTACCGTTTGGTTTCCATTGAAGTCTATTATATGGAGAAAATCCATCAATAACCATAATTTCTTTTTGACTGAAGAAAGAAAGACATGGACATCTTTGGTGAGTAAATTATTAGTTTTAAAAGTGAACTACTCATAAGGAAAGTAATACCAGACATTTCTTTAATAATAGCATACCAAATTATGTTTAGGCTATATATGTACAAATCCAGAAGGTTTTCTGTGAGGGTGGTGTTCAGGGAACGTGTTGGGGGACCGAATACACTGTTTGTACAGTATAAAATCCGTTTATATGGAAAGTCACCATAAAAGATGGAAACCTAAAGTACGTGCGTCTCTTTAGTTAAAATAAAGTTCATAATGTTACCACTTAGGGGCGCTAGAAGCTCAAATGTCCCGCCTCAACTACAAAACAAACTTTATTCTTGAAAAGGGATTGTCTTATTAATAGTCTGGAAGCGTTAAGTATCATTCAATGAAAACAATAAGCATTAGTATTTACTAAAAATGTATCTGGCCTTATCACTTTTACGTCTGTTAAAGAAGATTCAATACTTGCATGCATAAGCTAAATGCCCCTTAATTAACATTAATTTGTTTTAATTAGTGGTGGTGGTGTGGGTTTACTTTTTTAGCTATAATTAATTTAAATATCTCACACTGGCCTGAAAACAACGTCCTTAAGTCAAAGCGCGTGCTGTTAAGTTGATGTTCCAGTGGAAAAGTTGGCTGTATAATGTGTGGCGCTATGTTTAAATGCGCTAAGTTCTTATTAAAAGAAGCTTTCGTTGTAGTATGTGGGAAACTATACAGAGGGAGTGAGAGTTCCTTGGCCGTGTTCCCGGCCCATCTGCAGCCCGGGCTTGCGGATTACTGTTTGTTAATGTTTCAATCAGCTGTGTGCCGAGGAATGTGGAGCGATTTAACCTGAACTTCCCCAGGTGTGCGGCGGCGCCGCTCAGTCTGCGCCCTCCCCTGCCCTTGGCACAAAGCGATCACACAAACACAATCACACACACCGGCCGATCCGAGCAGAGGCCTGCAGCTGCGAGCATCACACCGCAGGGAAATGAGAAAAACATTGCACCAGGGAGACGGAATAAATCTTATAACGAACTGCCTTCTTCTCGGAAAACACTTAACCCTTCCGCTACCCGTGCTTACATACTGGGATGCGTAAAAAGAAGCGGAATTGCAGACTTTAAAAAAAGTTTGACAATAGCACTATAGCTAAAAATAACGTGAAAAATGAATGAAGCCATCCTTAACCAATTAAAATGCTTTATTAATTAGCCTATACATTTAAATAACTTCAATTTCATATGAAAGATTATAATAGGCCTACTTTTCTCTTTATTTTGCCTTTTGTTGAGGTCATATTTATCAAATATAGGGCCTTTATCTTATATAGCTGTATTTTTTTCATTATTTACGTTTTCAAACAGATGACGCCACTAAAATGTAGCTAATGACTGTTTTTGTTTCATTTACTCACTAAATTAAAGTTACAATCTGCAGTGATGCATTCACTTTCAGTTTAGCTACTGACAAAGTACTTCAAGTTGAAATGGAGAACTCAATTTAATGGTAATGACCTAAATTGTGTAACAATTATGTCGTAACATGAAGAAAACATGTTACAGTGAAAGGTTTAATGTGTTAACAGGCTAAATGACCTTTAACCTTGTGAAACCAACTCCTTATAAATGGCAGTAAAACTAACCAACTATTTTTTTTAAAAGGGAACTCAATTCATTCACTCCCACATACAAAACATATCAAACAAGTCCAAAATAGGTTTCATTTTCTTGTTTTAATAATAAAAAAACAATATACATTGTAAAAAACACAATAAAGCATTCACATGTCATTGTAATATACAATACATTTTCGCTCAGTAATCTGAGAAGACATTTACAGCAAAATAGAAGATTTTCTAAAGACTTAAGAAAACATTGGAGAAACTTTGACCGAGAGGGAAATGCATGAACTATAAGTGAATAATCGCCATGGATTCCACAGCTTTAACACACACAATCGGTGTGTTTGGGGAGATCTCAGAGAGCACGTCACACTTCTCAATGTCCACGGGGTTTAGTGGCTCTCTGCTGAAAGTTGTTTTCCTCTACAACAGGAGAATGAGAGTCTCTCCCAACACAGTTCAAGGCGTCATCAAGGTCCATCATCGTCATCACCTCAGCGCACCTTGTTCGATCCACGCGATGCTTCGATCAGTTGATGTGAAACCGAGAGCATTGGCTTTAACGGCACATGATTCTGTCGTCTGAACAGCCGTTCTGCAAGACAAGAAGGGAAACATCATTAGTTGAGTCATTTACACAGACATTGTTATGAATGGAACATTTAGTTAAGCAGAGAGTATCATATATGGCATGTTTACCTCGACAGAGATGCTGGCCAGTTCCGCGTTGAGCGTCGTGAGGGGAGTGCGGGGAGCGGAGCTCTGGTTCTTCTTGCTGTCCAGCTCGACCTGCAAGTCCCAGATGTAATCAATAACGTGCTGCAGGATCTCCACCTTGCTGGCTTTCTTGTTGGTCGGCAGCGTGGGCACCAGCTCTTTCAGTTTGCTGTAGCAGCTGTTCATGTCCTGCAGAAACATGGTCATTTGCTCGTCCAGCAGCGGGATCTTGCATTTGGTGATAGCCAGGCTCTGGTCGGCGAGGCAGCGGACAACATCTTCGCCGCTCTTCAGCGCGCAGGTAGGTCCCACAACTTTCATTTTGGCTGTAAAAGTCGACGATTAAGTCAAAGAGATTGAGTTGAAGCGATGCGCTCGTACTCCTTTTGGGTCTTGAATCGTCGAGAGTGCGATGACAGTTCACCACATGCTAGCAGTGTCGAGTTGTTCGGTATTTAAAGTCTTGTGGGCGTCTCCAAACGCTCGTGTTTTCAGGCGTGGGCCAGTAGGATTTCACCGGAGTCGCGAGCGGAGCCAATCACGGCGCGGCTCTGTTATCGCAGATACAATATGCTTGGGGGATGGTGTTACAAATGGAAACAAATGTGTGTGTTCTGTGGATATCCAGCTGTCCGTACTCTCCACAGGTGAAGCAGGCACTGATCAAGCGGAGGGAGGGGGTGCTCGAGGATCGACAGGCAACAGTTATTACTTTCCAATGAAACAAATTTCTTCGTATGTGGGCTGCGTCAAGAAACAAAGCACACTGTAAAATGTTTCATCAGCATCTTTGTTTCCATCCATTTAACTTGTCACAATACATTTCTGTCATTGTACTGCGCGTACAATGTGATCCCTGGACACATGTACACGTTCATAATGCAAACATATTGTTTAAAACGTATTTTAAGTAGGCCCACACACACACACACAAAATCGTTTTTATAATAAAACGTTTTTTTATATTATTAGTCAGTCATAGTCATACGTGTTTTCTCGTCACATAACAATAAAATGACTTCATGCATTTTGGTTTTGCCACACTGATTTTAATTTGGTTGACAAAGTTTTTTAAATGGGCTATTCATAGAAGGATATTTAAAACAAAACTGCCCTTTTAAAGGAATAGGCATATGCCAAAACTACTCATGCTAACATGTTGCTTTACAAGAATTTCAGAGCAGCAGTGAAACCAAACTTTCAGTTGTTCAAAAAATTTTTCACAGTGCATTTTTAAGTCATAAACGTTATTATACATTAATAAAATAGTTGCTTAATATCAAATAGACTGGGCTTATTTGTTTTGTGGTTTGAATAAAATCTGACAAAATCGTGATTTAACAGGACTTGATATGGATTCAGTGTGTTTAATATAAAACATTTATTGTGAACTAGAGGTTTGACATTAATGTTATTGATATTTTATTCCTTATACATTTTCGTCAGTATTAAACTAATTGCATTCAGCAGCATGTCAAGTATTTTGTATTGTATATAAACTATGCATAGTCCATTAGTAAGTGCAGATAGATTGTAGATAGTATTCTAGCGAGGTTTTATCCTATTGCAACCGAGTCTCGCCACAATCTATTTTTTATTCAAAAACGTCCTGTTCAATGATTGTCTCATTGTCTTTCTTCGAATGTGTTTCCTCGCGCAAACTTCCAAATTCCTTCATATGCGCCTTGAGCGCGAGCGCGCGCACTCGCATAACTTTGCATTGCTGTGCTCTGATTCTTCCCCCAGATTGTCCAAACAAACCGAAGCAGACTGCCGGGCGCCAGCGCCGTGACGTCACCCATTCATTCGAGCCTTGACGCCTGTCAGCCTGGCGCCGAGCAGGGCGGTCTCTATAGCAACAACAAACAACAGGCTAGCATCCCTCCACTCTCCCCCATTCACCTGCGCGCTGCGGAATCCTGAGAACAAACTGGTCAGCGCTCATTTATCACTTAAAACCTCTGATGCGATTACCGCTCCGCGCGCACCTGCAAACTGCCATTGTCGTCCCGCGAAAGACTCTTGTAAAGCCACAAAAAGTGAGAGACAAAGTGAAAAATAGCCTATTGAGCCAGAGGGTTGGTTTTTTTAGATTCCTGGGAACCTTATTTTGTTGTAGCCTAATTTAAAAAAAGCTAGGCTAACGTTAATTGTTTATTTTCGTCCGGATATTTTTAAAAGTTAGACATGCATAGCGTTTAATATGATCTTTGAGGGTCATGTTTTACGAATAAAAATATTTTTTATATAAAATATTTTTTATAAAATTGTATTTTATAAATAGGCTATATAAAGCAAATATAGCATGTTTATTAATGTGAAGGAAAAGTTTGTCCACTAAATAAAAACTAAAGATGAAAATTATGAAACAGAGAGGACTTATTTGCGATTTAAGTGCATTTTTTAATGAAAAAAAATAATTTTTTAATAGTTTTTAAAACAAAACCTAAAACCACAACGTGCATGAATGTGTGCATGTTATTATTATTTTTTTACCGATTGCTCGTGCACATAGCGGCTCATCCTGCATGAGTTAGAGGGACTGGAGGTTTCTGGCTCGGTCACAGCTGAGCGGGGTTGAGGGGAGGTGGAGGAGGAGCTGAACAATGGGAGTGCAGTATCGGGGACTGTGAGAGAATCTCGGCTGGAGCCAGACGAGTCTGGAGCGCCCCTCCACTCGCTCATCCCGCTTTTGTTCAGCTGCGCAAGCTATCAGCACTTCCTACCGACTCCAACAATAAGCCCTCACAGCTGGGCTCTCCAAAGCCTGTTTACTGCACATCAAGGCAAAGAGAGGCAAAGAGTGTAACATCCCCCTTACACACACTCACACACCCTTATGAACTCTTGGTAAAATATAAAACATATTCCTAGAAGTGGAGAAAGGAAAGTAAAAAAAAAAAGTTATGCTTTATTGCTCAACGACCTCATATGCTGGACACTGGACGGCAATCACTCCTTTTTATTTGTTCAGTAAAACATATATAATCTGCATCATGTGTGCCTAGAAGACGGAATTAATTCACTCTAGTATTAATATTATTCTGTACAAAAATAAAATAAAATAAAAAAAAGTTGCTGCCTTAAATTTTAAGTACAATCAACTTGGATGATTAAGTCATATAAATTTAAATACATTAAACTGTTTAAAAAAGTTAGTTGACTTAAATGAGTTGTTATTTATTATATTTGTTTACAGTGTATATATTTATTATTTATTAATTAATTCCTTAATTGATTTAGTGTCAATAATTTCACACTGTAAAAAAAGGATGTTTTTTTTAATCGAAGGTGAACATAAAAACGCATATAAATAATTTATTGTTGTTCTTGTTCCACCCTGATCATGTCAACAATGACTGCATGTTCTCACAATATGTCATGCTGCAGAAAAAGCTGGTGCGGGGTCAGTGTGAATACTCTTCTTCTTCTTCAAGCATCTGCATGTATCTTTGACTTTCCCCTCTCATGGGAAGAGTGGCCTCAGATAATTGTCCTCAAGGGAATCACATCCTGTCAGAAGTCATGTGATCTCTGTCTGACAAGGCTGCAGTGTTCTGTGCTGTGTCATCAGCTGGCTATGAAGTCTTTAATTCACAACATCACAGCTACATAAAGCAGATAGACACGGAAAGGAAGTGCTAAATGCAAAGCGCATAGACAATAAGGTTCACAGAGAACAGGCATAAAATGGCCTAATTAGCTGTGTGAGTCATCTGACATTAAGTTAACGTCAATGGCTTTTCACAACACATTTGACTTCCGTAACATAACGTATTTCTGAAACAGGGCAATGAGGGAAAAATGTAGGGTGGGAATTGATTGGATGGTGGCCATTAAATACCAGAAAGAAGCCAAAATAAAAGCAAGTTTGCTTAATAGCTGGGCATTGGTTCACATATTCCAACCACCAGCGACGCCCAAGTGGAAAAGTTGTGACATTTTACAGTGATTTTGTTTGTTGTCCGAACCAACATATGTTTTTACAATGCTTTAACACATTATTAATACTTTATTATACTTTAATACACTATTATTGATCGGCCTATACTTAAGGTGGACATTGATGCAATTTTCTTATAGAAACAAACTTGTATTATTTTAGAGTGTTCTCATCCCAAGGCGTCATAAACTGACGCCTTTGCCGATGTATACATCCAACGCACATGGCACCCTTATGAGACGCAGATATATATGGGCTAGAAGGCGCCTCCCAGTGGTCTAACCCCAACCCTACCCCAGAACTAAACCTACCATAACCGAAGCGTGTTATATTGACGCAAGGGTGACGGCATGTGCGTTGGATGTATACATTTTGGCTAAAGCATCAGTATATGGCACCTTGACATTAAAATAAGCTAATTTAAACTTTTTTTGTAATAAAATTTATCTATTTTTTGTCAGTTTAATGTAGTTGAAATGACAAATATCCAAGTTGATTGTACTTAATTTTTTTTTTTTTTAAAGGGTTGGTTCACCCAAAAATGAAAATTAAGTCATTAATTACTCACCCGCAAGCTGTGCCAACCCCGCAAGACCTTCGTTCATCTTCGGAACACAAATTAAGATATTTTTGATTAAATTTGAGAGCTGTATCACTACCACATAGGCTGCCTAAGGGACTGGCTCTTGATGGCCAAGAAAGTCAATGAAGAAAATGTTTAAATATTCCATGTGACTACAGTGGCTCAACTATAAGTTTATCAAGCGACAAGAATACTTTTTGTGCGAAAAAACAAAAATAACGACTTTATTCAACTATTCCTTTTCTTCCTTGTTGGCCTGAAACGAGACTTGGATAGATTTATTTATCTTACTTATGTAAGATGGCGTAACATAAGAACTGCCTTCTATCTTTACCGTTTTGACTTCGTTGCTTGCTGTTTTGCTTTTATTCCCGTGCACTGACTTTCACTAAGCTGAACAGCCAATCAGAGTTATCTCTTTCCCGACATCCCGACAGGGATTTAACATGTCGAATCGGGCGAAAAAAAGCTGACAAGGACTATTTTAAGCCGACGTATCATGCAGAGGAAACTTGGATGTATACATTTTGGCAAAAGCATCAGTATATGGCGCCTTGACATTTGACATTAAAATAAGCTAATTTAAACTTTTTTTGTAATAAAATTTATCTATTTTTTGTCAGTTTAATGTAGTTGAAATGACAAATATCCAAGTTGATTGTACTTAATTATTTTTTTTTTAAAGGGTTAGTTCACCCAAAAATGAAAATTAAGTCATTAATTACTCACCCGCAAGCTGTGCCAACCCCGCAAGACCTTCGTTCATCTTCGGAACACAAATTAAGATATTTTTGATTAAATTTGAGAGCTGTATCACTACCACATAGGCTGCCTAAGGGACTGGCTCTTGATGGCCAAGAAAGTCAATGAAGAAAATGTTTAAATATTCCATGTGACTACAGTGGCTCAACTATAAGTTTATCAAGCGACAAGAATACTTTTTGTGCGAAAAAACAAAAATAACGACTTTATTCAACTATTCCTTTTCTTCCTTGTTGGCCTGAAACGAGACTTGGATAGATTTATTTATCTTACTTATGTAAGATGGCGTAACATAAGAACTGCCTTCTATCTTTACCGTTTTGACTTCGTTGCTTGCTGTTTTGCTTTTATTCCCGTGCACTGACTTTCACTAAGCTGAACAGCCAATCAGAGTTATCTCTTTCCCCGACATCCCGACAGGGATTTAACATGTCGAATCGGGCGAAAAAAAGCTGACAAGGACTATTTTAAGCCGACGTATCATGCAGAGGAAACTTGGATGTATACATTTTGGCAAAAGCATCAGTATATGGCGCCTTGACATTTGACATTAAAATAAGCTAATTTAAACTTTTTTTGTAATAAAATTTATCTATTTTTTGTCAGTTTAATGTAGTTGAAATGACAAATATCCAAGTTGATTGTACTTAATTATTTTTTTTTTTTTAAAGGGTTAGTTCACCCAAAAATGAAAATTAAGTCATTAATTACTCACCCGCAAGCTGTGCCAACCCCGCAAGACCTTCGTTCATCTTCGGAACACAAATTAAGATATTTTTGATTAAATTTGAGAGCTGTATCACTACCACATAGGCTGCCTAAGGGACTGGCTCTTGATGGCCAAGAAAGTCAATGAAGAAAATGTTTAAATATTCCATGTGACTACAGTGGCTCAACTATAAGTTTATCAAGCGACAAGAATACTTTTTGTGCGAAAAACAAAAATAACGACTTTATTCAACTATTCCTTTTCTTCCTTGTTGGCCTGAAACGAGACTTGGATGGATTTATTTATCTTACTTATGTAAGATGGCGTAACATAAGAACTGCCTTCTATCTTTACCGTTTTGACTTCGTTGCTTGCTGTTTTGCTTTTATTCCCGTGCACTGACTTTTTCACTAAGCTGAACAGCCAATCAGAGTTATCTCTTTCCCCGACATCCCGACAGGGATTTAACATGTCGAATCGGGCGGAAAAAAGCCGACAAGGACTATTTTAAGCCGACGTATCATGCAGAGGAAACTTACTAAAACTGCCCGACGGCGACCGTCGGCTTGGTTATGTTCTGGGCTTAACATCTGCGTGAAATGGAAAATTGAATCATCTGTTGAGTCGAATGCTATTGCTTTTATTGCGAACAATTCCTCCATGCACGTACATTTTTTACCGTTTTTTTTTCACCTCGCAATTCCTTGTCAAAATGTCATTGGATCTTCGATGGAAACGGCAGACTTCTCTCTAGTGACGTATGCAAGACTTCCCCAATCATTTCAGCCAACCCTTTCATTCATTCTATCCTCCTCCATCCATCAACACCTGATAGGACCCCCACCCTGCATTATATTCTTTTCAATAATCCATTCACTTGGATATTCATCACAATATGGAAGAAATTATCTGTCGCTTTGTTACATCGCAACTTCAGTCAAAATCCATTGGTCTATAGCTGGATTTACTCTCATGAGATTTCAAGACATCCCAGTACTATTAGGTACTATCAGATATGACCTCATAATGATTTATAGGCTAGCAATCCTTCCTACATAGTGGTTCTGTTGTATCATCTTGTGAACGCCGATCTCCCCGCTCGCCACACACTTTCACACTCCACATTCTCCGCCCGGCTCCCACACACTATCAAAGTGCCTTAATGGCTCCTAATTAGCTCCCCATCTGCTGGTGACAGAGCATCGGTGGCATGCTGAAGCCCCATTCAGAGAGTGGCCATTGTGTCCCAGGATCGTTTCCACTCCATTGGAGATTGCCTGGAGAGGACTTGGACCTCTGGGAAGAGATGGGACAGGAGAGCCAGGGTTACGGAGAGAAGCTCCGGACTCCGGGAGGCGCACGGGACAGGACGGGGAGGAGGTGGATACACAATAGGCGACAGTGTTGTGGCCTGTTGCAAATCTAATAACGTCGGAGCTCTTTCTGTCCTCTGGATGCCCCCCACACCCCTCACGCATACAAACACATTTTGTTTTCCTCCTCCTTTTTTTTTTTCTCATGCTCATTGGCGACAGCTCTGCTTCTTCGAGTTAATCTGTGACTGTGTCATCTTCTGGGAACAGACGTTTGTTTTGTGCTGTTAGTGGGGTAATAAATGCAACCAGACAGCACCATATTAACATCCTCGAAAAGAGACATAAGCGGAAGAGCTTCTGAAAGGAGCCAACGATGGTAACGTCCGAGTCTGCGCTGCGTAAATAAAGCGTTGAATGCTTAAAGCTGTTCGTAAGCCAAATCATTTCAAAAGGAATCCATGTGACCTGAAATTTTGTGCGAATGCGGAATATTTCCCCACGCACTTTTCACAAAAAGTTTTCACCGCGTTGGCCAACAGAAAGCTGCTTGGTTTGAGTGACTTCAGTGTGAGCTGTGCTTCAAACATCACTACACTATAGACGATAGACAATTGATTTATCGAAAATTCACTAATGCAATCGCGCCTTTGCGGTTTGTTTTCAACACGATTATTTAATGCACATTCACAAGTCTACAAATTGCCAGGTGGGTAGAGGTTGATCGTTAAAGATGCTTAGATGACTCTTGTCCCACCTCAAAACAAGAGAAGCTGAATGATGTTCTCGCCTTACCCTCATTTACATCACATTGCCATTGTATGGACAAATCCAGAGGATGTGTGTGTGTTTTTATGGGAGACCAGCTGCTCACAGCTGGGGTATAATGGCCAAGTTTTGGAGGGAAGACCCTTACTACCGGGCAGCTGTCACCACCAGCAGGGGAGAAGGACAGAGGCCATTTAGCCAGAGACCCTCTGGAGAGCTTCTGCTCGTTCTATTCTAAACCCAGATCTCCCTGTGTGTCAGGTGCTGTGCTATTTCCGATATTCTACGGAGCTGTCAGAAAAAGTTGCCGGTAGCAACTATTTGTGGTCTTGCAGCTTGTCGCAACTTTTGCGTATGCTATGGACGGGTTGCATCTAATAGATCTCTGTGTGCTCTAGTCACCTGACTTCCACAAACGTGCTAAAATTCCACCAAACCCATCTGGAAGTATGGCCTAAAGATGGGTGTGATGATGGTGGCAGCTGTGCTCCCCTCACAAAGCCCTATTCAGAGTAAAGGGGACAATACAGAGGCCTGGTTACTCTCTCCTCTTCAGTTCCACACTAAGATTAATTCCTCAAATCCGTTTTCCCAGTGGCAGTCTCAAAGAATGGGAAGCCCTCCTGTTTGTCAGAGCATATTGTGCCAGTCGCCTGAGAATGAATTCCGCTGATGGTTCTGATAAATGGCCGCGGCGTTGACACTGAGCAGACCTTTCCAGCTCTTTTGTTTTCAGTATTGCATCTATGTAATCTGGATTATTCTGGATTGTAGGATTGTCCTCCTCAGGGTGGTACAGGCACTCTCAAGATACTTTGATTTGATTTGTATGGTCATTAAAGGAATATTCTGGGCACTTGTGGCATAATGTTGATTACCACTAAGGTGATTATCGAATTACACCTGCAATAAAAGTGAATGTTAACTCAGTGTATCAATAGTAAAGCTACACTCTAAAAAATGCTGGGTTGTTTCAACCCAAATTTGGGTCAAATATGGACCAAATGTTGGGTTAAAAATTTAATTAAAAAAATCACAGTTGTAGTTGTGAAAATTGAAGTTTTAAAATACACTTTTAACCCAACATTTGGGTTTGTCCATATTTGACCCAAATTTGGGTTAAAACAACCCAGCATTGTTTAGAGTGTAAAAGGTGCATGTTAACGTGATTTTATTGTGAAAATCACTAACATTTTCGTAAAATTATATGATCAGTAAGTCATGGCAACAGATGTTTTTAAAGTAAAATACATTTAAAACAAGTTGAGCAATTTTCAAATGTATTTTAAGTTATACAAGATTCAACTCATTAAAGCAGTTTAATGTAATTTAAGTTGAAATAACTTATAAATCTAAGTTGATTGGACTTAAATTTAAGGCAGCAACTTTTTTTGATGCCTTTGACACCGTAAGGTCTATAACTCTCTAAAAGATGATGAGACTTCACAACTCTAATATTACAAAATTTGAAGCGTCACATTTCTGCTTTCAAATACTCTAAATAAATAAATAACCCCATTCATTTTAAGTGACTCACTGTATCTTGCATTTTAAAAGAAAACAGACGAGTTAAATTTATTATTATAATTATTTATTTATTTAAAAAAACAATTAAGGTAATCACCATTATGCCACCACAAATAAGCTTGTCGATTATGCTTAACCTGCATTGAACCCAGGATATTCCAGGATGATTGTTTTTGAATTAGCCCAAGTGGTTATTTTGGTAATCATCATGTTTTGTTCTTGCATATAAAAGCTGAGTTGATTGACTGTGGTGACGACGTCATACTTTCAGAAATGTTTGCGACCGCTTCTCAAGCCTCGGGATCAACAGGTGCAAGAAATGGCAGAAGGCAATGAGGCAACCGAGTCTGCAGGCAGGAATTGTTTGGTTTTGACTCATTGGTTTCATTCCTTTATTAGAGTGTAAATAGGTTTGCAATCACATCAGAAAGAGGTAACCAGAAACTCGCATGTATCAGGTGCTGCTGTGAGGCTGTTTCTCCACAGAGCCAGAGGCAGTTAGCCACACCCTAAAATACACAAACTCACCCTGTGTTTCTCACACACACACATACACCCTTCACACAGGTGTTTAGCCTGCAGCCTTAGTAGAAGTGAAGCTCATCAGCCATTTTGCCTGTGTTTAAAAGTGTACACTGACTGCCTAAAGCTGGATCACTCCAGCTGCCCATCTGCCATATGGCAGGGCTGGGCTGTTAAATATAATAAAGCTCAATTTCACACACTCACCTGTTTTATGTAGGTATTATATGTAATATTCAGCCAGATATCACAAAAGTAGAATCATCTGTCATTCAGGTTGTATGGCATGGGAAGATGAAGATACTACAAGAATAAAAGTACGGTATGTGGACATTTGAGCCATACATGCCTACCAGCTAAGAAAACAGAAACCAGTTCTGAAAAATAAATAGTCTAAAATAATTTGTTTCCTACAGCTTGTTGAAAAAAGAATTAATTAAAAAAATTCAAAATATATTTTAAATGTGTAGTTTTAGAGTAATTTGAAGTATATATATTTTTATTTTATATATATAAAACTTAAAATTACATGAACTACACATTTAAAATATATTTTGAAAAATTAAAAAATACATTTATATATATATATATATATATATATATATATAACTTAAAATTACTTAAACTACACATTTACAATATATTTTGATTTTTTTTTTTTATATTTTTTTCTATATATATATATATATATATATATATATATATATATGGGTGGGTGTGTACAATTTTAACGATATTGCTATTATTTCTTATTACAGCTAAATAGAAATGACTGTGTGTATGATAATTGATGAGGAAATAGAATTCTCTTAATTTTCTGCATTTTTATTGTGTTCTTTTTTTATATGTAAACAATCACACTAAATCAACAAATACATTTTTCTGTTGGCTCAAGTGTTTATTTATTTGTTAGTTTTTATTTATTTACCCCCTTTTATGTTACTTTCTCAAATACCTAAATAAATAATATTAAAATAATTCTCGTTAAGTTATCAGCACTTAATCGATGTCATAGCAAGCAGAAGAGTTCGTTCTGTGAACAAGCCTTTAGAGTCCATAGGAATAACCACGGGAATGAATGAGGCTGCAATCTGGATGCAAAGGATGCATCCCATCTCCCCTGGGCATTCTCACGGTAGAAGAATGTGTCCACTGCACAAACACACACATACAGTGAGCGCTATCTCTTTTCCCACAGCCAGGCCCGAGCAAACGCCATACACTTGGTCACACACACACATGTACCAGGCCTGACTTGCAGGGATCCAATTGTGTGAAACAGGCAGCAGAAGGTGCCCCAGTTCTTTTACATTCTTCTTCTTTTTCTTCGCATTGTTTTGGAGGATTGCAGTAACAAAGGGAGAACGGGTGAACATTGTGTGTGTGGTATGTTCACACCATCGTCCTCTAGTGTCTGTCCGACGTCTGTGCGCGTTCATCTGTGAGCGTAGACTCTAAAATTACTCTCGTGAGTATGTGTGTGTCAGCGGTGCTGCTGAGGGGGGTATCTGGAGAAAGTTGAATGAAGAGAAGGAGACACTCAGTGGAACAGAATTAGCAGAGCACATTCCTCTGCGTTCTCCCACTCCCTTTATTCTTTCTTGCTCCCCCCCCCCCCCCCATCTCTTCATGAGAAAATCAAACAGGTGGTTTGGCCCTGTTGGAGGGGCTGCGTCTTGTGGAGTTGGGCTGTCCCGCAGCCTGTTGGAGGCACTGAAAGGCAACGTCTCCTCTCAGATCCAGCTTGAGTCCAGTGTCCCAGTTCAAGGAGCCACTCTCATTACCATCTCAATTCTGGGAAACGGGCTACAGACCTCAGCTGCACCCTAACAGGCTGCCCATATGGTGCCGCTTGGCAACCAGGCAGGAGGGGACCGCCGAGCCCCACACACATTCTCTCACACACACACATAATATATTCACATTCAAAAAGACGTGAAGAACCTAAATGACACACCTTATCTAGACTTAATCTCCCACAAATAGACCATGCTTTCATCTTAATACATGCTGTTGCACTAGCCTTTGACTATCGGCATCAAAGCAAATTAGACAGTTAAAGAAAGCCTGGGGCTCCTGCGCACATCTCCAGGGGGACGCTGGACCACACAGCGCCTGTATGGAAGGACGCTTGGCTTCATACATCCTTATACTGGGTTTTTGGAGGCCATTTCACCATAAACGGCTTTAGTGGTTACAGACCCCACAGGTCAAAATTAACATGCGCTACTTGGTTTGCGATTCAGTGGTTTATGACAAGGGAAGTTTCACCAATTTAAGAAAATATAGAGTTAATATAGAGTTATATAAGAATAATTAATGTAGATATTTTATAAAATCATATTTTTATTTCACAGTTATTTATTTTCAGAATATATAATATATATTCTGTATTTTAGAAATATGATGTAATTAATATAAATATTTTAAATATTTGGTATAATATTTAATATATTTTTTATCTTTTGTAATATATATATATATATATATATATATTATAAAAAATGGGTTTGTCCATATTTGACCCAAAATTGGGTTAAAACAACCCAGGATTTTTTCAGAGAGTGAGTATGTATGTATATATATATATATATATATATATATATATATATATATATATATATATATATATATATGTATATATACTATATTCATATTTGACCCAAAATTTGGTTAAAAAAACAGGAATTTTTAGAGAGAGCGTGTGTGTGTGTGTGTGTGTGTGTGTATATATATATATCATACTCACTCTCTAAAAAATCCTGGGTTGTTTTAACCCAATTTTGGGTCAAATATGGACAAACCCATTTTTTGGTTACATTTTTCAATTAAATTTTTAACCCAATGTTTGAGTTTGCCCATATTATATATATATATATATATATATATATATATATATATATATATATATATATATATATATATATATATATATATATATATATATATATATATTAAAAAAGGTATATAAATTATTATATGAAATGTATTATATTATAATTTATTATTATAATTATTATAATATCATTATGTATTTATTAAGTGTATTATAAGCTTATTTATATGCATATAATATACAAATATATATTCAGGTATATTTTATTTATTTTTAAACATCAAGCATTCAGTCTAAAGTGCTGCCTTGCCCTGAAGTAAAACAAATGAAATAATTCATGATAATTCATTCTGTGTACATTTGTTGCTGCGTCATCAGTTGATTTCAAGTGATATTTTATTCATTATATGTATTTACAGATATGACCTAACCACCTGCAAGTCGCTTCATAAATATGTCAAGAAGAACAAAAGAAGTCAATGTGCGGGGTGTTTCTCTGGATCAAAACATCAGAGAGACCGAAGCTGTGAGGCATTTCCTTCCCGAACAGAGGAATGTGCTGGATGGATCAGAGCCTAAAAGTTACAGGAAACGAAAGGTGCGTGTGTTTATGTGCAGTTCTCTGTGTCCCCTGTCCACGTTGGCAGGTCATATCATGTTCACACATTATCCGTTTCATCTGTGATAATGTCCCCGATGACGAAATGTCAGCGTAAGCCATGCATGTGCCTCTTTGTGATTGCACATGCTCAGTCCGCCCCTCTCTACGAATCTGCAGCTGTGCAGTCACATACGCAACATGATTTCACAACATCCTCCTTCTGCCTTCACTGGAAATATCCTCTTTTACTCCCCCTCCCTTCCTCCCTCGTTCCCTTCTCTGCCTATGTAAGTGTCTTTAGTGAAATGCCCTGACAACCCAGCAGGTGCGAGACTTAGTCATCCTCTCTGCCCTACCCATCCTTGAGTATGTGTGGGTTACTCAACGCAACTCCTTATTATGTTAAGCTACACCACAGCGCTAGTCACAGGTACATGTTGTAATCAACAATTTCCCTCTCTAAAAGCCCAGCTGTCTCAGTGTTTACTAAAAGCATCACTCACATACGCAGGCGCCAAGCACCATGACTCTGGAGTTTCCAGGATTTCATTAGTGTGTGAGTGTGTTGTTCTGGCAGATGGGCCTGTGCAGCGGCTCTGACTCTTTGTACAGCTGGCAGTAGTTTCTGAGCAGGCTGAGTGTCACATCACTCACATTGTTCACTCACTACTGTTTATCATACACTCACAGTGATAATCAGCCAGCTTATTGACACCTTAACAAGTTTACCTAGCGATCAAAATGGGGAAGTGCCAGTTTTTCTCTTTTTTAAATGAGCATTCCTGTGGCATAATCAGTACAACATGGTGTGCTTTTGAGTTTAGACAACAGCTCAATGAACAATAAGTTGTTATCAAGCATAGAACAGTTAGTTTTAGTCCTCAAATTTAAGACCTTTCACTGTTTGTATCAGTACACCTGCAAGTTCACATTCCAGAGCAGAGTATGTGAGCAGACTCATGTTCTCATTAGTGGGGAAACCGGCATGATTACAGAATGTGTTCATTTTGGTGACATACGAAACTTTTAAAGGGATACTCCACCGTTTTTTCATAATAAACTATGTTATTCCCTTAACTAAGACGAGTTGATACATACCTCTGTCGTCTCAGTGCGTACACTCAATCGCTCTGCGTGAGACACTTTGATAGCACTTAACTAGCCCAGTTCATTCAATATGGGCCAAGCAGAGAAGCGAACAAACACCTCCACGTTTTACCTATTTAAATACAGTTACTCTACTCAGTTAATACAGAGCAGTGTAACTCAACCTAGGACAGTGACACAAAATAAAACGTGGCACTTTTCTTAGTGTGTAAAATAGATAACTATATTGCATGGTGGAATACCACAGCGAGTGCTTGGGAGCGCTTCAGACTCGGCCCAGTAATATCATCACTCGTGTAAAGTCCTCTCTCCTTATTGAATTTAGATGTTCCAATTATACATATATAATATAATTATTACAATCCACAGTTATTTGAAAAAAGCAGCTACTGTAGGCACACAGACGATTCAACAAACATCTGTGAAAGAATGGGTCACTCTCAGGAGCTCAGTGAATTCAAGCATGGGACTGTGGTAAGGCCGGTGTGGCGAAGAGATGGGTCCCCCCGAAGAGATGGGTCCCACCTTAGGACCCAAGCGATCCGAATTGGTTCAAAGCTAGTTTTATGGGTAATCGCTTTAGTGCCTGGTTACAAATTAGAGAAAATCACATTATTATAAAAGACGTTTGAAGTACGTTATAATTGAGTCGTTAATTTAACTTCTATGTTTCGTATACTAGTATATAACCGAAGCTGTAGATTGTAAATTTAAACATTTCTCATTCTTAGTGTTTTTTAGTTAGCTTACATAGTAGATAAAAGATAGGTAGTACTTAGATAGTAAATAAACCACAGATTTGAGCTTTAAACAACTACATTAGTAATATTTTTAAAATTTTGCGGACTTTTTCCTCTGCTGTTGACGCAACCTACTATGAAAAGCGCTTTTCGTATTACTCTGAAAAGCGCTAAACAAGTAAACATATTAATTGATGGCAACAAACTGCTTTTATTAGGTTATAGCGAGAACATATTTAGATCAGGCATACTACTGGCATACTATGGGGTCCTAAGGTGGGACTCATCTCTTCAGGGGACTCATCTCTTCACCACACTGGTACACACCGGGAAGAATATCAGTTTTACTGTAACTTCAGAAACTCCAAACACGTGAGCAAAAGCGCCAATCTCATTGGGTCTGATCGTTTTTGATGCGGCGCGTCAAACTGAAAAAACTTACCCGAGGCATTTTTAAAAGCTTTTTTACGTATGGTGTTTTACGCGTTGGTGTGAACACTCACATTGGCGCCCTTTGTTTAGTCACGAGGTGTTAAACGTCGGCAAATAACGCACAAAATTCGTCCCAGTGTGAACAGGCCTGTAGGTTGCCATCTATGAATTTTCCTCACCACTAAATATTCCACGGTCACTGTTAGTGGTATTATAACAAAGTGGAAGCAATTGGGAACAACAGCAACCCAGAGCGGGGTCAGCGCATGCTGAGGTGCACAGAAGTCGCCAACTTTCTGCACTGTCAATAGCTACAGACCTCCAAGCGCATGCTGCGAGAACTGAGATGAGGACGTTCTTCCTCGCCACTCTTGTTACCGGCTGCTCACTGCTTAGGAGTATTACCGCCCCTGACCGTATAAGATGATGATCCATATTTAAGGCGCTCCGGAGTCCGGATTATAAGGCACACTGTCATTTTTTGAGAAGATTAAAGGCTTTTAAGTGTGCCTTATAGTGCGGAAAATACGGTAATTGAAAAGCATATGTACAGGGCAGATCTTCCTCTTGTAAACAGAAAGTATTGTGCTTCCAGCTATATCAGCACATCATCTTATACGGTAGGGGGCGGTAATACTCCTAAGCGGTGAGCAGCCGGTAACAAGAAGTAGTCGAGGAAGAACGTCCTCATCTCAGTTCTCCGCGCATGCGCCCATAAGGAAGTAATGGAATAGTCGAATAAAGTCAGTATTTGTGGGTTTTTTTTCGTTCAAAAAGTAGTCTCGTCACTTGATAAACTTATAATTGAGCCACTGTAGGCACATGGAATATTTAAACATTTTCTTTAATGACTTTATGGGCCGTCAAGAGCCAGTCCCTTAGGCAGTCTATGGAGGAGTGATCCAGCTCTCAGATTTAATCAAAAATATCATTATTTGTGTCCTGAAGATGAACGAAGGTCTTACGGGGTTGGTACAGCATGGGGGTGAGTAATTAATGACTTAACTTTCATTTTTGGGTGAACTAACCCTTTAAGTAATCTTTCTGTTTCCTAAGGGCAACGCTATGCTGTAGAGGGTTAATATCCTTGTAGCTCACAGTAGGTCTGTCTTTAAAGGTTTAAAAGTTATAGTTCAAAATCAATTTCCTTACGGAGTCTGTTACACTCACTATAGAAAAGTACATGATTAAATTCATAATGTTTATACCATTTTAACTTTATTAATATAATTAAAACCAAAGAATATAGTTGTGTGGCAAAATGGTGTACTTTCCACCATATGAGCAATAATTAAGAAGTTCCAATCAACAAAATATGTTACAAATCTTCCTGGTAGAGGACATGTGTCTATATTCGTCCTAATGCATCGGCGAGGAGGAGAGTTTGAGTGCCTGAAGACTCACAGCTGGAGAATTGCAGAGATTAGTTGAGTCTTGGGGTCAGAAAACCTAAACATTTTTCTAAAGCAGCACCTCCATCAGCAGAAAAATCCTCCTCTCTCCTCCAAAACAAACTCCAGCAAATTCAGTTGACAGACACGATACATGATGTACTGGATTCTAGCAAATACCAACAGATAACAAAAACAAAACCTGATGACCTCTGCTAGAAATCTCATAATGGGCCATGGCTGGATCTTCCATCAGGACAACGATCCAAAACAACATCAATGTGTTACTGAGCACAAAATGAAGCTTCTGCATGGCCATCCCAGTGCCCTGCCTGACTTGAATCCTACAGAAATTGAGTTGGGTGAACTCAAAAAAAGAAGAAGCGCCAACATCTGTGAATCTGCAGGATGTGGAGAGATTCTGTATGGAGGAAATGTCTCTGAACTCTTGTCACGTGTTCTCCAAACTCATCAGGCATTATAGGAGAAGACTCAGAGCTGGGGAAAGGACATCACAATATTGGGTTCCAATAATTGTGGCCAATATGAACTAGAGAAAAACATCTATTTCATAATGTGAGTTTCCCCCACTTTCAATTATTTTTTTTCAATGAAAGGTTAGAATTTTGTGCATTTTTTACATGAAAGATCAAAAGGATAAACAATGCAGATGTTTTTTTTTTTTTTTTTACAGCCGCCTTTGCTGATATTTACCAATGATGCCAACATTAGTGGAGGGTACTATACGACAGTGTTATTGTAACACTGCCTAAACTGTGAAAAGATCAATATAAAACGTTACTAAAGAGCCCCTATCATTGCATTTGAAATGTTCCTATTTTTGTTTTAGGAGTTCCCAAAAACAGTTTAACATGCATGCAAATATAAAAAACACTTTATTTGTCTTATAATATGCATTTATTTTTAACTGATTTGCTCACTGACTCCCAAATGATTCGTACAACGACTCATTTTTCCAAACTACTCCTTTGCTAACACAGTCTCATCCCAAGAAGTCATTTAACTGACGTCTTGGGATGTCTTTGGACCATACGTCAATAATATGCCTTTTTTGGGCCCCCCTAAACGTCGGTTATATGACGATCCTGGGCGTCATACAACTGACGCTTTACCTTTAACGTCAGTTAGGTTATGGGGTAGGTTTAGGGTTAGGTTTAGGTCTGGGGTAGAGTTACGATCCGATAACATCATCTAACCAATGTTTAGGGGGGCCTAAAAAGGCATATATTGATGTATGGTCAAAAGACGTCCCAAGAAGACGTCAGTTATATGACGTCTTGGGATGAGACTGTGCTGCCTTTGCATGACGTTAATTGGCGGTGATTGGTCAGATGACCCAGTCAGTTATTGTTTGTTAGCATAACGCATAAACATATTGATAAAGCACTGCAGTACTACAAGACGCTCTATTATTTATGACAACTCCAATTACAGCGACATTTCACATATAAAAAAAATACATTGGAGACTTAGAAGCTGCGCTGGCGTAACTTACACACACGCGCGCGCACACACATACTTATTGCGCCTTCCTCCTCGCGCCCCAACGCTACAAAACCGTTCAAAACCCATAAAAGCAACAATTATTAATAATACTTACAGGTTGTGATTCATAGGAGGAAGCTGATCCATATACACTGGGTAAGTAAGTTACTGAGCCCTCCTTCAGGAACAACCGCTGCGAATCCACAATTTTATTCATTTATGTTTTTGAACAATTCGTAATTAAAATGATGAGAACACAATCGGGCTATACTGTTGTGGTCTCGTTGCAAATATGAACTCTAACCCCCGATTCTTCACATGCTCGTCCCTGGTAAATGAAAACAAAGTGGCTGAACTATCTTTGCATTGTAGAACAGCGTTTTTTATTGACATGATGCTATGATGAAGTATTTGAATGTGTAGACTTCAAGTTTACACTTCCGTCTCCGCGCGCAGTAACTGGGCACGGCCAATATGTCTCTACGTCATGATGTAACAGCTAATGACTCGTTTCAAAAACAATTCATTTCATAGACTCAGAGTCGACTCTCACTTTTGAAAGACAATAACTTTATATACGGTGCACTTTCAGATAGAAATCTTTGCAGGATGTTTTCATTCCCTTAGAGCTATATTCCACACCATATGAACAGTCATTTTTAAAAATCCAAGATAGGGGCTCTTTAATTACAATATAAAACAAAATATTATTTAGACTAAATATTGATTAATTATTGTTATTAACTATGAGGGCATCCCCAAAGAGAGATTTTGTCAGAATTAGCCACAAGGACCGTTTTGTCTTCAAAGTAGCTACTCGCATTCACCCTGATAGATAATCCTTTAAACGGCATATTTTGTCATTACGAAGTATGTGTTTCATATTTCCCATTATAATCTGGATAGCTTTCAGTTTTCCCAGCAGAACCATATGTCTAAAATCCAACGGCTCTGTGCTCAATATGGCATCTAAACATACATTTACTCTGGTCGAAGTGCGTTTAAAGATGGATGGAGTTTCAGTATAAGACAGAAATCAGTGTAGTCATACTTATCATAATCTACGCAACGCACACACAGATTTGAAGGTCTCCACATCTGTCACCAGTTAAGGCACACACTGTTGCCATATACATGATGAATTCATCCCGAGTCTGAAGGATACGTTTAGGGCTGCTATTACAGCGTGAGTCACGGTAACAATAATTGCCATGTGATTAACAATAAATATTGTTTAGCGTTAAGAGCCTATATTTAAAGAAGCTTCCAAAAAGAAATGATATTATGCACTTTCTCGTTTTGAGAGGGAAACAGATGGAGGATCTTTGGAAACACACAACAATAAAAGCCTGAAAGACAGGAAAATAGAGAGTGAAGGATCAGAGCTGAATGAGAAGGAATGAATGAATAAGTGAAAGAGAGTGAGAGAGGAATGGGAGATTGTCTTTCTGGAAGGTCTCCTCTCAGATGTGGGGTCTTCTTCACATGCTAATGGGATGTTTCTTCAGCCCTGACCCTGTTAGCATAACAATGCTGAGAAAGTGAAGGAGCTAAACTTCAGCTTTCTTTGGGAACTAAACCCCGGGCTTTCTTCTGGAGAAAAACACTCTTCTTCTATTGTGAAAGCAATGAAAGTGGTTCAGTGCAGCTGTGTGAGGTGATCAAAGCCGCTGCTCAAAATGAGTTTGAAATGACCAAAGTTGGAGATGGAAAATCAGTGACATTTCTCAAATGATGTGGGACGAAATGCAAAGGAATCCATGTTTCTTCCAAGAAAGATGCGTCCTCTGGAAATGCAAAATAATGTGATATATTATCGTAAGTGGTGATAAAATTGTGTGAATTATGTCTGCGATGTTTCTGTGGCTCCTGTGTTATGTCTGTCCAGACATTAGGCTAATGCCATCATTCACAGTAATGTAACTGTCTGTCTATCTTGAGTGTGTCCTTGTGGCATCGCTTTGTTTTTCATTTGCTATCAGACTTGAGTTTGCTATCTCAATAGGAAAAGGTCACATGAAATGGCACATTTGATCTAATAATAAGACATTGCAGAAAAGCCATGCTAATGCTAATGCTTCCTGCAAACTCTGTCTGATGAAATTGAACTTTCTAAGTGCATGTAAATCCAATGATCTTGGGTTGACGAATCCAATGATCTTGGGTTGCTGGTTTACATAGTTGGAGATAACAACTTCCCATGCTATATGCACACACCGGCCACTTTATTAGGAACATTTTGCTAGTACTGGGTTGGACCCCCTTTTCCCTTTAGGTTTTTCCATTGATTCACCTTGATTTTCCATTGATTCACCTTGATTTTTCATTGATTCACCTTGATTTTCCATTGATTCACCTTGATTTTCAATTAATGTCATGTGACTAGTGGGAAAGGTCACATGACCAGATCAGTTCACTTCCTGCTTGCATATCTAGAAGAAGATGTCTTCCTCAGACTACTACAAAAAGTAGTATATAAAACATCTTAATTTACAGATACAACTATCATATTTTGTGCATATATTCTTTGAAGGGTCTACTACTGATATATTTTGAGAATTATACTCCTGCATATATATTTTGCTCGTAAGACTTGTAAATTTGTTAACGGTCACAATTGCGACCGTTAGAATAACACAGTGCTTTAATTGAAAACACAGATTTTGGCTGGTATTGGCAATGCTATACTGAACATATCCCACACCTGTGAGGGATGGATGATCTTGGCAAAGGAGAAGTGCTCATTAACACAGATTTAGGTCTGAGATCTTTGAGTTCAACTCATGAAAAATGGAGGCAAAAACAAAAGGTTTGCGTTTCTAATTTTGTTTTTTTAATTTTGAAACGTTGGACGATGTGTTGGACCTACTTGACGTATGTACCCCTCCCCCACCCCCACCACAAATTGGAAGTGACTGTGATAGTGATGGCTCAGATAGGGAGTACTAGGGTGAAAGGGCCCATTTGCCAAGGAGACTATTGAATGGGGATGCAGAGGTAAACTATCTGGAGGATTAGGCAGATGTTCATGAGAACCAATTGGTGTACCCCACACATGACCACAAACAACCCTTTCTACAATGTACGGCCCATCTTCAGTGCACATCTCCCTGAAACTGGCCTAGGACAGGGCCCATAGGGGTCTAGCCGAACAAGCAGAAGTTCCTCCATGGGTGTAACTTTGTACATGACAACCTTTTCACCTCACTAAGCATTCTTCAAGCATTCTTCATGAAATGACAAAACGAGATATTGGATGTCTTGTAATGAATTGTGTCAGTAGGTCTAATTGAAGAATTTGAATGTATTCTGACAATGTTGTTTCCCACAGTATAAAACCTAATATTTCACTAACTTAACCAACATGAAATCAAAAAAGGCATAATGTTTGAGTGTTAGGAGCAAAAAAAGTTGCAAGAAACATTTTGGGATTAAACGGTTGAAATGCTGATAACTGTTGATACAAAGCAGGATGAATCCTTTCTTTCATATTGTTTACACGAATTTCTGACACCACTATCTGAATGTCACTGCAGAAATTGAGACTCATCAGACCAGGCGATGTTTTTACAATCTTCCTTTGTCCAATTTTAGTGAGTCTGTGTAAAATGTAGCCTCAGTTTCCTGTTCTTACCTGACAGGAGCGGCGCCGGTGTGTCTTCTGCTGCTGTAGCCCATCTGCTTTCGCGTTTCGAAGTGTTGTGTGTTAAGAGATGCTCTTCTGCAGACCTTGTGTGTAACGAGTGCTTATTTGTGTAACTTTTGCGTTTTTATCAGTTCAATCGAGCCTGGCCATTCTCCTCTGACCTCTGGCATCAACAAGGCCACAGAACTGCCACTCACTGGATATTTTCTATTTTGGGATAATTCCCTGTAAACCCTAATGGTTGTGCATGCAAATCCCAGTACATCGTCAGTTTCTTAAATACTCATGCTCGTCTGGTACGAGCAACCAAGTCACGTTCAAAGTCACATAAATCACATTGCTTCCCCATTCCCATGCTCATTAAACTTCAGAGGATCTTCTTGACCATGTCTACTTGCCTAAAGGCATTGCGTTGTTGCCATGTGATTGGCTTATTCGATATTTGTGTTAATGAGCAGTTAAAGGAGTAGTGCACTTTTAAAAAACTTTTGCTGATAATTTACTCACCCGCATGTCATCCAAGAAATCCATGTCATTCTTTCTTTAGTTGAAAAGAAATTAAGGTTTTTGATGAAAACATTCCAGGATTTTTCTACATATAATGGACTTCAAATGGGAACCAAATGGTTCAAGGTCCGAAACGACAGATTCAGTGCAAACTGCAAACTGTTCAAAGGGCTTTAAAATCAATTCCAGATGATGAATAAGGGTCTTATCAAACAAAACGATCGTTCATTGAAAAAAAAAGTCTAAGTTTTATAAGCTCAAATGCCCGCCTTGCTCTGTTCTGTGATGCGCGTCGTGACTCTCCTGTTCGAACCGTTTATCAAAATGAACTAATCTTTTCTTCGTGTCATTTGGTTCATTCAACGAACAAAATGAACGAGTTGACTCAGGAAAATATTCGTTCATTTTGATGAACGAGTTCGAATAGGAGAATCACAAACGAGCATCACATAACAGAGCAAGGCAACCATTTAAGCTTATAAAACTTTGTTATTTTTTTTTTAAATGAGCGATCGTTTCGCTTGATAAGACCCTTATTCATCGTCTGGAATCATTTAAAGCCCTTTGAACAGTTTGCATTGAAACTGTCTTTTGGACCTTGAACCGTTTGGTTCCCATTGAAGTCCATTATATGGGGAAAAATCCTAGAATGTTTTCATCAAAAACCTTAATTTCTTTTCGATTCAAAGAAAGAATGACATCTCAGATGACATGGGGGTGTTATCAACAAAAAGTTTTCATAAAAGTGAACTACTCCTTTAAATAGGTCCACCTATAAAGTGACCAGTGAGTATGATTTGTATAATAACACAACAACTCTACATAATAACAATACTTCATCAGCAGGTACTGCAGTTTTATGCATTGCACATTTGACAATCAAGACTTTTCCTTGGCTTTGCACGAGACTCAAAATCCCCGGCTTCAAGGGCCGGTGTTACGGGTGCTAATGATCCATTAGCAACCTGATGCATTCCTAAAGAAAGGAAGCGATGCCTCACAAAGCCCTTTACAGTAGGTGAAAACTTTAGTGGTTAAACTTGCTGGTGCCACTTAGAAAGTGTGATAATTGTAATAGGCTATTGTCTCCAGATCGGTTTCCTTTCCAGCGAGGGTCGCGAGCCATTAGCAGTGCGAGGTACACTTAGCACCTCTTCTTCTGAATGAGGAAGTTGATACCCAAATTAGGATGAGTATGCAGGCTTTGCGGCCATGTTTGTGGTCACAACCCTTAACGCACAATGACACTGCCACTGTATTCATGTCAGCTGCCGCTACACAAATTAGCACCTACTTATCTGAGGTTAAACATCTTATTTTAATGCAAAACAGCCATTTCCTCATTCTCTGTATGCTAAGTGTTCAAAACAGGCACGGTTAGCCTTTCAATGTTTAAAGCACATGAACGTCGCTACGGTCCGTGACATAAACTTTAAAGACTTTTTTTTACGAACCTGAGGGGAGTGTAAAAGAGTTGTTCACTAGCATGTGTTTTAAGACATTGTAAATGTGCACCAGGCCGTGTCTTTGGCTTAATTAGTTCACAAATATATGTTTTTTATCCCCATTGTTTTCTTACTGACATATACGACAGCAAGGAAAATAATGCTAAAGTGTGTCCACAACATGTGGCATTGTAGATGAAAACCGTGCTAATTTTCGAACTGCTAACACAACGACAGACCGATGGCTGTGTGCTGTCACACATCTGTTCTTCACTGGAGAGACTAGTACCATGGCGACAGGAGGCTGCCCGACTGGTGCCAGTGTATTTTTACGAGGCGGCAAATAATAACTCACAGCTGGCAGTGTGGGAACAGCTGCAGCTAACATCAGTACGCCCCAGCATCTTTCTCTCTCGCTCTTTTCCTCCCTCGCTTTAGGGCCCAGACTTACTGGAGCCGAAGCTCCACAGCCCACTTCCTCTCTCCAGACTTCACTTCCTGTCATTTGATGGGGCTTCCTGTCACGCCTCTATGATCAGGCCTTGAGAAAGCTCTTCTCAGAGAGTAGTTTCCTGTTTCAAAGACAGCTGTAGAGATAGTTCCTGCTTTTGGCCTCACTCAGGGAATTCTCTTCTCCGCGTCGCACACAAACACGCTCACACATGTGATCTTCTCCTCACCCCGTTTTACTGCTGATTTTTCCATTTCCCTTAGCTAAGCAGGTGACTGCCATTTGCTGATGTGACCGGGAATCGTTTTAGTGTCATCAGTTCGCCATGTAATCCCAGCTAACAATTTTACGTTCTGGGAACATTCTTGGAACGTTAGTTTTTGGTTTCCAGAACGTTCCCTATTGGTGATCCAGGAAAGTTTTCTAAACATAAATAGAGCGTTTCCTTAAAGGGTTAGTTCACTCAAAAATGAAAATTCTGTCAGTATTTACTCGCCCTCATGTTGTTCCAACCTCGTAAGACCTTCGTTCATCTTCGGAACACAAATTAAGATATTTTTGATGAAATCTGAGAGCTGGATCACTCCTGCATACTAGTCCATAGGCTTCTTGAGGGATTGAAACTTGCTGGCCTCAAAGTTATTAAAGATATCGTTAAAATAGTCCAAGTGACTTCAGTGGCTCAATCTTAACTTTATCAAGCGACGAGAACACTTTTTGTGCGCAAATAAAATAAAATAAAAACAACTTTATTTCAACTATTCATTTACTTCTCTCTCTGCCTCGAGTCAGGTTACTAGTTTAATAGCGTAAGCTTCTGTTATTGTACGTCACACGCATCACACACATGACCAGCGTCGGCCAATAGTGAGCCTACGTGTGACGTAGCTCTACGCTATCACACTACGTTAACTGACTAGAGGCCCATAGAGAAGGAAGTGAATAGTTGAAATAAAGTCGTTATTTGTTTGTTTTCGCACAAAAAGTGTTCTCGTTGCTTGATAAAGTTAAGATTGAGCCACGTGTAGTCACTTGGACTATTTTAACGATGTCTTTAATAACTTTTCGTTGCCGGCAAGTTTCAGTTCCTCAAGAAGCCTATGGACTAGTATGCAGGAGTGATCCAGCTCTCAGATTTTATGAAAATATCTTAATTTGTGTTCCGAAGATGAACGAAGGTCTTACAGGGTTGGAACAACATGAGGGTGAGTAAATACTGACAGAATTTTAATTTTTGGTTGAATTAACCCTTTAAGGTTAGGGGAACGTTCTGGACACTTTATGGGATCGTTGCCTTTAGTTTATAAAAATAACCTACATGGAACGTTCCTAGTTTGGTTTCTCCAAAAAATAACCAAATGGGAACCTTACCGGTAACGCTTCAGGGGAACGTTCTGTGTTTGCTGGGATGTCGGACTGTGGGCAAATGAACTGAAGCATCCGCTGCTCATTGCCGAATTCCAAAGTAAAGGACCGTAAGTGGAAAAACACTTGCAAAGTGAAACAACACTTAACGTCTCACACGTCTCTCTCCATTTGCCTATTCGTGACACATTTGGTTGCACATGTTCATCTGCAGAAACTCAAATAGATAAGCACTGCAACTAACTGCTAATTTATTTATCTGTTGAAAATGTGTTTGTTTTATTGATTAAATTCATGAATATTTGTTTTAACACTCTCCTCTATAAATACCGGTATGTGCAAACTGAGGGCTGTAAAACAAAAAGTGTTAATGTGCATTTAAACAAACACAGCACATTATGACATCACATGTCATAGCGTCATCAATTCTCATGTGGAGAAAAACAGAACCAGACTAACAACAAAAAGTGAACTTTTTGTGTGCAAAAAGTTACATATTTAAATGTTATAATCATAAAACAACATATACAGTTAAGGGAATCTCCATTCCAGGCCTAAAATTTACTATCAACTTTTTAGTGTGTTTGAAAGTCTCTTCTGCTCACTGAAGCCTGCATTTATTTGATAAAAAATACAGTAAGAACAGTAGCATTATTACACATTTAAAATAGCTGTTTTCTATTTTAATATATTTAAAATGTAATTTATTCCTGATGGGAAAGCTGAATTTTCACACTCTAAAACATGCTGGGTTGTTTTAACCCAACTTTGGGTCAAATATGGACAAACCCAAACTTTTGGTTAAAAAAAAAAACCAATTGCTGGGTTTGTCCATATTTGACCCAAAGTTGAGTTAAAACAACCCAGCATGTTTTTGAGTGCAGCATCATTACTCAGGGCTTCAGCGTCACTTAAGAAATCACTCTAATATGCTGATTTGCTGCTCAAGAATGTTGAAAACAGTTTAATATTTCTTTAAAGAAAAAAAAAGTAGCCTATCAAAGACATTTTGTGCAACTTTAGTGTCACTTTTGATCAATTTAATGTGCTCTTGCTAAATAAAAGTATTAATTTCTTTCAAAAAAATAAAAATAAATAAATAATAAAATCCTGACCCCAAACTTTAAAACAGTATTATTTGTTCATCCATCCTGGCAGATAAAGCAGCATAAACCAGCTGGATAGCCTTGGAATGCTGTAGGTGGGATTACTGGTGATAGGCGCTGATTCGTACATGACGTAAATTGTATAAACCTGGTATGAGTGTGTGTTCAGACACCCAAATGGGGAAGGAATCTGCTGGAGGATCTAGCGTTGTTGGCATTAGTTATAGACCAGTATGCTATGTATCAACAAAGCTACAGAAAAAACGGCACTGCTATTAAGAGAGCATGTTAAACAGTTACACTTTTTTGGTATTGTTAGGTATTTTTTTCCACCTGATCTCTTCCTTATTGACTTCCTAAACATGTGTTGTCCTTCTGTCCATCTACTGTGCCCATCTGGGGTGTGTGTGAGGGAAGCAGCAGGGTGCTTGGGCCAGGAGAGGTTGGAGACGCAGCATGTGTCCTGTAAGAGGGATACAAACAGCCTGGTTTAAACCAGTCATATGGGTCTGTTAGAAGAAGCATTTGGCTGTGGCATGAATTCTTTATAGGATGCATTACACTAATACAGTCTCAATGCTTACTGACTATACAGGGGTGCCACTAAGGGGAAAAGTTAGGATGATTCTAAGGGCCCACACACTTTTAGGGGCCCCAGAGATTGATTTTAGTAATTGAACGGGTACAGCAGTACCTATTTTTTCAAGGGGCCCAAAATGGATCCCTATTCCTAGCCATACCCTATCCCTATAGCCGTACCCCTGTGCCCATAGTTAGCATCCTAGTATCATGAAACCTCACAATTGACTAATATGGAAAGCTAGGCAGAAACTCAATAGACTTGACTCAACTGATTACAAAAGGTCAGCTAAGCTAAATTCTAACAAGTTCAGTTTACATAAAAAAAGTTTGGAAACCGATTGCCTTATTTTTGCAAAGCAAACTTAAAGGAAAAACTAAAGTTAAGATAATAATCAGTTAAAAGTAAAGAAAGCTAACTGTTTCCAAGTAAATTAAGTGATAAATATCAAGTTAGCTTAATGTAAAGTTCTACACTGTAAAAAATGAATGCGCTTTATCTAATCAAAAAATTGTGGCAACAGATTACAAGCAATATTATTAATTCAATTCAACACATTAGAATTGAGTAATAATTAATCAAATTAATTCCTTTAAAGTTAACCATTTAAAATGAGTAAACCTTAAAAAAACTTACACTTTAGTCACCATTATGGTGATCAGTGTTTGTTTTAGGTTTGTTTTAAAATGACGGGTTTCTCCTTCAGTGATTCTGCTTGTTAACATCAGGTGTCTTCAGTGTTGGCAATATAAAATAAAGAGATATTTTCATGATATTTTCAAAACAGGCACCGTATATTTAAAATAAAATACTGTTTAAATGCAAATTTTAGGTAAAACAATGCAAATGCACTGAGCTGTTTCATTTTGAAATAAACTTGACCAAACTATATAATTCAGTGATATAATAACATGACTGATTGTTTCACTGAGATTGTTATATTGTTATAATTTTTTGTCTTTTTCTTGAAAGATAACAAGACCAGCCTTGTCTGGGAATAGAATGCAATTCTGGTCTAACTAGTACTAAACTGTTAAATGTAGCACTGGCCCAATCTATAACAACTAAACTGAACAGACTTGATCTTCAACTTTTGGATTTGTAGGGGAAAGAAAGATAGAAAGGCAATTTCACTGTTAATTCATAAAATATGTCTATAAAAGATTAAAATTAGAATTATAGCAATTCAGACTCATAAAAACAAGTCAAAGTTACAGAGGGTTTTATGCTCTGGACTTTTACAATAAACCCCCTCCTGGGGGCTTTTTTATTTATTAACAGAACGGAATATTATTCCAGTTAGATATCTGGCCGTGTATCATTACAAGAGATTGGTAATGATTTGTTCTGGCTCTGTAAACTTTATTCCAATTCTACGATCTAAAAATAAAACACATTCTTCCGTATAACTTTATCTACCATTTTATAAGAATAGTCAGCAAAACTATGAGAACAACAACAACATAATATTATTGGCTTGTGGATAATGCTTTGGATAAAAGCATTGCTAAATGCATTAATGTAAATGGTTAGAATTATGTAGCAACCAAAAATGTGGAGAAAAAAAATCATAAAATAAAATGTATTTACAAAGTTCATTAAGTTTATGAACAAAAACATACATTAAAGCATCTGTATCCAGATTTACAGTGCAGTTGCTTTCCTCATTCCTTTGCTTTCTTTTTCTGTCTTCCCTCTGCCTCCCACCCTCCTTTTTTTCTTTCCTCTCTCTCTTTTTGGGAAGCATGCCTTCCCCAGCTGTGTGTTCAGCCCCCACAGTGAGGGCTCAGGGCAGGCCAGGCTCACAGCTGGCCAGACTTTGTGGAGCCAGTCGACAGGCGCATGGAGGGCCGCCCGCCCCGGCCTCTTCCTTTGCAAACATGCCCAGGTGTGGGGCCTGATGGCTGGGCCTCTGATGTGTGTGTGTGTGTGTGTGTGTGTGTGTGTGTGTGTGTGTGTGTGTGTGTGTGTGTGTGTGTGTGTGTGTGATGGAAAGGGGGGTCAGAGCAGGAGGAGGCATAAAGGGTGGGTATTCCCACTGAAGCTGTGTCAACACTGAATGCAGGGGAGTGTTTGTGGCATGGGGGGTGGGGAGGGGGCCGTACGCAGCGATTACTGGCTCATTGTAACCACATTGTAGGGAAATTGCTCATCTTTTGCCAAGCAGCCATCCTGGCGCACATGCAGATGCTCAGAGAGCGACGAAGGGCTTGCGTTTAAGATGCATGCAGGCCCAGCGGTTGTTTAAGTCAACAATGCATTCTCGACACATGCACGGGACTACATTCATGCTTCTCCGTGACCACATATGGGAATTGTATACTTCATATGTCTGCTAAATTACAGCAGATGTATGATGTTTTGCACTCGTAGACGGACGGTCCAAGCTGTTAATCTATGATCTCATCTTAAAGCACGGTTTCGTTAGAGACGAGGCCAAGGGCTGGACAAAAGGTGCTTGGATGAGATAACATCCAAAAAGCCTTTGAACATCTTTATCTGTGGCCCAGACACACACACACACCAACACCACACACTAATGAGGTGTTTCTGGCTGTCTTGTGTTGGATTCCCCTGGAGTCTCGCTGTCTCTGCTCCATGTCAGTCGCAGTGTTTCAGTCCCTCTAGTGGTGGAAAATGGAGTCACGATTTCTCAGTTTGCGATGGCTGCACATCTGTATCCAGCCCTCGTCCCAGAAGAGTGACTAAAAGAATAAGCGTGGTCATGAACGGATAGTAAGTGTGAAAGAGGAATGATTCATTCAAGCTGTTTGTGACTTTCAGGAGACTAATTCGTTCAGATTTCTCTTTATTTTATGATTCATTGCAACACTTTGAAAAGCACATGGCTCACCATCAACAGCGACACACAAACAACGTTTTGGTATATCATAATTCAGACAGCAACATGATACAATTATAATAGCAGATGGTGTAGCCGTTACATGTAGTAGTGAATTATTAATGTATTAATATAGCCTACCATAGTATGGCCCAAATTAAGATGATGGTGTCACGGTTTAATACTGTGGCATTTTTGAAATTCAAGTAGGCCTACACAGGGTGCGAACTACGTGAGGGAACTCGGCTCCCTTAAAGGGATAGTTCACTTTAAAATGATTTTTTTATATGTTTTACCTCAAGGGCATCCAAGATGTAGGTGTCTTTGTTTCCACAGTATTTTCAATTTTGACATTTTTCGTGTCAAACCGGTGTTGTCTGTCAGTCATATAATGCAGGGTATTGGGGTCCACGTCAAAGAGTATGCACAGAGAAGTCAAAATTAAACATGATTTAATGAATCGTGAATGTAAGTATACATTGATGGCCGATTTGTGTGAGAAAATCAACAGTATTTATATCGTTTTTACCTCTTGTTAACCAGCCGTCGAACTGATCTGAATATGATGTCCAACTGATCCGAACTGAACCGTATCCAACATTACGCCGGAAGTGATCTCTCACGCGTCTACGTCACGCAATGTTTACACAGAGATTTCGGGAGTTTTATCTTTTACTAAACATATTTACATATATCGAAATCGTCTTTCATTGCGATTTCCCGTATATCTAAATATGTTTAGTAAAAGGTAAAACAGTTTGGTCTTTTGCCGGAGTTACTGCATTAAAACCCATTAATCAATTATACAAAAAAGCAGTCAAGGTATTTGACAGGCAACCACAGTCGTTTCACCTTTGTCCAATTCTTGAAAAGTACCAACTCCTAAATTTTGAAAATTGAAATTTTTTTAAAAGCAACTGTCTAATTTATAAATCTATGAATGGAATCGCCCCACCACCCTGGGGGATTTTATAAAAAGAAAAATAGCGAGGCTAGGACAAGATCATTTACCCGGGGGATTGTGAAGTACCTTTTCGAAAATCTTGGTTTGCACAGAATGTTCTCTCTATTAAAGGCTGCACACATTGGAATAGTATGCCAAAGGAAATCAGAGATAGCCCTACTTTTGCCTCATTTAAGAAACAGCTTAAGAGATGGCTGAACAAAAATCAAAAATGTAATCATTTAGTATAAAGGTTGAATTTGATAGATTAGATTTATTTAAAATAAATAGATAGGTATTAGATAGGTAGATTTATTTAAAATATTTATAATAAGCATCTTGGAATGTCTACGTATAGGCGTTTTTGTAATAGGCACTATACATTCTCTATAAGATAGGCCTATAGGAACTTTTATGATTATTACTGTTCTTAATTTATTTACTTTTTTTTCTTTTTTTTCTGTTTTTTTAACTTCATATGTGTTTTGTAGATATGTATGTAATGTGTCTGTTTTTGTTTTTGGATTGTATTTGTCTGTGTTAGGGGACAACGGATGGAAATTAGCATTGTGCTAAATCCGGTGTATTTACGTTCAACTATGTTTGTACATTCATTAATATGCATTGTCCCATCTAAAAACAAACAAACAAAAGAAAACCTCCCGAATTCTCTGTTTAAACATTGCGTGACGTAAACGCATGAGAGATCACTTCCGGCGCAACGTTGGAGACGGTTCAGTTCGGTTGGACTTCTGATTCAGATCAGTTCGACGGCTGTTAAGAGGTAAAAACTATATAAATACTGTTCGTTTTCCTCACACAAACCGCTCGTTTCGTGTTCTTAGGCCATCAATGTGTACTTACATTCACGATTCATTAAATCATGTTTAATTTTGACTTCCCTGTGCATGCTCTTTGACGTGGACTCCCATATCCTGCATTATATGACTGACAGACAACACCGGTTTGACCAAAAAATGTAAAAATTAAAAATACCGTGGAAACAAAGACACCTGCATCTTGGATGCCCTTGAGGTAAGCTAAAACATATCAAAAATTAATTTCAAAGTGAACTATCCCTTTATTATGGCATGGGCTCCCCTGTGATTCGTGAAATTTTGGGGATGTCTCAAAAAATATTGCCAATGTTTTATTTTGACGTGCAATTTCAGTCATGTGTAATGTGATCATCGTGGAGTATTATGTGTAAAATCTAAAAAATATTTTTAATTCGTGCATGACGGCGATTTAAACCTAATTCACTTCAATAAAGATAACTATACATGCCATTCTTGTCATGAGCATCAAGGTATGGTGGCGCTGCAGTGCAAATTCCAATCATGTTTAATTCATGTTAACTCAAAGATTCGTAGAAAAAATAATAAACGTTGGACGCTATTGATCTGCGCAAGTCCTTGAAATCCATTCTGTGTTAAGGTAAGGCATGTTATTCCCAATTATGTGTTGTGGCTGGGTTGTTAAAGGGTCTGCTTGACTCTCGATGTCTTAGGCCTAATTGAACGAAGGAATTGTGGTATTCTGTAGCCGTCGAGTAATTTAACCCTTGTTCAGGTGAACTCAAACATAGCCTATTTAGTGAATGGCTGTTTGCTGTTTGACTCATCAAGTTGTGGTGAATCCTGTATATAGTGCTTGCATAAAACTTGTAGCTGTTATGTATCTTTGGAAGACCTTGAAATGAATGGGTTTCATAGCCGCGCATTTCGCGTTGTGTCTGAAAGGCGCTTAAATCCTCTGCACGCGGCAAGTGCACGAACACACAAACACACACACGCAGGGAAAAAATTGGGCTCCCCCAAAGGACACGGCACAAGTTTGAACACTGGGCCTACCTACCATCGAATTTACATGGTACTCTGCGTTAGGCCTAGGTCCAAAAATACCATGACATTGCCAAATGTCCCAAAACCATGATGTTTCCATTGTACACTCGGAATTATCTTGATATTGTGTCCAAAAAACATGGTGATACCACTAAGGGAGTCAATCCTCTCCCAAAACAGTAGTTATATGTTCACTAGAGGCAGACAGAGTCAACAGAGTAGGCTACGCAGCTTTATTACTTGAGTAAAAGTATACCCCTTGCAAAATTTTACTCAAAGTTCAGTACTTGTTTTTAAAAGTACTTGAGTATCAAGAGTAGAAGAGTACATTTTTTAAATATTGCATTATTACTGCCACAGTGCTTTCATTTATGTACAGAAACGTCCTACATAGATGTTATGAAATCTGTTAATATTAATACCTTGGAGATTGTAAAAAGGATTTGAAAGTAAAATCAAGTCATTTTCATCTTTTTACCATGTTGCTTTATTTAACATTTAAGAAAATTTAGAAAATTTAAATAGTCTGGCAGGGTGGAGGGTGGACTTGTGTGTCCTCATCCTCATCCATTGTTCGTCCATGGTTTTGTCTCTTATATAAATCTGACCATGAAATTGAATTTGGTGGAAAGCTGAAGGTGATTGCTGATAGGCTGTCTCAACAGTGGCGCCTGTACAATCCAATCACGTTTGAGAGGTAAACAACAAATTGAGGGTTTCTGATATATATATATATATATATATATATGTATATATATATATATATATATATATATATATATATATATATATATATATTAGAAGTATCGGGTACTCATGGTCATGGATAGAAATGTAGTGGAGTAAAGAGTATTTCCCTCTCAAATGTAAGAAATCATGAGTACTCCCCAAAAATGATACTCGAGTAAAGTACAAATCCCTCAAAATTGTACTTAAGTACCATACTCAAGTAAATGTTCTCCGATACTGTCCGGGTCTGATGTTCACTATGAATAAACTTGATTATATTCACAATATCATAGTCCTTTGATATATATATATATATATATATATATATATATATATATATATATATATATATATATATATATATATATATATATATATATATATATATATATATATATACACACACACACATATACACTCACCGGCCACTTTATTAGGTACCCCATGCTAGTAACGGGTTGGACCCCTTTTGCCTTCAGAACTGCCTCAATTCTTCGTGGCATAGATTCAACAAGGTGCTGGAAGCATTCCTCAGGGAGTTTGGTCCATATTGACATGATGGCATCACACAGTTGCCGCAGATTTGTCGGCTGCACATCCATGATGCGAATCTCCTGTTCCACCACATCCCAAAGATGCTCTATTGGATTGAGATCTGGTGACTGTGGAGGCCATTTGAGTACAGCGAACTCATTGTCATGTTCAAGAAACCAGTCTGAGATGATTCCAGCTTTATGACATGGCGCATTATCCTGCTGAAAGTAGCCATCAGAAGTTGGGTACATTGTGGTCATAAAGGGATGGACATGGTCAGCAACAATACTCAGGTAGGCTGTGGCGTTGCAACGATGCTCAATTGGTACCAAGGGGCCCAAAGAGTGCCAAGAAAATATTCCCCACACCATGACACCACCACCACCAGCCTGAACCGTTGATACAAGGCAGGATGGATCCATGCTTTCATGTTGTAGACGCCAAATTCTGACCCTACCATCCGAATGTCGCAGCAGAAATCGAGACTCATCAGACCAGGCAACGTTTTCCAATCTTCTATTGTCCAATTTCGATGAGCTTGTGCAAATTGTAGCCTCAGTTTCCTGTTCTTAGCTGAAAGGAGTGGCACCCGGTGTGGTCTTCTGCTGCTGTAGCCCATCTGCCTCAAAGTTCGACGTACTGTGCGTTCAGAGATGCTCTTCTGCCCACCTTGGTTGTAACGGGTGGTTATTTGAGTCACTGTTGCCCTTCTATCAGCTCGAACCAGTCTGGCCATTCTCCTCTGACCTCTGGCATCAACAAGGCATTTCCGCCCACAGAACTGCTGCTCACTGGATGTTTTTTCTTTTTCGGACCATTCTCTGTAAACCCTAGAGATGGTTGTGCGTGAAAATCCCAGTAGATTAGCAGTTTCTGAAATACTCAGACCAGCCCTTCTGGCACCAACAATCATGCCACGTTCAAAGTCACTCAAATCACCTTTCTTCCCCATACTGATGCTCGGTTTGAACTGCAGGAGATTGTCTTGACCATGTCTACATGCCTAAATGCACTGAGTTGCCGCCATGTGATTGGCTGCTTAGAAATTAAGTGTTAACGAGCAGTTGGACAGGTGTACCTAATAAAGTGGCCGGTGAGTGTATATAGTATAGTGTATGATTACCATTTTATATACCATGATATTGTGGTAATACCATGGTACAGAAATGGCGACAGGTGAGAATATGATAGGAGGCAAATTACACTATTTTTTTTTAAATCAAAATGCATTTTGAAAAATACCATGGTACTAAATTTTAAGTATCATGGTATTAATGTGGTACTCCAGAGTATGCACAAGAATATCATGATACTGTGAAACAAAATCATAGTATTTTTTGTGTACAATGACCCTACAAGGACCTTTACCGAATAATATGATGTGTTTCAATGGTACATCTTTAAGAAACCATGGTATTACCTTGATATTGGTCCAAAAAAACATGCTAGCAAAAATCATGCAGGCCTATAAGCTGTCAATCCTACGCTTATCTCACGACCAATTTGCATTCGAAATCGACAAATGATTAAAGTGTCTAATCGGTATCAACCTTACTTGTAATCGAAATTCGTATCGATTTGTCTAAACCCACGTGATGGTTAGGTTTAGGGCGGTGTAAGGGGTAGCTCATTCGTACGAATTCATACGAATTGGCCAATTTGTAAAATATGTACGATTTAGCAAAATCGTACTAATTCGTACGAGTGAGGTCGTATGAATTGTTACGAATTAGCCACTTTTTAATCATTTGTTGAATTTGTGAGATCGGGTTGGTCAATCCAATTATTTAAAATTTTAGTGAATACATTTTGACTTATTATTTATTTACATTCATAATACCATGATACTGATACGTTTTATTGGTCAATCCTGGCTCAAACTGCAACAGGTGAGCAGAGAAAGAGTTGAAGAATTCCTGATAATTCGAGCATAACCCGCAATAATGGGGTGAGAATTGTTCTGTGAGGTTACTTGGCCTCATGAAACACCCAAGAGATGTCAAAAACTCCCACACCATGTGTGTGTGTGTTTTGTAAATAGACTGCGAGGCAAAGTGTGTATGAGCTTGTGCTTGTTGCAGTGTGTGTTTGCTGCATATTTGTTTCTCTGTGTGCATGTGTCTCCGTATTGTATCGCGGGGAATGAATTGTTGCTCACCTGTTCACACACACACTAACAAAAGCCAGGCAGCGGAATCAGCTGTCTCACAACTGTATTGGTACAATACTTGGGTCACATACTCCTGTTTGCTCAGTACATATTCTCACCCTGGTCTCAAACATCGCTCTCACACACAGTTCTCATGTACAGCTCATGTCTCACAGTTTGAACAGCTGAATATTTCCCTCTAGCCCTGTTTACCAAACAAATATTAAACGTTAAATTTCCTTGTGCTTCAGGTGTATGTGACTGCCAAATCAAACACATAGATAGATATAAAGATAATCTTTATAATAAAACTAAGAGATGTGTTGAAAGAATGAATCTTATACCAAGGGGGTGCTTTAATAGCCAAATAGCCCACAGTTCATCAGTAAATCCCTAAACAATTCAAATTTAGAGTTCACATTAAAAACAGTACTAAAAATGAAAAACAATAGTTTCAAATGAAAAAAATATGAAATGATTAAAAACAGCTTGTTGTACAACTGTAAAAAAACAAAACAAATGACATTCATTCAGTCAGTAATTGAGTAAGTCACTTATTCGCATACACTGTAAAAAAATGTGTTCACTTAACTTAAATGTTTTGCTTTGACTCAGTTAAGTTTTATTTATTCAACCTTATATGTATTTTCAACTTCAAAAGTTAAGTTGACATAGTTAAAATAGTTGACCCAACAACTTATTTCAAGTAACATAGACTTGAAAAGTTGAATTGAAAGACAATAACTTACATTTTCGTTCATGTACTTGTTCATTAAACTTAATTTGGCATTTTTTTCTCACGTGATATGATATCGTGATAAATAATGAGACTAACGTTACCTGGTTTAGCATATGTTTTTAAGTTGAGGTGACACATACTCCAGTTAAGTCAACTTATATACTAATTGAGATAGTAAAAACTTAACATGGTAAGTTGAATTAAAACATTTAGAAACCACAAGTTGTATCAACCTAAAAAGTTACATTGAAATAATAACTAAAATGCAGAATCATTTTTTACAGTCATCAGCTTATTCAGTTACTCAATGTGGTGTCAGATGCCGTTGTTCTTCCCAAATGTCTAGGCCTCTAAAGCATCCCAGACAGGTGAACCTGATTTCACCTAGTTCAACATGTTCCTGGATCGACATCTTTGTCCTGAAACAATATCCCAATCAAGCGATCAGAATTGAGGGACGGTTTATGACGTCTTACTTGGCAAAATCCCGAAGACAACAGGATTCTACAACAGTTGATAATGTGTTTCACTCATACCCTTCTGACCACCCACCCTGCATTTCCTGATTTTGCAGAGTTAGACACGTTTCTGGGTCAACATATTTTGTTGATCCTTGTATCAAAATTCCTGTCTGAAAATGTATTCCAAACCATATCCCTACCTCTAAACCCAACCTTACCCTAAGTTATAACAATCTAGGGAAATAATAGGTGTATGACATAAACTGTAAAAAAAAAAATCCCTCAAATATGACCCATATGGACCATTCTCATCCCAAGGTATTATCTAACTGACGCTTTTGACCATACTTCATCTGAACGCTTTAGGCACCCTTTAGCGTCAGTTAGATGATGCTTTCCTAGTGGTCTAACCCTACCCCAAACCTAAACCTATCCACGTCATCTAACTGACGCTAAAGCATCAGTTAGATGACGCCTAGGATCGCCGTCATCTAACTGACGATAAAGGGTGCCTAAAGCGTCGGATGTTGAAGCATGGTCAAAAGTGTCAATTAGATGACGCCTTGGGGATGAGAATGTGTTAAAAATAATTAGTTGATATGTTTTTCCATAGATATTGATCCTGGAACATGTTCATCATCAGTCAAGTTTTGCTAGAGATTGACAAGAGGTTTCCCTCCTTTCAGTTTCTTTTGGCCAGGCACGGCAAAAAGACAGTTCCATTGTTTCCGGGTTCTTTGCCAACTCGCTGATTTCCTTTTCATGATCATGCTTTTGTCAGTGATGTGGCGGGATATTTGTTTGCGGAACGATGTTCGTGGATTGTTGGATTGATCTGTGATTCAAATAAGATGACACTGTCTTGAGCCTGGTTCATCTTTTGCCATGCGAAGCCCTGTTAAAGCCCTGTTTTAAGATCGTTTCTGATGAAATAGAATGGTTGCACCCCCACACCTCTACACAATGGTAGCATAGGTGCACAGGAACAATCCTTTATAAAACGCATAAAACTTTAGTTTACAAAGACGTGAAACTCACCGAGTGGTCTGGGGTGTTCACTGATATGCTCACACAAAAATTGCTGCAAAAGATGCTTTCCAACAGGTTTTATCTTAGTTTTTGTACAACTCCATTGACTTGTATTGTATGTTCTGTGATGTACGGTATTACTCCGCGCGGAAACGGAAATGGGGTTGTTTGTATTCTTTCTGTAGTCTTATGCAGTTGTGGTATAGGCTACACTATACAAGTGGTTTGCTCTGCAATTGGCAAAGGTGCATTATCGCCACCAACTGGGCTGGAGTGTCTATTATTCAAGCTCTCAACAGAAGAATGTACAGGTGTGAGGTGTTCAGAAAAATAGGTCTACAGTTTTACAACGAATGGTAAAACACCTGTTGGAAAGCATCTTTTGAGGCGATTTTTGTGTGAGCATATCAGTGAACATCCCAGACCACTCGGTGAGTTTATGAAGGATTGTTCCTGTGCACCTATGCTACCATTGTAAAGGTGTGGGGTTGCTACCACAGAATCCGAATTCTCAGGACAGCAGCATTTGTCTAAAAAACAATCTTAACCATTTTATTGAATCAGAAACGATCTTAAAACAGGGCTTCAATTGTAAAATACTGAACTTGTCCTTTAGGCTGGCAATTGCATAGTTGTGCTTATCGGCACCCTTTGAACCGTCTCGTATAAATGTTCATTTGTGATATGATCGTTCTTCTGGTCTATACCAAGCATGATGCGGTAACAATTTGTTGCATATGCGTTGATGTTTAGTGAGGATCCATGTTTCGCAGTCATAAAGCAAGATGGAAATGTGGCTTTAAGGAGTCGAATCTTGAAGTTGGTCTTGGGTGCTTTTAGGATGGATTTGAGTTTGTGAAACGCTACCCAAGCTAAACCAATTTGAACATTAACGTGTTGAACATGTTGCACTTGGTTAAATCACGTGACCACCCTGTATATATAAATTGCACGAAACCATGTTAAGAAATATGGTAGACTACCCATATTTTAGAGGGCAGACTAATGAACACAAACATTAAAGTTAATTTTTACAGTCATAAAAGGACAATAAGCTCTTCAATGTTAAAGGGAGGTGGTGAAGTGAAAATCGAACCTTAAAAATAAACTTTGAAATGGACTGCGTTTTTGCCTTAGCAGTGTGCAGTGCGCTTTCAGAAGCCCCTCACCTTCCCCAGCTCCACCTGTATAGATCTGCCAATTCATTTACGGCAGGGCTCGACATTAAGGCTTGTCCGCTTGTCCGGGACAAGTGGATTTTTTGTAGGACAAGTAGAAGAGAAAATTAGTTGTCCAACCAGACAAGTTAAATTTCAAACAAAATAAAATGCCATGTTACTTCACGTTATGTGCCACTCGTTACGTTTTATCCAGACTCGACTCGATTTTATCCAGACATCAATGGCTTATTGATCATTATAGGTGTTATCAATCAATTAGTTGTTATTGCTAATTTCAGAATTATCACTAATCTGTGTGTGCATTTGGTTTAGAACCAAACAAGTTGACTCATGAAACCACTAGTTTATTATGTCGCAATCGCATATCACAACCGCAATATTGACCTCAATAATCGCAATATGACATTTTCCCCAAATCGTGCAGCCCTAAATAAAATTATAAATCTTTACCCGGACAAGTGACTTTTGTGCATGGACAAGTGAAACATAAATTTACTTGTCCGAAGGACAAATGTCTCAAAAAGTTAATGTCAATCCCTGTACACTATATCGTACTGCAGCTCAGGTTGTAACGGTATGAGATTTAGGTATGAATGATCGTCTCAGAAAATATCACAGGTTTACGGTTTCACAGGTATACGATATTAAACTATCATTATTTATAATCATCATCAGCTACAATGGCCCTTAAATTAATAAAAAAGATATGTTTTTTGGTTGAACATGGTTTATTGTAACAAGTTTTTTTAATAGAGTCTTTATGAAATGTATATTTATTTCCTCAGAAATTCTGGGGTTGTCTGAAATAACTGGTCTGGATTCTGTGATTGAATACAAAATGTATTTTTGAAAATGCAATCAGATAAAATGTAACAACTTTAGTTTGTCTACACAAGAGATGTTTTTTAAACATGGACAAAAAAAAAAACATGGACAAAAATATTATACACAATAGTAATATATTTTAGTAGCATTATTTTAGTCATAGACTAAACCAAACTTTTTTTTACAGGTTGTACTGAACACCTATGAGTTTCAGTCAGTGTATTTGATGATTATTCTTTTTAAAAAACAATTATAAAGTGCACATTAAGTGTTCTCTGTCTGTATATGTTCATGTGTTCACGTCTTCACATAGTGGGTGAGACAGCTTTAAAAACCATGTGCGTCATGCGTACTTGAGAGTGTACTAGATCTACGAAACGGGCGCTGCTCATTCATACAGAGAGCGCCGCTGAATATAGAAGGGGCTTGCACAGAAGTCTTTTTGCGTTGTATATTCACAGGACACGCACATCGCGATTTGATTTAGGCTACTGCAGCTATATTTTGATTTATTCATCCATCTATCTTTTAAATCGCGCATTTTACATGGCATATCTGTATTGTAACACAGAAAGACGGGTGTGCGTCTTTTTGACAGACCGGGATTCCTCAGCATGACAGAAAATAATATGGCCTTAAGTTATAAAAGTTATGAATAACCTTTATCTTCACGGAGGGATGGTGTTCCTGAATATGGGAGAACATGTTCGACGTGTTTCCTGCTTTTGCAGCCACTCTTCGTCCACATATCTTGCAAATTGGATATCCATCTTCAAGGACAACACCACGATCGTTTTTCGAATATCCAAAATATTCCCATACTGCAGATTTTATTTATTTTTTCGGCGGGAGATAGAGATTCGCAGCCTCTGTCTCAGACATTTTCAGCGCTGTACAGGTATGGAGTGTAAGCAGTCAAGCTGAAAGAAGTTGCATGTGCGGCAGTGCAGGTGAATTCTGGTTTAAATTTTTTTTTACGCGGATAAGTAAATGTGCACGATATGATAATCGTACATGTCAATATCACGATAAACGCCATACCGTATACCGTTACAACCCTAACTGCAGCAGCGTGTCTTACAACATTGTCATACCCATTACCATGCCAAACACTCAGAGATTTGTCATGACATAAAATTTCCCCAGTTGAAATGGACACTTCTATGCATGTATTAAAAATCATGAGTCAGTTGTGATGCAGACGCAAGTTATTTAATGTTTTCCAACTGTATACAGTCCCCCCAGTGAACACCACTCCAAATCTGCTAATGTTCAGATTCCCACAAGTCATTTACTTTCTGTTTGAGGAAGACAGTGTGAACTTGTCAAGTTGACTAATGACTGTCCATATATGTATGCAAATGAACACAGAGTCTTAAGGCAGAACTGTAACAGATACTTGAGTCTTTGCAGAACAACACAAATGTGACACTGGCGTGTGTTCAAGCGCCAATTGCATGTTGTGCGTGTGTGTTTGTGCATGCTACCGCGATCTCTAGAAATGATACGCCTGTTGTTCTTTTGCAGTCATGATTGGTAGTGCTGTAACTGTGATGACATGTGCTGCTGATATTTACTGAAGACCTCAGGGGCCGCCTCGCACATCTGGAGTCTGAGACTCAGCGGCTCTACAGGCCTGAGACTCCCTCGCTCTCTTCCTCTCTCTCGCCACTGTCCACTGTTTGCATAGCTGCTTGTGTTTAATTTAAATTAAAGTTGCCCCCCTTCAAGTGGTTAATTGATTCTAGCGATGAGGGACAAAGTAACTGGAGCCGAGTGTCCTCAAAACACACGAGAGAAATATTATTATGAAGACCAGCCTGTAAGCATCTGTGTTTGTAAGAGAGCAACAATATGATTATCGCTGGAATTGTTGGACTGAGAGGAACCATATATTTGATTTAATGCATCCCTGTGTTTACACAAACACTCAAAGGCTCTTGTTAGCCGCAGTTTGATGATGAATGCTGTGTCATTGTGGTACGTGCGGTTGAAGAGGACTGTTTTACCTGTTAATCTCTTTATCCCCTCCCACCCGCTCTATAGCTCATACACGAGAGCTTGAAAACTTGACAGTAGTTTATTTTACAGACGCTCGCCTCTCCGGGTTCTTCTGTCCTCCTTTTGAATTTGTGTTGAACAGTTGAAATCATTGGCATCAGTAAGGGATATAATGGAGTGAAACATTTTATCCACAAACTATTCAAACTGTAAAAAAAAAATGTAAAATGTTAAAACTGCAATATGTTTTATCTTGTTATCCACTAAAAATATCTATCCTTAACACACAGTTGCATACAAATTAAGACTTTATTTTAATTGAATTAATTTATTATTAATTAAATGATTTTAATTTATTATTTTAATTAATAATAATAAACTATTTTATAATTTAATTATTTATTAACCTCATTACTATTAATGTTGTGAAAAAAAATAAATAAATATGTAATACACTGTATGTATATATATATATATATATATACATGTGTATATATATGTATATATATATATATATATATATATATATATAGTGTGTGCTATTATATATTTATTTATTTTCACAACATAAATAGTAATGAGGTTTAAATAAATAATTAATTAAATTATTAAAATAGTTTACTATTAATAATTAAAATAATAAATTAAAATAATAAAAATAATTTTAATTAATAATAAATTAATTCAATTAAAATAAAGTCTTAATTTGTATGCAACTGTGTTAAAAAAAAAATTAAAAAAAGAAAAAGAGAAATTAATAATATCATAGTAAAAACTTTTACAGAAAAACTTACATATAATATATATTTCTATGTTTGGGGTTGCAAATATGTGTTAATGTTCTTAAAATCAGTCTCTTATGCTCATTTATCTGATCAGAAATCAATAAAAGTAAAATCAATGATTTTAGTGAACTATTATTACAAATTAAAATAACTATTTTCTATTTTGATATCATTTAAAAGATAATATATTCATGTGATGCAAAGCAGAATTAAAACATTTTATAAAAAAAAGTTTGTCCATATTTTACCCAAAATTGGGTAAAACTAAAAATTTTTTTAGAGTGGACTGTGATACTATTCATTTCTTAATTTTTTTTTTTTACAATGACTAAATAATAAAAATAAATACGGTATTAATACTATTAAAAATAAAGTAATTTGAGAAAATTATTGAGTTAAGCATATATTGAAAGTGCATACCTATGCAGAAAATATCTCATACGAGTTTTCAGTTTGGTTTATTTTCCCATGCAAAAGTTCCTCACAAGAGAGGTAGTTCTGCATTCAAACCCTCAAAAAAAAAAAAAAAAAAACAATGGAAAATCTGGTTGAAATGATCTTTGTGTTTGTAAATGAAGGAGTGAGAGTGAGAGAGAAGGTATAAACTGAACCCCTGATTTACAGCCGTCTTTAGGTACAGCCCCTCCTTGTTCCATGTTCACCCCTCTCTCCTTTCTCTGCCCATAATAATGGACACGGTGTTTTTACGAGAGTACCAGACCAAACCCTATTCACACTGCGGCACTGAGTCGGCACTAAATGGCTCCGTTCAGTTCACTGCCATTAAACAGCTCATAAAAACTGGCCCCACAAATGCTTGAGTCACACAGATGCAACGACACGGCTCCTGATCCCAGCGTGATGCGGTTTAACACAGCTGGCTTTGCCTATTTGCCATCTAATGCATGATGGTTAGGTATCTAAAATGACATGAATTAACTATAACCTAGTCATTGCTCTCGGGTATAAAAAGCAGTCACTTGAATAGAAGCAGTCTGCACACTAAATAACTTGAACACACGAACAAATAAATAAATGCAATACTGATTTTAGTTCCAGTTATTTCATTATAAGAGAAGATCCATTCAACTAACCCAGTGTGAGTCAAAGGTCACTAAAAAAAGTATTTGACCAATCAGAATCAAGTATCCTAGTGAGCTGCGCGATAATAATCATTATTAGCGCCTTCTCTGAGGGTTGTGGCAATTCAGGTTCTTTCCCACCCTGCTTGCTTTCTCTTTATTTGCTTTTTCTTTCAGTCTGACACACTGTGACTGAAGGATATCAGATTCCCCAGAAAGCTCTCGGACAGGTGAGCGCTGCTTTGGGTGACCTCCATCTCTCACATTTCGGTGCTAAACTGCAACTCCCTAGTGTTCTCGATTACATGCGTGCGCACACACACACACATACACAGGTGTGATCCTTACACATCATTCTGTTTTTGTTGTCACGGAGTATCATACATCACTAAGGTCAAGAGTATTAAATTCCAGTGCCTTATACAAAAGTGTGTATATATATATATATATATATATATATATATATATATATATATATATATATATATATATATATATTGTTTTTAAAAGAAGTCTCTTCTGCTCACCAAGGCTGCAATTTTTTAAAAAAAAACCCACAGTAATATTGTGAAATATTATGACAATTTAAAATGACTTTTTTATGTTAATATATATTAAAATGTAATTTATTCCTCTGAAAAAAGCTGAATTTTCAGCATCTTTACTCCAGTCTTCAGTGTCGCATGATCCTTCACAAATCACTCTAATATAATGATTTTATGCTCCAAAAACATGTATGATTATTATCCATGTTGAAAACAGTTTTTTACATTTTTATTTCAGGATTCTTTGATGAATAGGAAGTTGAAAAGAACAGCTTTTATCTGAAATGGAAAGCTTTTGTTACATTAAACACTACCCTTTAAAAAGTTTGGGGTCAGTAAGAATTTGTATTTTATTTTTGGGGAAATAAATAAGAAATCAATACTTCTATTCATCAAGGATAGGTTACATTGATCAAAAGTTACAGTAAATACATTTATAATGTTAGAAAAGATTCTAATTAAATAAATGCTGTTCTTTGAACTTTCTAATTATCAAAGAATCCTGAAATAAAAATGTAAAAAACAGTTTTCAACATGCATAATAATCATACATGTTTTTGGAGCATAAAATCATCATATTAGAGTGATTTGTGAAGGATCATGTGACACTGAAGACTGGAGTAATGATGCTGAAAATTCAGAGGAATAAATTACATTTTAATATATATTAACATAAAAAAGTCATTTTAAATTGTCAGAATATTCACAATATTACTGTGTTTTTGTGTATTTTTTTAATCAAAAAATTGCAGCCTTCGGTGAGCAGAGAGATTCTTTTAAAAACATAAAAAATCTTACCGACCTTTAACTTTTGACCGGTATATATATATCATGCCCACCAAGTTAGCATTTATTTGATAATTCAAATACAGTAAAACAGTAATATTGTGAAGAATTATTACAATTTAAAAGAACTGTTTTCTTTTAAAATATAAATAAATTAATATATATTAATTGTATATAATTTATTCATGTGATGGTAAAACTGAATTTTCAGCCTCATTACTCCAGTCTTCAGTCACATGATCCTTCAGAAATCACTCTAATATGCTGATTTGCTGCTCTAAAACATTTCTTATCATCAAAGTTGTAAACACTTGTGCTAAATAATATACAAATATTTTTGTGGAAACTATTTCTTAGGCTTATTTGATGAATAGATAGTTCGAAAGAACACCATCAACCATAATGTAACCTTGCTAAACAAAAGTAGCCTACTAGAAAAGTGTTGTCACTTTTGATATTATCAATACAAAACTTAAAGACCTCGTGTTGCCAATATTTTGATCAATAATATTAAATATTTTCACTGACCATATCTTCACTCCTTATGCTTTAGTAGGAATTTGATCCTTCATTGTGAGCCAATGTAAAGAGGTATTGGTATAATAATATTATTTTTTATATCACATTAATCTAATAGACATATTGAGCAAAAGCAGTCCTGTTGGACTTTCGGTGGGTAGTTACGCACAAAAAACCCAACAAAAGATTCTTATGCACCTCAAGGAGCCAGTATATAATTACCTGTCTGCAACAACCACACATTTGAAAGACAACAGCAGCTTTACAAAGTGATGGAAAAACAAATCAGATGGAAAGCAGAGAAAGAGTAAGTGGGGGGAAAGAGAGGAAAAATAAATAACAGAAAGTTGATCTATGTAATCATCCCTAGATAGGACAACCGTGCTATTGTGGTCAGACTGGAACACTATGCTGAAGTGAAACCTCAAACAGTTTTCAAGGGCTTTTTAACATGCTCTTATGAAGCACCTGCACTTTTCAGCTCTCACTGATGCATGAAATGATACTGACGCATTCATTTTAAAGAGAGTCAATGGATTTATTTTTGCGCCCCATTCAAAAGTCAATACATTTAGCATCTAAGCCAAACAACAGGAAGAGAATGGCTACACCCAGGATATGAGACATTGTAAACATGGCTATTTTAGATAGATAGTTCTTCCTTTACCTGCAGTGACTTAGAAGTTATACTTCTCTTGTGGTTCTCTATCTCCATCAGGGTTATGCAACACCGAGAGGGCAGGGTGTTTGTGTGTGTGTTCCAGGTGCAACTATTCATTTCTGTCAGTCACACTATTGTGATAGGCCTAAATGAAGTACAATGGCGAGACTCGATATCACTGGCAAATGTTATTTAGGACCGATAATTTACTTGAGTATAATGGAACAACATTCGATTACAAGAACGGTGATGATAAAAACATTCGCCTAATACAAAAGTTTCGGTCGTTTTGTTGTGTAATAGTGATTTGACTTGCAGCGGAATGACATTTTAATGTAAATATTTTATTAAGAACCAAAGAGGTTGTCTTTTAACCAAAGTATTTGCAGAATACAACTACTTTAGCTGCGACAAACTTCACAATAGGGTATAGCACAGTTTCTAATTGTTTAAATATAATGTAACAAATCCTCATCTGTCTTTCAGTCAAGAGAGACTTCCTAAGTTAAGTCTGTGGGCGCCATCTTGTGGCTAGCATGCCACTGTTACGGCCACACACACAAACACAAAATAAGACTTGCACAACAACAGAAGTATGACTGTTTAATTGTATGTATTTGAGAACAGCATTGTTACAGGCAAATTCTATGGTATGCATATAATATATTTTTCTGTATATTGTGAGTGGCATTGTACGGTAGCATATTGCATTCACTTGAAGAAAAAAAATCTACTCTGTTTTTCTGAATTAACGAGTTAATTTTTCATGAGAGAATTTTTTTGCTCTGTTTTTCTGAATTAATGAGTTAATTTTTCATGAGAAATTTTTTTGTGCTCTGTTTTTCTGAATTAATGAGTTAATTTTTCATGAGAAAAAAAGTTTTTGCTCTGTTTTTCTGAATTATTGAGTTAATTTTTCATGAGAAATTTTTTTTTGCTCTGTTTTTCTGAATTAATGAGTTAATTTTTCATGGAAATTTTTTTGCTCTGTTTTTCTGAATGAAAAAATGTTCTTATGAAAAATTAAGTCGTTAATTCAGAAAAAACAGAGCAAAAACTTTTTTCTTATGAAAAATTAAGTCGTTAATTCAGAAAAACAGAGTAAAAAAAATTTTCTCATGAAAAATTAAGTCGTTAATTCAGAAAAACAGAGCAAAAACTTTTTTTCTCATGAAAAATTAAGTCGATTAATTCAGAAAACATAGCGAAAAACTTTTTTCTCATGAAAAATTAAGTCATTAATTCAGAAAAACAGAGCAAAAACTTTTTTTCTCATGAAAAATTAAGTCGTTAATTCAGAAAAACAGAGCAAAAACTTTTTTCTAATGAAAAATTAACTGATCTTTAATTCAGAAAAACAGAGTAGATTTTTTTCTTCAAGTGAATGCAATACGCCACCGTAGCATTGCCATTGTACAGCATTTAATAATTTATAACAGTTGAAAGTCACATGGTGTGCGATATGCCATCACAGCAGTCCTTCAGGGCAATGCATGCATGATTACCGAAACTGGACCTTGATTTTTGCTATTTTATGCAGCTGGGTTGAACAAACATAACGAACATCTGGACACTGATCATTTGCAGTTGACATAAAATTGTGACACACTTCGTATGCTCCATTGTAACACTTCTGCAGCATTTTGCTAATGTATTTGTAATTATTGTGCATGCATGTAGCATTTATAACCTTATTTCAGAACACATACTCCATTTTGAAAATACATTTGTCATTTCAAATTATGTAGTGAAGCAAAAAATGTGATTAAACATTTAAAATAAAATTGGAAATTAGTAGTGAACAGTACCATCATGACATTTTTGCCTTAACATTTACACAATATACCATCAAAAGTTAAAAGGCATTTTGCGCATCAGTCAACCATTGTATCCAATTTCATTGGTTGATGACGTGCTGTTGAGAATAATGCGGAGGGATTTCTAGTGTTTAGCTAGTAATTCCAGTTTTAACAATTGCACAACCGGAGAAAACATTCCTATCTTAAAGAGCACATATTAAATTCAAAACCTTAATAAAAACAACAATATTTGGGCATCATCAGCGGGGACCTTACAAAATATACCCATTTTACATTCTGAATCCTACATATCCCTGTCATTTTGACATAATGCAATACACAAATACATTTCTATAAAAATATCACATGAGCAGCTTACTTTGTACAATATCCCATACATATCATTCTTGTGCAAGTGTGCAAGACTAAAGAATATTTCATTGTACTCTCAGTTAGTGCGAATTCCTGAAGCCACAAAACAAACCTTGAAAAGCTACTCCTTCTATATTAACTCCCTCTTCCATTAATTCCCTGAATAAGGCTTGTCTTCTTTCTGACGATGAATGACTATGGTATATATGAAGAAGATGTTGTAATAGTTGTGAAAATGCTTTGTTGCACATCACTTTGTGTCGCAACACAGAGTCTGTATCAGAGGTCAGTATCAGTTGCACAACCCACGTTGTGTTCAAGTTCTGTCAGAGAACATTCAAGAGGACCATAAGAGGGTTATCCTTTGTTCAATCTTCAATAAGGCATCATCACTTAAAATAAATATTCTTTGTTGGGTCATAAATATATATATTCATATCATTCATATACATTCCATTATTCAGTGGGGATATGTCATGCAGGGAGTTAATCATGGGAAATGTAAGTCCTAAAACCTGATAAAGCAAGGAGGAGGTTTGGAGTCTGAAAAGCCAAGTTTCAGTGTCATGCAGGATTTTCGAAATTCTCCCATCTCACTCAGAAGCGGAAACAGTCATTATCTTCACTTGGGCAGTCAAAGCTGATTCCTTCACACAAGAGTCCTCAAAAAAAGTATGAGAGAGATAGAAATAAAGTTAAACTTCAATGTAAGGAGTATCAGTATCATTATTAAATTCTATAAATTATATCAAAAATGCGGTCACTGACTTCAGAAAATATATACCGGCCCCTAAAAGACAATTCAAACTACTTTCATTTTATAACTGTAAAAATGAATATGCTCTATCTAATCGAAAAAAATTGTGGCAACAGATTACAAGCAAAATTATTAATTAAATTTAACAAATTAGAATTGAGTAATAATTAATCAAATGAATTCCTTAAAAGTTAACCATTTGAAATGAGTAAAACTTACAACAACCAAAAAAACATAAATTTAAGTCACCATTATGGTGATCAGTGCTATTTAATATTGCTGTTTTTCTACTTCCAATAATTGCGCTTGTTAGGTCAGGTGTCTTCAATGTTCGCAATATCAAATAAAAGAGTTCTTAGATTAATATTTGACATCTGTCTTTTTTGTTACATTTATTGGTGTAAAGCTTTACTCATTTTAAATGGTTAACTTTTAAGGAATAATTTGATTAGCAATTACTCAATTCTAATTTGTTAAATTTAATTAATAAAATTGTTTGTAATCTGTTGCCACAATTCTATTGATTAGATAAAGCATATTCATTTTACAGTGTTGCTTGCAGTGTATTACTATTTGACTTGGTGTAATAATTTAAAAACCATTTGAAAAGGTAAATCAGAATTCTCTACTAAGATGTCACACCACACGACAACCTGATTCTGTTGCGTTCTGAAGTTACATAATTCAAGTCATAACAAACACACATATAAAAACATGATTGTGATCGAATCTTTCAGACATAAAAGCAGGTTATAAGAAATCAGGCAGAAAAGACAACCAAGAATCTACATACATGTTAGTGACATCACACATATTGATGAAATATACTCACAGATGACTGCCAACCACACGAGACTGCTGAGAACAGAGAGAAGGATGAAGGGGGAAGAGGAGAGACAAATATGGAGAAGACAGACTGAAGCCACAGAATGACAAATTTGCATGTTCAGAGTAAAACTTGGACAAGGAATATTGATTCCTGAGGCACAACATCAGTTTTCAACCAAAAATGAAAATTAGGTCAACATTTACTCATCCTCATGTCATTCCAAACCCATAAGACTTTTTGTTTTTCTGCATGAAATAAAATGTGTATCTATGCTCGCTTCCAAACAATGAAAGCTAATGAGTAAGAATCCTATATTTTTATTAAAGGGACACTCCAGCTATTTGCATTAAGATTTCCATTGTTAGAAAGTTTAAACCCACTTATACTTTTGAATGGTCATGCAACACTTTCTCATTTTCCCCTGAGACAAGAGAAATCCGCTATTTACCTTTTCACTTCCTCCTACAATGACGCAAAAATACGTCATTTTACGTGCATTGTATAAGGAAGTGTAGAGGGGGGGGATTTTTGTAAAGACTACAAGCACTAGCTCCCACTAACAAAGATCATACGGGGCCCATAAGGGGTTAGCCCTAATGCACTAACAGACCACAGATCAGTGCCAATGTGTTTGATTTCATCGGCAGAAACTTATTGAAAATATGGAAGAAGGTACTGAAATACGCAGATGGATGCATTATGGATCAGGGTTGGGTGACGAAACGCAGTGCCAAAGGGGAACCGATTCCGACGTAAATGGTAATAACCAACCGAATAAGAGCGAAGAACGCATAAAATTACGTGTCCGTAAGTGTCCCGATTGTCTGAAGCCCATATAGAATCACGGCAATCCATTGGATGATTGCGTGGTGCGCCGCCTTGACGCTCTTACGTCGTCATATTATATTAGCACGCATTCTCTGTTTTCATTGTGCGAAATGATTTCCAGGCGGTAGAGTGGAGTTCAACTCTAGTCTACATTGATGGGCAGAGTAGTGGGAGTGGTCTGTGGAGCTGAGTTGCAATGCACTATGGGGATTGTTGTTCTACAATCCACAAGCACTAAAAAGTAATTTTCTGCCTTTCATCGGCCAAGAAGGACCCACATTACAAATGTATAATACTATGATACTGAGTCTCACTTTCAATACATATTCATGTCTCCACCGGTGGAATTGCCCTTTAAGCATGGTAACCAATTTCACAAGTAAATAGAACTTTGAATATGGCTACTGTATGATTAAAAATTACATTTACACAAGTAATTTTTGGTCATGATTCACTTTCATTGGGTCTCATTCATGAAACACGAGCAGAACAAATTTTTGTGTAAATCGATGTGTAAAGTGGTTCTGGCGTAATTTTCGGATTCATTAAAATCATATCATTCGCATTCATTACGTTGGTACGCAAGAAATCTACACCTGCTCCCAGCCACGCTAAATGGTGCGCTTAACGTCCAAACGTTTTGCTCGTTAAGTTTTGCTTGATATTGAACGTCGAGGCTGCATTTTAAATCACCTTAATCGGGTACATATTTAAACAGCATTTTGAAAAAAATATTTTATATAGTAATTACATACGGTTTTTCTTTTTACTTATATTATGAGAGCCAGTAATAGCAGATCTGGTGATCGATGGTGGTCCTTCTCCAGTTTGAATACGATTTTTCGAAGTTAACTAATTTGTTTTTTTGTTTTTTTGCTGTCAAGCTTAATGTCGAACCATTTTCTTCTCACTTCTGGGACTGTTCAATTAACAGATGAAACTCCATTAACTGCATCTGTAATATGCTGCCAAGCTTCCTTTTTTTAGGACCTGATTGGCCACTATGTACGCTTAAATAAAATTGCCGTTTTTAATGAACTTCTGATAATAAAACTTCAATTTCTGCATCTGAGAAATCTTTCTTTTTCATTTCGCTGTCCGATTATTATGCGTATGTATAGATGTCAGTCAGCATATAATGGCGGGATTTATGGTAATTGAGAATGAACGTGCACGCGCATCCCATTTACGACTGGTTGGAATTATTATACACACACACATACATGCATTTCACTATCACATCTGACGTTTACGAAGTATTTGTGAATCAGGAGAAGAGTTTTCGGGAAATCTCTTTACGCACAAATCACTCCCATATTTTACTCGTATATTTATGAATGTTTCATGGATGAGACCCAATGTGTGGAAAAGTGCACCTAAAATTCTCATTTTTTATGTTCCACAGACAACAAAAATCTTTGATGAGAAAGGATGAGTAAATGATGACACAATTTTCGTTTTTGGGGAAACTATTCCTGTAAGCACATTAAATATATTGGCAACAAATCACTGATTTTCTTAGGGAAAAATAATAAGAAAAAATATATGTTGTTGTTTTTGTGTATATGTTGGATAATGCCAATTAGAACTATTAGCTGGTAAGTTATGTATATTGTATAGCCTGCGGCATGTCCCCATACAGCAAAACAAAAAAAGAAGCTCATGCTGAACAAGGAGTTAGGAACATGCTATTACATTATAAAAAGGAACAAATAGAGGAGACTGCCAAACTGAAATGATTTCATGCATTTAGCTAATTTAGCACAAACAGTACTGGGTGTCACTGGCAATCACAGGTGATTCAGAACACCAGGGTGAGGGTGGGTTCATGTCAGGACATCACTGGGTCAATTGAGTCCATTTATTATCCCAGGGCTTCAGATTCTGACACTAACTTGGCTTTGCTGAAGCAGCATCGCCCCATCTGGTGTGTCAGGGAAGTGCAGGGCGGTGGGGGAGGGGGTGAGGGGCAGCCAGGACCGGTTGTCAGCGCTGTAGAGACAGGGCCGCTTAACCTGGTCATGACTGGAAAGTGGGGTGTAACTATTCCGCCTTAGCAGCAGAGGGGCCGAGTCTCGTCTGACTTTCCCTGGTTTGAGATGGGAGAGACTGGCTGGGTTAAATGAGAGACCTACACCAGGGGTGTCCAATCCTTCTCCTGGAGGGCCACTGTCTCTAAAGAGCTCAGCTCCAACCCTAATTAAACACACCCAAGTCTTACTAGGCATACTAGAAACTTCCAGGCAGGAGTGTTGAGGCAAGTTGGAGCTAAACTCTGCCGAACAGCGTCCCTCCAGGAAACGAGTTTGGACATCGCTGGCCTTCACAAATAGCTCATCTTTAAAGACCTTTAGCACACCTCTCAATAGCGAACGAGACACATCAGTCTCCACAGCTCCAAGTATTCCCAAAGATAATCCACATTAATCAATATACACAGACTAAATAGTAGGTTCAACATTCTAAACATTTTAAAACATCAGACGTATCTAAAGCACAATATCGTTCAATGGAGCGTTCAACACATGGATAAGCATATCTCACAAGACAAACCCAGAGTAATATTACAGCCACAGGCTGTTGAGACATCATAACTGATTTACACACAAAACTCAAGCGATATTACAACTGTGCAAATATTGTAAATCATCAACATAGGGGACGGTTGATCCTCACTCTGATGAGGTGAATAAGCAGAAGAGGAAGAAGATTTTTAATCAAACCATTTGACTGACAGTTTTGAATTAACAACAGAACGCAGCTTAAAAAGTGTTATGGGTTAACAATTAACCATAGACAACAACTTTGACCCATCATTCAGTTAAAACTTAACAAAAAATACATTTACAGTGATGCACTTAGAATCATTGTCATTTTAGTATTGAAGGAATAGTTCACTTTGAAATTATTTTTTGATATGTTTTAGCTTACCTCAAGGGCATTCATGATGTAGGTGTCTTTGTTTCCACATTTTCAATTTTGACATTTTTCCATCAAACCGGTGTTGTCTATCAGTCATACACTGGAGGCTAAGGGGGTACCACCAAAAAGCATGCACAGAGAAGTCAAAATTAAACATGATTTAATGTAAATGTAAGTACACATTGATGGCCTAAGACACTGAAACGAGCGGTTTGTGTGAGAAAACGAATGGTATTTATATCGTTTTTACCTCTTGTAATCATAGCCATGACAAAATGATCTGACAGCACGGGCGCTTCGGTCAGTGCATGCGCTGGAAGTGATCGCTTCAGCGCCTACGTCACTCTTTGTTTATACAGAGATTTCGGAAGTTTTACCTTTCACTAAACATATTTTCGATATACGGAAAACCGCAATGGAAGACGATTTCGTATATCTAAATATGTTTAGTAAAAGGTAAAACTTCCAAAATCTCCGTGTAAATATTGAGTGACGTCACACACAAGCGATCACGTCCGACATAACATTGAACTGATTCAGTTCGGTTCAGTTGGACACTGCACAACTGATTCAGATCACTTGGGCGTCACTGTGATTACACGAGGTAAAAACGATATAAATACTGTTCGTTTTCAAACAAAAAGCGCTCGTTTCGTGTCTTAGGCCATCAATGTGTACTTACATTTACGAGTCATTAAATCAGGTTTAATTTTGACTTCTCTGTGCATGCTCTTTGGTGGACCCCCTTAGCCTCCTGTGTATGACTGATAGACAACAACGGTTTGACTGAAAAATGTCAAACTTGAAAATACTGTGGAAACAAAGACACCTACATCTTGGATGCCCTTAAGGTAAGCTAAAACATATCAAAAATTAATTTCAAAGTGAACTATCCCTTTATTATTTTGACTCAACTTTTTTTAATATATATATTTTTCATATATGTTTTCAATTTGATTTTTAGTTTAATAATTTTGCCATGTGCTTTTGTAATTTTAATTGTTTATAGATCATATTTATATTTTAATGTTTTAGTTATTTTAGCATTTAATTTCAGTTAATCACAGAGGGAACATTTTAAATTGTAAGTTATAATTTAAGTTTTCCATATGATATTTATAATATTTATTTAATTACAGGTTGTTTTTTTAAACGAAAACCATTTGAATCATTTACACAATTTAGAGTAGAAGTTTTTGAGGCAATGCATACATGGTTTAAAAACACGTGTAACGTTAAAGAACTTGCATCAATTTTGAGCTGTAAATGTGCAGTAGAGGTGGGACTGTTCTAGGAGGATGAATAAGTCAATTTGTTTAACATGAGTCAAACTTATTTCCTGTGGTAATTGACAGCACATCACAGATGCTGTGGATTGAAAAAAGATTTAACCAACATTATCTAAGAAAAACAAGCATTTCAGACGGCAAACATGCAGTGAGGAAATTGTAATTCCCAGTCAATAGAAAGCCTATAAGATAGCAAAGGCTGTACCATAAGGATGGCATGCTTGTTGTAAGTTTCAAAGACATAACTGAAGAAATTTTTTAATCAGAGAGATAAATGTGGCACCAATTATTTTAAAATGAATATTTAATTATCTCCATTAATATTTCATACTGAAAGAGAGAACACCACAGAGACAGATGTGGACTCACCAGTGGTCGGTCCCTATGTGTATTCACTGCCTCCACATTCAGATAAAACATTTCCACTTTACAACCTAAAACATAATTTAAAATCATTTGTGAACAGAATTTCCATGTGTATGTTTGCAAAAGTGAGGAAACAACTGTCCAACCCACCATAGGCAACAGGAGTGAGCTTCATGACCGTGTGAAGGGGACATTTCAAATAGGGGAGGTCATCTGAGACAAAATATAAAAATAATTACATTTCTGTGATGTATTGATCACCATTGTTGCATATTATGGTATATATGGTATTGAAATATATGGACATGTATATATACACATATATATGGTATTATTGAAATGATACCGTCTCGTTGAAATTGTGGTTTAAGGTGAGATACAAATATAACTATATATATATATATATATATATATATATATATATACTGTATACAGTTTATACTATAGAGCCAGATTAGGCAGTTTTTTGTAAGTTTTAGCATTCTTTTCAAAATGCAAATGCATCTTGCCTGCACTCTTGTCCAAGAAATAAGCTAGTAGGCAGCGCATAACCGCCTGATGGCAGACGACGAGTACATTGCCTTGTCTCTCAAGCTCCATAATCACAGGTTCCAGTCGCTGAACCAGGTCCATATATGACTACAAGAAAAGAGAGCATTTTGAAACACTGGAATACTTCTGAATGTCTCAGAGAGACATAATCTGAAGAACTTCACAAAGTGAGAAGTTCATGATATGCTGTACCTCCCCTCCTGGATATCTGTAGTGGTACTTGTCCTGATCCCTTAAAGCAAACTCTTCTGGGAATGTGTCCTGGATCATTTCATCAGGTCATCTCCTCACATACACCCTGTTTCAGAGCAAAACTTGCTGATGAAATGAGCATACAATACCTCTAAACTGCATGTAATCTCCACTGGGACCTGAGCATACTCACGGCATCTATCTCATTGAGGATTTTCCACTGCTCATAGGGAACTCCCAGCTCCTCGGCCGTCTGGATGGTTCTCCTTAACTGGCTGGTCCAAACCTTCAAGTCAGAGAGCTTAATATGCTCCTTAATGAACCCACGCAGGGCACTCGCAAACTACACGCAAAGGAGAGAGAAAGTCAAGCATCTTCTGATGAATAACCACTATAAAGGCAGCAATGAATGAGTTCAGACCTGTCTCCCCCGGAAGGAGGTTCAGCGTCTCCACCGATGCGGCCCTGGATGTTGTGTTCGCTTTCTCCATGCCTGCAGAGGTAGATGGAGTGCGAGTGTACGTGGATGTTCATGAGGTAGTAGACAATCTTGCTCTGGATGTAGTCCTGAACACGGTTTACCAGGGAACCGGCGGCCCACGTTCATAACCTTGATGAAGGACAGGTCTCTGGAGAAAATAATAGGACAGTTGTTTGTGAACGTAAAAGGTCTGCAATGGTCTTTGAAACTAAGTGCATGATAAATGGAGTTATTGTTTCCCAAACGGAAGAACCGATTCTGAACTGCCTGAAAATGAGTCGTCAGTAACTCCAAGTCTCACTTCCTGCACAAACCTATGTAGGTTTGTAACAAATTTGCATACTGCCAACCTATGGTCTTCATTGGCTGTCCACAAACTACATCTACTTGACCTAGAAGAGACCTGGAGGAGTTTGGTTTGTGTTGTCAACACTTTTTGTCTGCTATGCGAAAGAAAATCCACTTTGCATGCACTTCCAAAGGATGAATAATTGCTGAGGAAGCTTCCGAAAAATTCAGATATGGTAAAAGACGTTTTAGTTTTCGACATGCGCTGTAAGCTGTAGACCAATCACAACAGACTGGGCTCTCAGAAAGGAGAAGTTTAGAGAGACAGAAACCTTTATCAAACTATTTTAGACATTGTGAGATGAGAGGTGATACGCCAATGTAAATTATGAGAAAATTACAGTATTTTTTTACCTTGGATACATGTAAACCTATTGTAGGATGCCTCCAAAAACAAAATTAGAATCCTTTAAAATTGCGAAATAGTGGCAATTTGAAGGAAAAACAAGATTTATTCCAAAGAAAATGTATGTACATTCAGATATGCCAAAATAATGTTTGATTTTCAAATTCATTCTACTTCTCATATTCATCAGGATCTGATGTTGCGTAAGTCACTTTATAGACATTTGAATGCGCTTCAGGAAATCATCCATGACTACTCTCTCTGTGTCTTCTGGATAATCTGGACTTGAAACCTTGACTTCCTGTAGGATACAAAATGCACATAAGACTAAGAGACAAACTGTTGAGAAGATAATGAACAGTAATACTGCTATGTTGCTTTACGCATTATACTATCAGTTTAATGAAATGTAAACTGAACATCACAACATACCAGGATGTTTGCAGCAATAACCTCTGGATCATCACATACCGACTCCACAAAAAACACCTGCAAACGTAAACACACAGAAATAGGAAAATGATAATCATATATCACAAGATAACTTATGAACATCTTATGAACATTTAAATTGCACATTCGGCTACCTTGAATGCATTTTCCTGTACAAAATTTAATATAAGATCATACGCTCTCCCGGGTTGTGTTTGTGGCATCAAATACCTAAAAGAAAAAAGAATGAGTGATATATGTATGTGTATTAATACATTATATATATATATATATATATATATATATATATATATATATATATTAATTCTGAATCTTATTATTATTATTCAATTACAAAGTTCCACACTAAATGAAAGTAAATAATTGATGTGACACAAAGGTAAAAACTTACAGCTATTTGTCCACCTTCCTCATTAAAGTAGGCCTTGACATCTTGCAGGGCCACCAAAGCACATTGTCTAATTGGGATGCAAATATAATCATTAATATACATATATTTTTTTTAAATTCAACAGTTCTCAGGGAAAAACACAATCCTATCATAAATGCACTGATGCAACCTTAATCCTTCTGCCATCATATTAGTCTAACAGGTTTTACTTTTAGTCACATTAGTTTCTTGCTTTACTGAAAACATATACATAAATTATTACATATACACTATTACCACTAAAAAAATATCGTGAACTTTACACACAGTGACAGGACATGTAAAAGCAAACTTCTCTTTTCCTATTTCACAGAAGAAAGAAAGTCTAACAGGGTTGGAACAACATGAGGGTCAGTAAACAATGACAGATATTCATATGTGGGGGAACTCTTCCATTAAATCACACACAAAAGATATAATCCTACTTCGGTATCTTCATGGCTTCCTCATTGTCATGTCTGAAGAAATCATATGACTTGTATGCTTTAACTGCTTCCCTCCGGATACACACCAAGATTAAACACTGCACAATAAACCAATAAACAAGGAATGATGGTTAATCTCTACATTGTCACATTCTTGATCAGTTTTGTAATGCACCGTGGTGATATCACTCTGTATGTAAAGATGTAAAGTAAGTTACAGTGATTAAAACACTTGTATTGTGGGTCATGATGCACTCAGAGAGAATTAGTTGAAAGAAGCCATTGTATGCTTTTTACAATGTCTTGGTTTTGTTTTTGGGGTAGGCACTTTTTCCATTTATATTACATTGTTGTAAACCCCTCTTCCCAGTGTGTCATTTAACACAGTTTATTTCCAGTCTCTATAAAGAACCTCCTACAAAAAAGCACAATGTGCTCTGATTGGTCGGCAGGACCACAAGTGTGTTCTGATCATAGACTGGTTCTGATGCAACCGCTTCAAGTGTGTTCGGAAATGTCACGTCCCTTAACATAACCGCAAGTTTCAGCTTCTCAGGTGGAAGCACATACTTGAATCCTGCTAAATCGCATACTCCCTACTATAGTAGGCGAAAAACAGTGTACGACAGAGTTGTATGCCTGAATTCACAAAAAGAATTCGCCAGAAGTACCTTAATGGCCTACTTCTTCCGATGAGATTCTGAAGTGTGCATATGATGGGCACTTTACTATTTGAATTTGTGAATGGCAATAGAGTGCCGAAGTTACGACGTCACTCTGTAGGCCAAAACGCGGAAGTGAGTTAGCATTTTAGCACTCTCCGGTTCTCTCGCCCTAAAGTCTAAGGGATTTTTGAATGGGTTTTTGCTAAATCGCCCTAAATAAGGTCTGCGAATATTTTCACGTTTTTCATCAATGACATAGAACACACAGTTATAACCTGCTTGTGGTTTTTTAAACTTTATTGTGTCTGCTTGTGTTTTTTTTTAAAACTTTATATAGGCTCCAAAATGTATACATTTTGGATTAACTAGTAAAGATTATCTTGATGAACAAAACGTGTAAGGGTCACAACTCTTTGTTTAACACAGATCTTATTTTTTTTTTGCGATTTTCCAAAAGCCTATGGGGGAAAATGGTGGCCTATGGGGATCGAGGTAACCCATGCGCTGCTAACTTCCGAGTTGTCTTACAAAGTGACGTCATCCCTTTGGCACTCTATGAAGCGACGTAACAGACACTGGAAGGTCACATGATAATGACAACATGGCGAATGTAGTATGTCGCCCTTTTTTGCGTATGCCTTGGATGGGAATTATTTAAATGAGGGATGAATTGTGATGTGTAAGTTTCCAGAAGGAACCTAGAGCTACAGTCGAGGTGATTAGGGAGGTCAGAATCATTGCTTACTGATCTGAGAGTAGCTCCCTTTGCAGTGACTTTGTGCTTTGTAACTTTGGCGACCTTATTCATGCTCAAACAGCAACGTTACACACTAAAGAAAGTTTCAAATGTAAAAAACCCAACATAATAGGTCCTCTTTAAATGTGTTGGTTGTCAATGCATGTTAAAATGTAACCTTTTATAGACTATTGATAGAAACGATCAGCTGAGAGCTAAATGGAGCATTTAAAAAAGGAAACAGGTGATATTTATAGTGAGTGTCATTTGACATGTCGCAACTGTCTAGATCCAGCTGCCCACTTACCCTTTGTGGGAACTCCTATGCCAGTTGAGGTAGCGTGTGAGCTTCTTCGACATGTATGTTTTGCCTCTGGCAGGGAGGCCAATCATGACAATTAACGTTGGGGAGTTTGTCAGTGTAAGACGCCCATGCTGTGGTCAGACAAAAAAACAGACAGACGGTGTCAACAGCACATCATGGACTGGAGGAAGATATAGTCTCATGTACTATCAATAATAATCTGCCAAATATAAAATACTAAAATTTCACATACCAACACCAACTGCATCTGCACCAAAAATTACATAAAATCAAACAACATGATTACTTTATGCCTGATGCATGTCTGAATGTATGAGTTTATGTTTGCACGTTTGTGGTTTATGGTACTTTCTACTACTTCAGTACAAAAATAAGACCTGAAACTTTTGAGACTTTTGACACCTTGTATCAAGGTCGTAATTTGTTTCTTGTGATCATCACGTCTGTAAAATAATATTACAGTTCAAATTTGCTGTTTTCTTATTCCTGTGATGGCAAAGCTGAATTTTCAGCATCGATTACTCCAGTTTTCAGTGTCAGGTGATCCTTCAGAAATCATTTTAATATGCTGATTTGCTGCTCAATTAACATTTATTATTACCAATGTTGAAAACAGTTGTGCTGCTTAATATTTTTTGGACACTGTGATAGATTACATTTTACAGAATTATTTGGTGAATACAAAGTTCAATAGAAAAGCAATTACTGGAAATATAAATCTTTTGTAACATTTTAAATGTCTTAACCGTCACATTGGTTTCTAGATCATTGTTAAACAAACAGACATCTGCCTAGATCTTCTGCCAAGATCTAGGTTTATTTTCAAAAAAAAAAAGAATACCACATGCAAATTACATCCGTTACTTTAGTTACTTTTTATGAAAAGTAATGTGTTAAATGCATTATCGTAATGCGTTACATTACAAAGAAATGTGTTACATTACTTTTGCGCTACTTTTCTCACCTAGGCTGGGCTTGCTTGTTTGTTTTTTAATAACAACAAAAAAGTTATATTTTTGGCAAATGTTAAAGATGCATTGTGTAATATTTAGGAGGATCTGTTGACAGAAATGCAATATCATATACTGTACATAACTATGTTTTCAGTGGTACCTTACTTAATGAACCGTTATGTTTTTATTACCTTAGAATGAGTCATTTCTATCTACATACACTGCGGGTCCCCTTACATTGAAATGCGCCGACATGTTTCTACAGTGGCGCTAAATGGACAAACAAGTTTCGTTACTATGTTGTTCTTCGTGCAAGGAAGCTATCTAAAGTCAGCAAATAAAAACACTGACACAATGATGAACAAGTAACAATAATATATTGTTTTACTGAATAATAAAGTAAACAAAATTTCTTAATTTATCTTAGTAGAAAAACCTCTGCTGAACTGGCTACTCTCTGCGGTCTCATACGAAATCTTTTCCTGTCGGCCACCGTAACTTTTGTTGGTTGCAATTTGCACCTCACCCCTAGATGCTGTAAAAATCACATACTGCACCTTTAAGGTCCTTTCGCCAAAAGTGTGCCTCAGGCAGAAGGAAATGCATAATTACTCCTGTACAGTAGAGGGCGCCACACAAACAAACCTTTCAGCTGTGTTGCCATTCTGGAACAATAGGAACAATGGGATACAGTAGAAGGAATTTGAATAGTCTTATTTCTAACTATAATATAAAGTAGTTTTTGCTTATTAGTATGGTTGAATTAGGTAATTGAAGGTCAGCAGCAAAGACATTGGTTAATAAAGTAGAGATGAAAATGCATAAAGTATACTTGTGTATATTTAATATAATTAATTATTAAAGTTTTGCATACAATTTTGAGGTTGCATTTGACTGTATTTATTCATTTTGAAGAAAATTTAATGTTTTGTGCAAGTTCTACAAGTATGCATGCTAATTTAATCTAGAACTTACATAATCATCATGTTTACACGGTGCACACTAGGGACAGGCAGCGATTAATCGTGATTAATCGCATCCGAAATAAAAGTTTGTGTTTACATAATATGTGTGTGTAGTGTGTATAATTAATTTGTATATATAAACACACACATGCATGTATATATTTAAGAAAAATATGTTATTAATATATCAAATATTTATATTTATATATAATATTAATTATGTATAAATATATATAAAGTATATACATGCAAATATTTCTTAAATATATACATGCATGTGTGTGTATATATACAAATTAATTATACACACTACACACACATATATTATGTGAACACAAACTTTTATTTTGGATGCGATTAATCGCGATTAATCATTGCCCATCCCTACACCACCTCCTCAATTTATTTCTCTCAACATGGGGACAAAGTAGAGCTGTCAGTCAATAAATATTAAAGTAACTAGACTTATTTGAAAAAGTAATTTAGATATTTTGTTGTAAATTAAAAAAGTAATGAAGTACTTTACTAGTTACATGAAAAAGTAATCCGATTATGTACCTCAAGTTACTTGTAATGAGTTCTCCCAACAATAAACATGAACTCATGTCAGCAATTTGATGAAACAAATGTGCCTCTCTACCTTGATCTGCAATTTGAAACCAGCATAACAGAGAATGCATATCTAAATAAAGGGAAGCACATCAGGTATATTTCTAACATAGACCAACTGTGAACTTCTGTTTGCATTCTCACTGACAGATGGCAAGGACAACTGTGATTTGATTCATGCCGTCAATTACATTTACTGGGCCAGGGACAACAGTTAAGTGGCCTGTGAGAAACAATCTCATCAGCTGAAAAGTACCTCAAACTCCCCTAAAACACACCAGCCAACTAGCTGACCACCTTAGGCTGGTTTAAACTGGGATTCAAAACAACTTCTTGTGGAATGTGAAAGCATGCTCATGTTGTGTAACTTACAGCATTTCTTTCTCTTGGCCTCTGGGCTCTGATTTCTTGGCTTCAGCAGAACTGGTTGAACCAGCCTCCTGCTGCAGCCATGCAGACATACTGAATCTGTCAGACTTAATCACTCGCTTGCTCTTCCTACTGTACAAACACAGTGCACCTGCACAGAGAAGAGGAAAAAACTGCCAAATAAAGACACTATACGCAACCTACGTTAGTGAAAACGACGATAAGGGTTTATTAAAATGAAAACTAATGAAAATTGAAAACATTTTCCGTATACAATCATGCCCTTCGCAGTGACATGCATCTTTTATTGTCGCCACATCGTCATTTTCTCAGTCATCCGCAGCGCAGTAACAACACAACAGAGAAGAGGATGCTGAGGACGTGTTACGTCATAACCGTAAACAGAGGGTTTGACAACAGTCACTGAAGGTCTAAATCTAATCCACACGTTTATAACACAGTAAAACAATATGTTTAACAGACACATTAAAGCACTGTGACTAAAACGTGACAGGTAAAACGTGAGACCTTACTGCGTCCTAATAAGTTAGTCACCCTTCAACCACGGGGGTCCGTATTATATCCTGTATCCGCCGGTCCGACCGGCTGGTTCAATGTCTTTGCTCAGGCCGCAGGGTGTCTTTGCCTCCCAGCCGGTTTTGCACTTGATAACCTTCCATGGCAACCAGCGCCAATCGCGTCAAGTGAAGGTGTGTCCCTACGTCACCTGTTACTTACCGTAATACCTGTAAAAGAATGACAGCACGTCGTCTATCTATGTGGACTGAAACAGTTGACTTTAAAGGGACAGTTCACCCTAAAATTAACATCATCATCATTTACTCACTTTATTTTGCTACAAACCTGTTGGACACAAAAGAAGATATTTTAAAGAACTTTTGTAACCAGACAGTTGACGCACCCATTAACTTCCATAGGAAAAAAAATACTATCGATGTCATCAACTGTTTGATTACCAACATTCTTTAAAATATCTTAGTTTGTGCTCAACAACAGAAGAAAGAAACTCATACAGGTTTGGAACAAAATGTAAAATCGCGTATATGCATTCACTTGAAGAAAAAAAATCTACTCTGTTTTTCTGAATTAACGACTTAATTATCTCAGAATTACAAGATAATTTTTCATGGAAAAAAGTTTTTGCTCTGTTTTTCTGAATTAACGACTTAATTTTTCATTAGAAAAAAGTTTTTGCTCTGTTTTTCTGAATTAACGAGTTAATTTTTCATGAGAATTTTTTTTTGCTGTTTTTCTGAATTAACGAGTTAATTTTTCATGAGAAAAATTTTTTACTTCTGTTTTTCTGAATTACGACTTAATTTTTTATGAGAAAATTTTTTTACTCTGTTTTTCTGAATTAACGACTTAATTTTTCATAAGAAAAAAGTTTTTGCTCTGTTTTTCTGAATTAATGACTTAATTTTTCATAAGAAACATTTTTCATTCAGAAAAAAAAATTAACTCATTAATTCAGAAAAACAGAGCAAAAACTTTTTTTCTCATGAAAAATTAACTCATTAATTCAGAAAAACAGAGCAAAAAAATTTCTCATGAAAAATTAACTCGATTAATTCAGAAAAACAAAGCAAAAAAATTTTTCTCATGAAAAATTAACTCGATTTAATTCAGAAAAAACAGAGATTTTTTTCTTAAAGTGAATGCAATACGCCTCCGATAAAAATGAGAGTGAGTAAATGATAACAAATTTCTGATTGAATTATCCCAACCAAACAATACAGCGTATCTGATAGTGATCTTATTTTTCCCAGTCAGTGGCCCTTTCTCGATACTTTCCTATATCGTTTATTTTATTATAATATAGAAAAAGACAGCTTAAATAAATATAAAAATTTTAAATGTTTAACCAAATGCAACCAGCTCACAGGAAATACATTTCTTTTTAAAATCACTTGACTTACCTTCCAGGTGAAGTAGGCCTACAAATAAAAGCCCTAATGGCAGATATCACAAAGAAGGAAATAAGGAAATACATTTTTAGATTAAAAGTTATTAAAGCTCCGGGAACAGATGGCTTTCCAACCGAGTGGTATAAGGCTTTTAAAGATCAATGAGTCCCCATACTTTTTGATTGCTTTAATACACTTAAAGGAGGTGAACCACCAAGAACATGGAATGAGGCAATAATTTCAATTATTCCTAAAGAGGGTAAAGACAAAAGAAGCGCTGGGAGTAGGCTACCTGTATTTGGCATTGAGAAGATTTGGTTTTAAGGATGATTTTATTAGATGCATTAAAATGTTGTATTCATCACCAAAAGCTAGAATATGGATCACTGGGTATCTCACTCAGAGTATTAACTTGGTAAGAGGCTTCCGCCAGGGATGCCCTCTCAGCCTTGACTCTAAGACACGAAACGAGTAGTTTGTGTGAGAAAACGTACAGTATTTACATCATTTTTACCTCTTGTAACCACAGCCACGTCCAAGTGATCTGAGGGCGCAGGCTCTGTGTGTCAGTGGTAACAAGAGGTAAAAACAATATAAATACTGTTAGTTTTCTCACACAAACCGCTCATTTAATGTCTTATGCCATCAATGTGTACTTACATTTACGAGTCATTAAATCATGTTTAATTTGGACTTCTCTGTGCATGCTCTTTGAGGTAGTGACCATAGACCTCCATTATATGACTGATAGACATGAACGGTTTAACCTAAAAATATCAAAATTGAAAATACTGCGTAAACAAAGACACCTACATCTTGGATGCCCTTGATGTAAGCTAAAACATAGCAAAAATTAATTGCAAAGTGAACTATCACTTTAAAAAGATTTGTGCACAAACAGAAATACAGAATTATAAAGCTTGCCAATGATAACAGTATAAAAAGTACAGCAGTAAAATCACTGAATCAACACTTTTCCATTAATGGTAATTCAATGAAAACAAAATATACACACACACATACAGATTTATATATATAAACATTATTTTTTGGGGCATATTTAATAACCAGGAATCAAGATTTTCTTTGAGTCGTCAGAAACACATTGTAATTCAATGGTGTTGAAGTTTAATATGTGCCCCCCAACCACAAACTCAAATATTTGGTAAAGAATTGATGATTACAGATGACTTTCAAAGAAAGGTTTGTTTATTTCAATACAATGCCAATAAAAAGTGCTTCCTCCAAAAGCTTCAGTGTGCAAGTTTTTCAGTACCCTTTTCTAAAAAGTCACGACCTGCATCAGATTGCCCGTTCAGCAGTTGACAAATCCATGTCTCATAAATAGCTTATCTAAAAGTACTGTTATATGCAACTATTCACAAGGCACATAGTGGTTCTGATTTAAGTGGTTGCTTCCAACGAGATAATACACTTGCAGAGGATACATTTATGAGAAATAGTGAGCACTGGTTGGAATATAACAGCAAGCTGTTAAGTAGTTACCTTAACCAAGTGCATCAAGAAGACCCAATGCAGTCCGGCTGTGCTTAAACGATCCTACAATTCAAATTAGGGCTGGGCGATATGGCCAAAAAAAATTATCACGATAATTTTTCTTATATCAGTCGAATATCGATAATTATCACGATATATGTTAAATCTTTATTTCTTTCAAGTTTAAAGGCAGATTTTTTTGCTCCTAAATGAAAGTTGTATAACGAGAAGATTATAAACGACTATTTAAATTTATGTTCATTAACAAAAACAGTAACATCTGGGTTTTTTTTTTATGTAACAACCACATTTTTATTTGGTAAATATTCTGACTGTTTGAGTTGTATTAAAATTAACCAATGTTCATCCAGTATCATGCATTTAAATCATGGTAACCACAGATAAAACCAGGTATAGCCTATAACTTAGCACCTCACTATTATGGCATAACTTCATGGTTTCTGTGGTATTTGAATGAAAAACAGTAGCCAAACAGTTAAATACATTATTAAATACTGTACTTATATTCAATTAGTCATTTAATACATTGTCTACATTAATAATATTATACAATTCAATATGTATATCCCACATTTCATGGTGCATTTAATATTACTAGGCTAACCTTACAGTAAATCCATGGTAGGCTAAATTGATTCAGTATCAATTCAGATTCTGACTACATCGTTACACGCAGTGTTTCTCCTTTTGTCAGCGGTGTTTCATCTGCCTTTAAACTGGTTTAAACTTGACATTTGTGTTCTTCACTGATCTCAAGCGCTTCTCATTGGATCTTGTGAGGGAGACGAATCAGAGTGCGAAGTGTGCGTGCTGAGCTCGCGCTGGCTCAGTGCGCTGACGTTTGAACTTTGAGCCGAGCGGATAAACGCTGTGTGCAGCCGCGCTGTTCAAATGAGTTTTCGTTCCGCTTTGGCGTATAAACATTATCGAACATTTATCGACCTCTTGATATCATTTCTGAGAAAATTCTATCCCGGATAATTATCGTTCTGGTTTTATCGCCCAGCCCCAATTCAAATGAGGAAAACTCAACAACAAGGTTAGCAGAACACAGGTTTACTCAGTCGGGCCGAAGGCACGAGAGTACTGAGGAAACTATAAGTTTGGTCAGTAGATTTGCACAGTTTTTATTAGTTAAATTGGTCATTTAGTAGGTTGTGCACAAGCACACTTAAGAGTCTGTCTGGCCCCAGTCTTAAGCACGCTGGCAGTGTGAAGAAGGCATCACATCAAGGTTTAAGTCTTCCAGAGCTGTAAAAAAAAGAGGGACATTGTTAAACCTGTCAGTTAAAGAATGCTTTTGTAAAGCATAAACACCAGTACGATAAGTCAAACACTATAAAGAGCGAGCAACTCTAACCGTCCTGATAACAGGAAGTTTTACAATTGCATTTATGACTTAAGTCATAAAAAAAACAGATCATCAAGATTAATAATTACAGACATCTGCATTTCAGCAGGATGATAAAACAGACCCAGAAACAGGTGCAGATGACCACTGTACATAAGAGTGCAAATGTTCCTCTACCCGGATGTTGAACCCCTCATAAATCGCTGACAGCAGCTGAAGTGGCTGACAGATTGACCACTCTTGTGATATTGTAGACAAGCGGATTTACCGTCAGACCCAGCAGGCGAAAGGGAGTGTCCAATTCCTTAAAGCAGCAAATGATGGTCAATGCAAAGCAATTATTTATTGTTCTCAATGAATTATGTTTTATTAATGGTCTCACTTTTAATAATTTCGTGGCCAGCCTCAGTACTGTTGTTCACTATGTTCAGCTGGTCCTTTTTGTTTGGTTTCTTCTCCATTTTAAGATACAAGTTTATCTGCAGCAGAAATGTAGACCGTATTTATTTGCCGCCTGCGGAATGGCCTCTCGTACGTGTGAATGGTTCACTTGTTTCTGAACAATACTGCCTCTTTGTTCTGTGCGGCTGAGATTTTTATCTCACCTGTTCAGTCGGAAGCACAGAAGCGTTGCTATATTTTCGGTTGGTCTCTGCTCCGAGGGTAGCGAGGCGTAGGAGGGAAGACCGTGAGAGCAGCACACCAGATCATTAACTCCCAGTTGGTCTCGGAGTCCAGGAATGTGTGATGACTGTGCAAAAGCTGAAACATAACAAGCGTTATCTTCTCGTTTCCATTGCTCTATCTAGACAATCAAATCTTCAAACTGAGAAAAGCTTTCACGTGCACAGTAGTATGATACTTAACCTTATATAAACACCTCAAATCGCTTTTATGTCTATGAAGATTACTTTATGGCACACACACAACTACTCAGGATCATTCACAACAGGTCTTACTAAATCCAAATAATGACAGAATATATATAGTTTGGGAACCTGGGTGACTTATATTTTCAGTTATCTTTTATTTATATATTTTCATTTAAATATTTAATTTATGTTTTAAATATGTAATTTATGTACTTTTGTCATTAAATATTATTATTAAGTTTTTATAAATTTTATTTCGGGTTTTGGTTTTAATCATTTTAATACTTCAGCTTAAACCTTAAAACTTCAGCTTAAATTTTATTAACGTTTTTTCCCATTCAAGTTTGTTTTGGTTAATTTTTTTTCTTTACATTTTTATATTTTATAGCTTTAATTTAATTAACAACATTAAAATGATAAACTTTTGAATAGGATTAAGATGTCCAAGTTTCATATTTTGTTAAATATTATTTTTTTTCCTTCCATTTAATACTGCCCTTCAGAAGCAACAGCAGATACTTACACATTTCCCGGAAGACAAATTAAGTACAATTTACCCTTGATCTTCAGATTCAAAAAGTTTTTCAACCCCGGCTCTTAATGAATTGTGTTTTCCTCTGGAGCATCAGTGAATGTTGTAACCTTTTTTAATAGTTGCGTTTGAGTCTCTCATAGAGCCAGGCCGATATATCGGCAGGCCGATGTAGGATTTTCCAAACTATCGGCAGTTATAATGGCTGATAAATGAATATTTCAAAAATAAAATAAAAACGCATGAAACACGCTTGGAACCATAGTCATGAGTGTTCGAGTTGTATAGTTTGTCCACCAGAGGGCACTCTACACTGTCCCTGTTGGCAACACTCGTTGAGTTGGTCACGAGACATACATTGCTTGAATAACAATTAAAAGAACACACCCATCAGTTCTCTTAACTCAAAAGCATGACAAAATTTCTAAATTTCACTATCATGTCCAGTTTTGGTGCTGTTAAATAAGCCGAGAGTGAAAGCGGAATTAGCTAGTAATAGTTACCTTACGATTGTTACAGTGACTGACTGTACAGTTGACTGACTGTCCTTTTAACTTTTGACAATGTGACTGAAGTATTTCTTTAATAGCGCGTGACAGTTATAGCAATGAGAACTGCATCATCTCTCCTTGGCCTGTTATATTGAAAATGTATGTTTTACAATTTGCAGTATGACGTTATCCATTGCAAAATTATGGCTCATCATAGCTAGCTACCAGCTAACCACAAAGCTAGCTTTCATCCACTATCATCAGTCTGTTCTGTTGTGACAATAAAAGAAACAAGTTTCGTTTTAAAATGCATTATCATATTATTTTAGTTACTACTCATAAATAACTACAAATAACTAATGTTAGGGATATCTGTTAATGTTTTGTTGCACGTATCTAAAAAATAAAAAATAAAAATATCGAAGCCGATATATCGGATTTTAAAACAAACAAATATTTTTATCGGTATCGGCCTTCAAAATCCTTTATTCGGTCGGGTCTTAGTTTCTCAATTGTCCTCAGTGTGAAAAGATGGATCACAAAATCACACAGTCACTGCTGGAAAGGGTTCAAATACGCAAAATGTACTGGAAAACTGAAGAATTTGCAGAAGAACGTTGGCCGGTTTAACTGCTCAGGACAAACGAGACTCAAGAACAACCATTACAAAACCCCCCTGCCAAAAAACAGATGTCGATCCAAGTAACAACATATTTGAACAGGGTCATTTTTTAAAAATTCAGCTATTTTTTTGTGTACTATATGTAAACATATTTTATCTAAAATATCATATTCAAGACAGTACTAAATAAAAATATCTATAACATGCATTTTTGTATGATCCCTTTATTTTGTTAAAATAACATTTTGCAGCTTCTGCAAGGTGTATGTAAACTTATGAGGACGATTTATGTATAAATTTCACATTTGATGTCAAGAAAAACTTACAGCGACATAATCTCCAGGGAAAACACAAAGGGCCTGTTTACACCTGGTCCCTTGATGTGTTTTCTCAGGATAGCTTTCTGATCGTGAATAGATCAGGTGTAAATGCCCCACGAAACACTTCCAAGACGACTTTAAATCTGGATAACTCAAACCACTCCAGGAGGTTGTCCGAGACACGTTCCAAACGAAAACAAGTGTAAATCGCCACAAATGAGTAACGGACAAACTGCGCAAATGAAACTGAAAGGAAGTCGCAGACGGTCAACACACAATCATCTTCATTAAAGTAGTGAGACTAAATTATCTTACCAGTGCTGATGGCGCTCTCTCTCCTATTGCTGTCTTTGATCTTGAAATTTGCTGATGATAAATAAAATGCAGCTCATATCTGTTACTTTGATTGGCGTGAAATCGGGTAGATTTGCATATAGCGAGGGGATTGAACATCGGATTTATATTCAAGACGCAGTTTGACGCATCGAGTTGAACTCTTCTTAATTTATTTTTTTTAATTGTTATAAATACCAGGCTTTTTTATTGCAGCAGTTAGAGAGCCATCTGCAATAAAGTATAGATCTGGTTGGTCAAGACCCGGATATGTAATAATGATTGGCTGAAACATTCATGCATTAAGGGTTGAAGGTACAGATGGAACAGGAATAGTGTGTATATTCTTTTTTTAAAGCAAAGCTTAAACAAAATATGCCTAAAGGGTGTGTCAAAAAACATTGTGGAAGTAGAACAATAGCTGACCTGGGCACAGATGATGAAGGCAATAGAGCAAAGCCAGGAGGAAAATCGATGACACAATGACATCAACAGAGCGCTGAGGGCCTCGTCTCTGTTTAATAGAACAAAGAAATGATTAAATTGATCTTCATGTAATATGAACTAGGTATCTGTAAACTGCACTACACAACAGGTGTACACATGTGACAGCCAGCCGAAACACGTCATTTGTGCTTATATAAACAGACTTGGATTAAGCAAACAAAAAGCTTTTACCCTAGATGTTGTGGCTGAAATTAAAAATTCTATATGAGTTTGTATAAATTAATGAAACCTTAAAACACTAAAAAACTTAAATCAGTCATTTTCAATGCACAAGTGAAATTTAGGCATAACAGCATTATACTGTATACAAAAACTAAGATATTTATTTTGAGATTTGATAAAGATTACATTTAAAAGGGTTAATAAATTATAATTATTATTAATAGATTAACATTATGTGAGCATTAGATGACAGGAAAGGTAAATGTAAATTTAAACCGTTATTAATAAATATCAGTTAAATTTCAGTTTCTTCTTTAATATGTTTGATAAATAAAAAAAATATTGCTAATATCAACACATGATATGGTACTGATATACTGAGCATCCCTACATATAAACTGTAACAGGAAGAGGATACCTTAGGAATGATTCGAAGTGAAAGCCACATCTTGATATTTCTGTACTTTCTTCAGCCGAAAGTGAGGAATCTCTGATTTTTTGGCTTTGCGTGCAGATGTGAGATGACTGAAAATTTCGCAAATAAAAGGCGCTGTGGATGACATCACATTTGTTGAGAACAAAAATCCTGTTTGCCATTATACAGATTTGATTTGTGAAAAAAAACCATAGACAGTAAAAGAAATAGACACAGTGACCCCATTGATTTCAACGGAGATGACTGAAGCCCTGATTATTGCACTTCCTGTCTTATGTCTGAGCAACTGCGCAGGCTTAAACTGACAGTTTGACAGTTGTAAATCTTTCAGTCAGCTGTGCCAAGAACAAATCTGAATCACCTAATTCCTCAAAAATGTTGTTGAAATATTTTGTCCCATTGCTTTTATGGACTCTCTATCTATGGGCTTCTACCTTGACTTTTTGCCTTCATGTTCCACGATTGCCTCAAGACAGTGAAAGATTGCCTGCGAGGTTCTCCTCTCTGTCTATATGGTAATGTCTCTATAGTGCGACAGAAAGTCCCATTGTTATGACGCAATCTTTAGCCTATTTTTACAAACACGGCTTCTATGGGGCTGTAACGTAAGATACAAAGTTAAGCCTTGTTTATACTCGACACGTCCGCAAGAGCGCGAAGGGCAAGGCAAAAATTACGTCATGGTGGTGTGGGCGGTCGTGCGCGTTCGGTGCACAAAACCCCATATCGTCTAGCGCGTGTACACGGCACTTTTTATAACATTGCGCGCGTGACGCCGCATCCGAAAGATGAACGACTTCAAGCCGAATCTTGCCGAACTGTGACAATATGTACCACTGTGTTTGATACCTGAAATAACTTGTAGCTTCAAATAACGGTGGTATCAATTGCATCGTTAAGCCACTAGGTGGCGACAAATGAAATATTTTTTTGTCATAAAATCATTCATTCAAAAACGCTGATTTATCCAGTAATGAAACAAGGGAAGTCTTTATGAGCGAGTAATTTAAATAATGAAACATTTTTAAAAACTAATTTTTAACATTTCGTCAGAACCTCTAGTAAATTGAATGTTAGTTGTCTTTTCAGAATTTGTGGGAGAATCGTGATTTCTATTTGGAACAAAAACATTGTGATTCTCAATTTATCCAGAATCGAGCAACTCTAAAACATGTTACAATAAAGTTCAGTTTGTTAACATAATGCAACATACAAATTGAAGAGAATTAATTTTCATCTTCACCTGTTTATACGTCCTCTCAGCCACACACATCATGAAGAAGAAGAGTCCAGAGAGGAAAACTCTTTCCATTGTGGTGATGATGAGAATGCATAAGACAAGGCACAAGGCGGCCCGATGGCCACTGCTGGAAGTTCCTCGAGAGATACAGAATTGAGATTGGCAACATCCAGTTTCTGTGCCAGTCTGAAGCAGTATGGCAGCAGAGCCAGTGAGGCCGTGACCAAGCTGCCGAAAATAAGGTAACCCATCCCTTGCTCAACCACCTTCACCTGGAAACAGAAATCATTCAAAGCAGGTTAACAGAATAACTGACCTATTACTTCTGAAATGCAAATACCAATGCAAATCTCTAAAACACTCAGTGTGCAAAGGCTTACAAGGAGAGGTTTACATTGAATTTGAATAAAAAGTTATCTTCCCTTTCCACACAATTTAAAGAAATAATCAAGGCAGAGAGGTAAAAAAGGAATTTACTTGAGTAAGAATGATCCCACTGATCTCCAGCACGGACATATCAGCTTTTTTACATTCTCCTTGCTCCCAGATTATGGCACTGACACAGGTCTTTGGAGGGTGACAAGCCTGCAGCCATGAGAACTGGTGCTAAATGGAGATTCAATTTAGAACAAAATTAATAATGTAGTCAGCAGTCCTTTCTATGACACCTGTTTGATGAGGTTGTTAACAATAGTATATTAAAATAATTAAGGCCAGTTATGAATTCCCCACTTTAAATGGTTATTCTATGATAAGCATGGTTGTATTTAAAAAAAAAATCATTTTGACATTTTTTGGGGCTTTAAGTTAAAAGGTGTCAAGGTGGTACAATTGTCCTAATATCATAATGAATAAAAAATAATTCTTGAAAATGTACAGCAACTTTTTTTTCTTTTTACTGTACATTTAAAAAAATGTACCAGGAGAACCAGTAATGTGGCCCAATCCACATGCAAAAGCAAAAAAGAAATTTAAAAAAGAGAAGGAAATTATATCATGACCTAATGACCTAATCCTACCCATCTCCAGCCCCTGATCCCTAACCCCATCACTAATCCTACCCATCTCAAACCCCTGATCCCTGACCCCACCCCTAAGCCTACCCATCTCCACCCCCTGATATATAACACCAACCCTACTCCAACTCATTTCCGCCCCCTGATCCCTGAATCCTGCCCACCTCATCCCCTGATCCCTGACCCCACCCCTAATCCTACCCATCTCCACCCCCTGATCCCTAACCCTACCCTAATCTTACCACCTCCACCCTGATCCCTAATCCTACCCATCTCCACCCCCTGATCCCTGACCCCACCCCTAATCCTACCCATCTCCACCCCCTGATCCCTAACCCCACCCCTAATCGTACCACCTCCACCCCCTGATCCCTAATCCTACCCATCTCCACCCCCTGATCCCTGACCCCACCCCCTGAATCCTACCCATCTCCACCCCCCTGATCCCTAACCCCACCCCTAATCCTACCACCTCCACCCCCTGATCCCTAATCCTACCCATCTCCACCCCCTGATCCCTAACCCCACCCCTAATCCTACCACCTCCACCCCCCTGATCCCTAACCCTACCCATCTCCACCCCCCTAATCCCTAACCCCACCCCTAATCCTACCACCTCCACCCCCTGATCCCTAATCCTACCCATCTCAAATATTTGTAAAAAATTGTTTTAATAATAAATCTTTGTTTGCAATCTGCTGTCATACGATGACGAGAGGGACATAACTTGTGAAACGTGACATAAGTGTGTTCTGTAACCCACACAAGAAGTGCCTGTCCTTGTGAACTTCACTACACAATAACTTATATGATGATTTATAGATTTATAATTTTATTCACAACATTGATCAGCGAACATATCGAACCTGCTTCGACGCGTGGGAAAAAACCTCACTGGTTCTTGCGGAAGTTCAATCCCACTGCGTAACTTATTAGAATGAACCTCATTGGTTAATTTTGGGTGAACTATCCCTTTAAGCAAAGTGAGAAAAGTCGCATAATATTTTTTACAGTAAAACTGCAGCCCACCTGCGGTAAGGCCTCATCCTCATCACTAGTCAGAGTGATGCTGGGCAGAGGGAGGGAGTGGCTATGAGTGTGATGCTCCTCCTCCCCACTGTTACTGCTTCCTGTGGAGGCGGAGTCAGGATCATGCAGAAGCTCCTCCCATAACATATCATCTGTGTCAGAGGCTGGACGCGAGCCCTGTGAAGGCCGCAGAAGCTCAACTTCATGTGGCAGAGCTGGGGTGTCTTTTTGCATCCCATTACTGTCTCCCTGTATGAAATCAAACAATGGAAATGAATATTCGGAACTATTTTACAGATCTTTGCCTTTGGTTTTCAGATACTCACTTGAGTCTGTAGTGGCAAATTGTTCTTGGGGACTTTGTGAAGTCTATTCCTAAGTGCTCGGGCATATTTTGGAGGTGCTGATGAGAAGAGTCTCTCTCTTTGCAGCTCTGCTTCATCTGCCTCCTCTTCCTCACTAGAGAGATCTTCAGAAGCCCCACACGGAGGCCTCCTAAGAGAGTTCTGCAAAGCCCACAGGATCTCAATCAACACAAACATGAATGTTCATGACTCTTCAAAAAGTGCAGTTCAAAGGAAAGTGTTTTACCAATCTCTCTCTGATCTGCAGAGCTGGTTGTCGTCTCTGAAATTGCTGGGTTTGAGTTCACACCATCCCTTCCTCTGCTGCTGCCCTCATCCTCAGACCTCTTTGCTTTTCTACTCTTCCTCTGTCTATGAATAGAGAGCAACAAAAATTAAAACACGTCAAGACACAAATTGAATTAGATCAAAACAATACAGTATAGACCAAACAGAAGCCATCTGTTTTACAATATATAATTTTAGAAGTATGATGTATCAAATTTGGTGCCTGTTCTGACACTAGGGTCAATGACATCAGTGCAATTTGTTAGATCAATTAATTTATCCAAAAATAAATTAAAATGTAATCCATACATACAACGACTTTAGAACTTGTTTTATGTGCATGTTTTTGTTTTTGGAAATGAAACTAATTTTTATTGATATTTTTTCCTGATAGCATTACAAAAAACAAACAGAAAAACAAAAAATATTGTCTTAAAAAAAAGAAAGTAGTGTAACCTAATTGTTTCATTGTTTATTATATATACACTGACCGAGTCAAAAGTTTAAGATCGGTAAAACTTAAAAAAGTTTAAGTTTGATAAAAAATACACAAAAAAAACCCCTAAACTTTTGACCGGTAGTGTATATATCGACTGCCAAAACTAAAGCCAACAAACAACAAGCATGCAGAAACAAAGAAAAAACAGGATATGATGTAATAGAGAGGAACCTAGCAAATACTCATGACTATGTGTCAGGGCCAATGGGTGCTTCTCAATACTCAAAATTTGATACTTCCTTCGTTTCCCTCGCTCCTCCAGCCCATGATCCGAAAACAGATTCGATACCGAGCATGTAATTCCTCAGGTGGTGAGGAGCAAGGAATGGGACAGGTGTATCCTTCCCTTCGCATCCTAATGGGGCGGAGCTAAGACGCAAGGAAAGGGAGCAAGGAAAGGATGCACAATGAGAAGCACCTCAGTAAGTCTCTTAAAATATATGATAATTTGACATTGATGCAACTCTAAAAAATAATGAATTAATAATTGTTGACACAACTTTTTACCTTAAAAAAATATTTTAAAATGTATTATATATTTTAAAAAGTTTTAATATTTTTTAAATGAAGATTTTAAGCTGTCAGAAAAACGTGTTATTACTTTTTACTTGACTACACCCTTTTTAGAGCAATTAAATGTAAATCTATCATGAAAATGGTATAAGGTTACTAAAACCACATGACATCAACATGAATACAATGACTACATTTCTAAGAACTTGGCACAAGTGTTTTAAACTAGATTTTTCCTTCTCTTATTGTGGACACTCTTATTTGTCACTGACCCACTCCGTGTCAGCTGAACACTGGCACTGGTGATTAAACTGCCAGCCTTGGAGAAGATTAGATGTATTGGCCATTTGATGAGAGAGAAAAAACACTTGATCATTTATGTCTCCAAGTCAGTCTTTCACAAATCGGACACAGCAGCAGCTTAACCTTTTCCTGCGAACAGGGCTGGCTGTCCGGCTGGGACTGGGCTGTTGTCCGGGCTTCTTGAGGTTTCTGTGGATACTATTTGGCAGTGTACTGTACCCAACAACAGCATGAGACACAATGGACCCACAACCTCACTGGCACAGGCTGCTGGTACCTCAAAATACAACACAGCTCCTGCCACTGCGAAGAACACAAATCCATCAGATCATGACATCATATTCAGGATTTTAAGTTGAATTCATTTCCAATAGAAAACCAAATGTAGAAGTGAAATCTGAAGTATTCAAAGTATGACTAAGGAAACACATGATGCACATTGTGTCCACGGGATCATTTTGCCGAAAAGAAGAAAAACTGCATACCTTGAAGGAAATACAGAACCAAGATGAGGGTGGAGATGCATTTAGATGTGACTTGGATCCACCACTGAAAGAAGAAAGGAAAGAAGAGGACCCTGACCAAGCCTTTACGAGTCAGAGCGGTCCAAGGGCTCTCAGGTTTGGCCTTGCTAAACGTGGAACCTGCAAAAAGACACTAGTTCAAAAACTGTAGTCATTTTTAATAAGAAAAGAATGCAACAATGTAAAAGTTAATTATTAATTATTTTCCTGTTAGTTGCTGTAATCTATACAGTGACATTTTTTTAATTTTAAAAGGTTGGTGGTTGGTAAATTCTTTTAATGATTACGATTTTATCTCTTATGCTCACAAATACTTAGACTTAGATTTTGATAAAAATACAGTAATATTAATACAATTTAAAATAGATGGTTTTTTATATATATTTTTTTAAAATGCCATTTTAATGTATTCCTTTAAATTTAAGTTGAATTAAATTTAAGTTGAATTTTCAGCATCATTACTCCATGTCTTTTCAGAAATAATTATATTTGGCTGCTGAAAACAGTTCTGCTTAATATTTTTGTGGAAACGTTTTTTTGAAGGACTGTTTGATGGATAGAAAGCTCAAAAGAAGAGCATTTATTTAAAAAAATATTTAGTAACATTACAAATGTTTCTTTTCTGACCGTTTTAATAAATTGAATGTGTTATTGCTGAATTAAAGTATTAATTTCTTCCAAAAAAATTCTTATGGTAGTGCAATTTTACAGTACATGAAAATACATATATATATTACTGTATAATTTACAGACAATTTATACTTGACATTATTACTATACTATTAGTTAGTTACAACTATGTATTTCCAGTGAAAATTGAAACAGCCCCTGTATTACACATTACACTTGATTATGTTTAGTTAACTCAGTAGTTGATATATTGATATTATATATTTTAATTATAATATCTTGTTTTAAAGTGTAAAACATACAGATAAAAGCATGAAAATTTCATCCTGTGATTCACTTTTTACAGTGAATTTCTGGCAACCGTCGCTGCCTTGATTTACAATACAATTTTACAGTACAGGTATGATCTGACAGCCAATAACATTATGGATCACAATAGATGCTAAACTTGATATGAGTAACTCACCTCTCACTAAGTCAACATCAATAAGGTCTGGCTTAATATGGCCAGTCTTCTTAGGTTTGCTTTCAAAGCCCTGTTCAAAAAAGGAACAGAGTTTCACACATCTGATTGCACACATATGACATAATATTTAAGAACCACATCTATTCTGTAAACATAAACTGCCATATTACCTTGAGCTCATTCTGTTCCAGTGATTTTCCCAAATCTGCTGATCATATGCTCCAATCTTTGACACAAGATCATTAGAGATTTTTTAACCACGTTCAACTCACAATCTGTATTTAACTTACTGTAAAATAGATGTAGTAAAGGCTCACCTTTTCCTGATACCATGCTATTCCTGCCATGTTTGAAATACATGAGGTCAGGTCATCTCTAGGCAGTATTGTCAGTCACAGAATATTTCATTCCTCGAAAGAGTCAGATATTCAAATTATATCATCGCTTACAGTAAAGTTTACTGTACGCGACAAATATAGGAAGCGACTTCTCAAGTGCACATGAAGAGAAAGGCTGTTTCAAAACCTAAAGAGCCGCCTAACTAGACTGCATTTGATATAACGTTATCTCTAACGTTACAGGTAAAGTTACTGGCTAAATTTAAGGAAAGTTATAGAATATTAAACTTACCTGCAGGCCATTATTCGGTGTCTGCCTGCGAGTCATCAGAAGCGCGTGTTGCGTCTTGTCAACATTTTCAGATGTTTATGTTGTAAGTTCGCTGAATAAACCTCGCCCACTAACGTTACAGCAAAACTATATGACGCCGCATCTATAAACATCTCATTAAAATACAAAAACAGCAGACTAAAGTTGTGAGATAACTTTATTTAGTGTCAAACCACCCTGGCATCAATTCGGTTAAATCTGATCGACGGTAGAAATATCTTCTTGTAAAAGATAAGTGACTGTTAAAGTTCCCACTCTCATCAGCGCCTGAAAGTTTGTGTGAAGCAAGCGAACTCATAACCGATGTACGTCACGTCAAATGTAAATGGCGGAACTGTATTTTTGTACAAATAAACTTTAGTGATAAAGTATTAAATAACATAAATTAAAATAATTATCAGTGTAAATGCTTTATTTCAGTTTTAAGGTCGAAATGTATGTTCATAGAACTCATACACAATGTGAACGTGTGTTGTATGACTAATGTAAAGTCTGGAGTTCGATAAACGAGTTCGGAATTAATTTAAAGTCGAATCTTTATGATGATAATTCAATAGCCTCCGAGACGGTAATCGAGTCAAGACATTTTGAGCATACATAATTTTAAACTTTTTTAAACACATCATTTTAAACTTTTTTTTCTTCAAAAAACTGCTCTATTGAATTATTTATGTGTAGTGAGCTACTTGGGGGGATAAAAAAATAAATAAATAAATAAATAAATAAATACAATAAATAAATAAATAAATAAATAAATAAATAAATATGGTTGCACCCTACGGATTTAAGTTAGCCAAAAGTTGGCGACGAGACGTGCTTTTTTTCGTTTTGTGGAACAATGCAGAGACGTGTCTAACCCCTTAACCCTGTGTTATTTGTAGTCAAATTTTTGACCGTTTTTTTAACGCAGCCTACACACATTCTTTTATATATAAAAAAATGACCGACATAAATGGAAATTCTCATTAGATGTCTCTGTCAAATAACATGCCAGTAATCACAAATGACTGACTGCTGAGAAAAGTAACAGTAGGCTAGCTTCACAATAACAGTTCTCACGAGAATGCCTGCCAGATTTTCACCATTAGATGTCAGCATTTAATTATATTAGATTACATCACAACAGATTAATGAGAATATTAATTTTGCTTTGGCTATTTTCACCTGAGATCAAGAAGAGTAGATCACTTTGAGGCTCTTCATTCCCTTTTTATAAAATATCTGTTGTCACCATTGAAACAAACCCTTCATTTCTATAATTCATATGCTTGCTCCTAATCAAATGCAATATTTTGACCCTAATTAACTGCATAAATTGTAAGATGGGCGTTGACTGTTATTTGAATAGTAATTGTTCATTTAAAAAAATACAGCCATGTCTGTAATCAAGACATATCAGGCTGTTCACCGGCTTTTCCACTCCTGATCTTGAACTTATTGGATAAAAATGACTGCAGCTTACAATAATGTTATGATAATATTGTTAGTTACTGACCTGCAGTTCTGCATTACTGCTGATGACTGTCTACAGAACATTTGTTATAAATATACTCCTACACCCACACTCTTTTGGATGGGTTATGTCACTTTCCTTGAACAATGCTTTGAATAGTTTCACAGCAACTTATAATGAAGGACATGCAGAATAATCACAGTAATCAGCACAAGAACTGGTTTGACACCATAATGTCACATGAACAAAAAGAAGTTACATGAAGCAGTTACTGACAGAGACAAATTGCTGACAGTGATTATTATCTGAACCATGCTATAAGTCTGCAATGCCTAAAAGCTATAAAGTTTAAGGATTAACTAAATGGACAAAATACATAAACAGAAATGGCTTTCACTTACCAAATCATGGATGTGTTGTTGCATGGAGTCAATATAACAATAAGAATGAATATAAACAATCTATATGTCTATATTTAATCAAAGCATACTTGGGTCTGTACATTCTTCAGAAAGTACTTTGAGGTTTCGAAAACAGCGCCACTTAGTGGTGATTTTTTTCTCAAACACTTTAACTCTGGGCGTCGTCGACTACTTTCCACGGGAATCATCTTTCCGAGTTCCTCAATTGTTGCCGAGTCCAACAATACCAAACATGCTAGGTTTCGTCCTTACGGGTTGTGTAGCGTTGCTGATTTAGCACAAAAAAATAAGGTGGCTATATCTTCAAAACCGCTTGTCCAATATGAAGACGAAACCACCGTCAGAAGTTTGAAAACATAGGTCGATAGCAAGTGTTGGGGAGTAGTTAACTACAAGTTGCGTAGCTACTAACTTAACTACACTTCCCAGTAGCTTGGCAGTAGCTCAGTTGCTTTTTAAACAGTGTAGCTTTTCCAGTAGCTAACTACTTTTTGCAGCAAGTAGCGGTGTAGCGCGAGCAAAAGCGACATTGCTACATTGTCGAGCCTGCGCGCCACGAATCAGCGCGATGCAAGGATATTCTTCTTGTTAGATTACAAACTCATTTTTTGCCATTACCGCCACCTGTTGTTTAATCACGCATCTTGCAGCTAACGGTTCACTGATGTACAGAAGTCGGTTGACACACCCATATTATGATTATATAGCAAAATGTGATGGCAGATATTGGAGGATGGAGAAACAACTAACGTCAATTACCCATGGCCTTATTTGTCCAAGTTCAATCAGTATTTTTGAAAAAATGTTCTACATGCAATTTACGTTGGATGTATATTTCGTTCCTGCAATGTTGTAGGCTATTTGTTGCACTTTTGATATTTGTGCATGTTGAGATATTTTAGTGTTGTGTGTGTAATAAAACAATACTCTTTGAAATCGTAATTGCATTGCCTTGTTTTAAACACTAAATATTTTACTTAAAACATTCCTCAGACACTTATTCAGTTATTTATAATATACGTTGTTCAAAAAGCAAAAGTAGTTTCAGTGTAGCTAGCTACTTTTTGATTGTAACTTGTAGTGTAGCTAACTACTTTTCTAAACGGGTAGCTTGACTGTAGTTAAACTACTTTAACTTACGAGTAGCTTGTAGCTTGTCAAACTACAGTTTCAGAGTAGCTTCCCAACACTGTCGATAGCTAAACGCCAATGCCTGAATGCGGAAATATTGATAGTAATGGGTAGTAAAATTCAAACAAAGTCATGTCTCAAGTCATTTGTGTCTATATCTCAGAAGCGAATTTTTCAACTAAATTGACACACATATGTAGGGACTCACTCTGAGGACACATAAAAAATAGTGGGACTGAGCCTCTTGGTGGCGCTACAATAGAACAAAACATGAAATTCCCATTGACTTCAATACAGTTTAGTGAAATAAAATGCTATGCTAAACAAATGCATTGGTGTAATATTACGAAACTCAGAATGTACCAACAACACCATCCCCTGAAGGTACTCAAAATATTTAAAAACAGCGCTACCTAGTGGTCAAAAGTTATAACAACATTTCCAAAAAGGCTAAGAACTTTTGAATAAATCTGCCTGTTCCGTTGAAATGCCACTGGATTTTTAGATTCCTTGGGTCAAGCTGAGAACATAGATACCAGGTTTTCCTTATTTGGCCAAACTTCCTGTCCAAATTTCGTGTTCGATACATGAAACAGTTTTCGGATAGCGCAGCAGCAAATTTGAGGCATGATGCTAAAAGCACTATACAGGCTATATCTCTGCAATGCCATGATATATTGACACCAAACTTTATATGTTTCATTGTCACTTCACTCTGACCAAATCACATCAGTTTTGTAACTGTGTCACCTATTGGTCGAAAGTGATAATCCATTAAATCATATTTTTATTTACATTTTCTATGATTTTTCAGCCATTTTGCCTACAGTTGTCTTTAAATGTCTTTAATTGCTCATTGTTGCAGTTGGTCTGACACTTTCAGCAAAGTTGGCATGTCTTGTCATCTTATGCTGCTTGGCCCCAGTAATTGCTGCTTGCAGCTATATTTGTTGTTATTAGCAATATATTAATACTTTAATTAGAAGTATGCCATTTATCAGCAGAACCCTTCCAATATGAAAGACCTCATAACTTTATTTATTTGTTAACTAACATGATTATTGTTAAAAAAAAATGTACCATGCATGCAGTATGAAGAACTTGATGACATGCGGTTCTTCTGTCTGTGTAATCTGAATAGGGCAATGGAAAGTTTTACCATTAAATTACAGTGAAAGTTCCTAGTAGAAATCTCAGATTGTTTACATTGGTTTTCTCATTTGAATGCACTAATGGTTTCTTGCCATCAATATGCCCATAGATCACCTGATTTTTTGTCCAGGAGTAATTACCAGTGCTCCGTGGAGCTGTACGTGAGTGCCGTGTATCCTGCTTATAGATTTCATTTTGTGAGGTTTCTCTCTGATTTCCCTTGCCTCAGTAAGGTTGTTATTGACTGGTATTATATGAAATGTCTCAGTCAATTTTTCAGTCCACTAATACTGGGACCTGGAGAACTTCATATGTCCTGCGAGACCCCTCTTAATGAGACTCATATGCAAGCCAGATCTCACCTCCAGCGGATGGAGAAGATAGATGATTTCACTGTATTTTCTAGTTGTCATGTATACTATATGCCCAGTGCTTTTAGACCTCATCATCAAAAGGGGGTTTTATTATTCATGGCACAGTGAAGTAAGAGGTGGTGATAGCAGTTTTTAAACTCTGTGTTTTTCTTGCATTAATTAAACATGACTGTCAGTTGTGGGTCGACCACAGGTCTGGCCATCTCATCAGTATGTTACAAACACACCTAAGCTTTTCTTTCATCTCAGTCCAAGCCAAGTAACCGTGTAGCCAAAAATACTGAGGCTTGGAGACTGGAGTTTTCATTGAACAGAAATAATGATATAATTTGTTTACATGCTTTTACAAATTTGACAGGCTGGCTATGGGTATTTATTTAGTGCATGTCACCTCCCTACTCTTAGTTGTTTCTACATCTGTTTCTCAGGCACAGCTTGCCTCAAGTACATACACACATATTGTACAGATACAGAGAAGATGACAGGAAAACAAAATATTCTGTCACCCTTTGCTCTCTTTCTCTCTTACACATGATCCAACGCAGTGTATTGTGCTCACAACACCCTGGCCCACAGCTCACGCTTTACTAGCTGCTCGCTGACATGGATCACTTTATTTCCTCTTTTGTTATATAACTAGGAGTGTGTGCACATGTGTATTTGCACAATATAATGAATAATAGAATGGAATAAAAATATACACAGTTACAAGATTATGAGATTAAAGTCATGCAATGCTTGTTTTTTTGAAAGAATATTGCAGTATTTATTACAAAAAAATTTGCCCTTGCACATCATTATTATTTTTTATTCATGCACCGTAGTGATCTTTAAAGACCAACTGAAACTTGCCTTGAAAGTTTCGCAGCTAAGGTAGCCTACAAGACACTTAAAGGAGTAGTTCACTTTAAAAAAAAAAATTTTTACTGATAATTTACTTGATTATTTATCCAAGATGTCCATGTCTTTTTTCTTCAGTCGAAAAGAAATTAAGGTTTTTGATGAAAACATTCCAGGATTTTTCCCCATATAATGGACTTCAATGGGAACCAAACGGTTCAAGGTCCAAAAGACAGTTTCAGTGCAAACTGTTCAAAGGGCTTTAAACGATTCCAGACGATGAATAAGGGTCTTATCAAGCGAAACCATCGCTCATTTAATAAATAAATTACAAAGTTTAAGTTTTATAAGCTCAAATGGTTCGCCTTGCTCTATTCTGTGATGCGCGTTCATGACTCTCCTGTTCGAACTCGTTCATCAAAATGAACGAATCTTTTTTGTGTCAATTGGTTCATTCAATGAACAAAATAAACCAGTTGACTCTGGAAATGATATGTTCATATTTATGAACGAGTTTGAACAGGTGAATCACGAACGCGCATCACAGAACAGAGCAAGGCGAGCATTTGTGCTTATAAAACTTAAACTTTGTTATTTTTTTTTTAAAACAAACGTTTATTTCGCCCTTATATAGCCCTTTGAACAGTTTGCACTGAAACTGTCTTTTGGACCTTGAACCGTTTGGTTCCTATTGAAGTCCATTATATGGAGAAAAATCCTGGAATATTTTCATCAAAACCTTAATTTCTTTTCGACCGAAGAAAGAAAGACATGGACTTCTTGGATGACATGGGGTGAGTAAATTATCAGCAGAAGTTTTTTTTACTCCTTTAACGGCTTTATTACGGGAAAGAACTACATGAAGCATTGCGAACAGCATAATCAAATATGCTATGAAGAAATATAAAACTACTCATTTAAAAATGTAAAAACAATATATTTTTAGTTACAAAATTACAAAATATGCATGTATATTATAAATATTTAAGTATTTTGAGAGTGTATCGGTCAACTCCATTACTTTGGCCGTGTTTCATGAGAATGGGTGAAGCTAAAGTGATATTTTGGCATGTGTTCTTTTTTTAGACTCTCTGATTGGTGTAAATTTCTGTACAGCATCATGGGTAATGTTTTTTCAACCAGAAATTCCACTGTTAATCATTATTATTTAAAAACTAATTTTAAATTTAAAATAATGTGGGCTGGTGGCTCCAGCAGAACAAATACCCCCTAACAAATATAGCTCACATAGGTCTATCTTTAAAGGTTTCTAAGTTTCCGTTCAAAATCAATTGGTAACACTTTATTTGAAGGGGTATGCATAAGACTGACATGACACTGTCATAAACATGACATAACACCTGTCATGAACATGAAGGAGTCTTTATTAATGTTTATGACTGTTGTCATTAAGTGTCATTTGGTAAATTATGACACTTTTAATGCAAAGTTGACATTGTTTAAAATGTCTTTGCTATGACAACTTGACATTAACAAAGACAAAAATGTCTTGTTATGACAACTTGACATAACCAAGAAATCATAACCTGTTCATCTGTAATGTGTTAACATTACATTACCCTATCATATGTTGGTTGGTTTTGACTTTGGTTGTCATGACACCATTATAACTGTGACATGAATATTTTACTTGTCCTCAAGTAAAGTGGAACACATTTGAACTAGTTATAAAGATGTCATTAAGGGTCATTAGACTGTCAAATGCTTTAACAACAGTGTCATTAATATTTCCCTTTACCTCAAGGAACACGTGGAACACGTTGGACTAGTTATGATTTCTTGGTTAATGTCAAGTTGTCATAACAAAGACATTTCTGTCTTTGTTAATGTCAAGTTGTCATAATCAAGACATTTTTATCCTGGTTAATGTCACGTTGTCATGACAAAGAAATGTTTGTCTTTGTTAATGTCAAGTTGTCATAACAAAGACATTTTAAACAATGTCAACTTTGCATTAAAAGTGTCATAATTTACCGAATGACACTTAATGACAACAGTCATAAACATTAATAAAGACTCCTTCATGTTCATGACAGGTGTTATGTCATGTTTATGACAGTGTCATGACAGCCTTATGCACACCCCTTCAAATAAAGTGTTACCATCAATTTCCCTATGGTGAAAATGAATGGAGTTTTTACTTGCGGATCCTGTACGACTGGACTCTATTAGGATGAAAGGACCATCCCAACTTCCATTTCATGCCAACTTTAAAGGTTGTTTTTTTCCTCCACTATAGTGGCACCAAACGGAATTTTGCTGGTGCATTGAAATCGCATTCACAACCACAATTTTATTTCCATAATAATACAGTATTTTTTTAAATCATATTTTTGAGTGAAATAAGAAAGCCAATAAAAAAAATTAAAAAAGATTTCACCAATTAATTGTTAACAATATAAAAGAAAATTCTAAATATTATGTTTTCAGGTTGAGTTTAACTGACTTCATAAGTAAAAGAACAGGTCCATATGGAAGTATTATAAATACGAATGGCATCCATATACATTTAGTCTGTGTCTATGCATATATTTACAGCCTACATTTCACCCTGTTCTCCTAAAATCATATCACAAGCAGAAACTGACGTACTGTGGATTAAGAGATGTAATTGAATGTGCCAAGTTAAGCTTGAGGTATAGAGTAAATGTAGCAAAGCAGAGAGAGAGAGAGAGAGAGAGAGAGAGAGAGAGAGAGAGAGAGAGAGAGAGAGAGAGAGAGAGAGAGAGAGCAAGACTCTAAAAAGACTTCAACAATATTTTCCTTGTAAGTAGGCCTATATAGCTATATTCCGGTAACACATGCATCTTCTGAAAGTTATTTTGGAAAGATGCTGTTTTGAATTATTCTGGTCTTGCACTGCCTGAAACTTTATACATTTTGAATTGACTCAGGCACTGTAACAATTAGCTACATGTGGCCCCTTCATCCTGGCATGTTTGATACATGCTTCTTTCCTTATTTTCATCTGGATTTCAGCCAACACTGCATTATAGCTCACACATAAAGAAATGTAAAGACTTTCTGCCACACAGAGCCTCAAAGTGCACTTTAACACATGCAAGAGACATTAGCATAAATTATGTGCTAGCGTTAGCTGGCTAATCCTTTATCCGGAATTAGCGCTTATAATGGCTCTTTCTCTGTTGTAGGAAGACTATAAATGTGGGCCAGCAATTAGAGGTTATCTCCAAAAGTTTAAAAAGTTTTAAAAAAGTTTAACGCTTATTCTCTTGAGACAATCCAGACCTTTAATGGTTTGTGAACAGAGCACCTAGCTTTTCATCTCCATTTTCATGGTGTGTGGAAGGCCATATTCTATTCTATTCTGAATTATTTTGACTGAGTATTTGACTGAGTCTGAGTAGTCATTACTCCAGTCTTCTTGGTACACAATCTGGCAGAAATTATTATTCTGATTTGGTGCTAAAGAACATTTCTTACTATCATTAATATTGAAAACATTTATTCATGCTTAGTATTTTTGTGGGTTCTTTGGTAAATAGAAAAGTTAAAATGAACAGAATTCACTTTTGCAACATTATAAATATTTTTAATGTAATTTTTTGATACATTTATTGTGTCCTTACTGAATACAATTATTAATAATAAATATTATTAATTAATACAAAATAATTGAACAATATAATATTTATTTAGTGCTATCAAATAAATGATTCGTGATTAATTGCAAAGAAATTTTTTTTACATATATAGTATACTGTATGTATATGTGTGTGTGTGTGTGTGTGTGTGTGTGTGTGTGCGTATCTGTATATATATATATATATATATATATATATATATACATACATACATATATATTTTTATGTTTTTAAAAGAAGTCTCTTCTGCTCACCAAGGCTGCAATTTTTTGATAAAAAATACACAAAACACAGAATACTGTGAAATATTATGACAATTTAAAATGATTTTTTTAATGTTAATATATATTAAAATGTAATTTATTCCTCTGAAAAAAGCTGAATTTTCAGCATCATTACTCCAGTCTTCAGTGTCACATGATCCTTCACAAATCACTCTAATATGATGATTTTACGCTCCAAAAACATGTATGATTATTATCCATGTTGAAAACATTTTTTTAAATTTTTATTTCAGGATTCTTTGACTGAATAGAAAGTTCAAAAGAACAGCTTTTATCTGAAATGGAAAGCTTTTGTTACATTAAACACTACCCTTTAAAAAGTTTGGGGTCAGTAAGAATTTGTATTTTATTTTTGGGGAAATAAATAAGAAATCAATACTTCTATTCATCAAGGATGAGTTACATTGATCAAAAGTTACAGTAAAGACATTTATAATGTTAGAAAAGATTCTAATTAAAGGAGAACTCGGCAGACAATGAACCTTTGGTCTAATAACATCGGTACTGAGTCAATCGTTCTCTGAGTTTTGTTTTCATGATAATTGAATGTAAAGAGTTTTATCTCTAAAAACTGTTTAGCGTATAATGCTAGCACTGGGGGCATTGACTAAGTAAAAGAAACTCGCTAGTTTATACCACTAACAAGGCTCAAAATAGCCCCACACTGAACGCAATAACATAATGAGTGTCTATACATGCAAAACGAAGCATTGAGAACTTTGTAAGAGTACAGACCGTTTAATGAGAAGATACGTTATTAAAGACAGTTTACTTCATGTATACAGACAGGAGCCATCTTAGAAATATAGTCTCTATAAGTTCGATCCCGAACGCGTTCATACAGTTCAGAAGTTCGCTGAACTTCATACAGTTCAGATCACTCAGCACGACGTTCGTGGTTTGACTTATCGAGACTATATTCTAAGATGGCTCCTGTCTGTATACATGAAGTAAACTGTCTTTAATAACGCATCTTCTTATTAAACGGTCTGTACACTTACAAAGTTCTCAATGCTTCGTTTTGCATGTATAGACACTCATTATATTACTGTGTTAGTGTGGGGCTATTTTGAGCATTGTTAGTGGTATAAACTAGCGATTTCTTTTTACTTAGTCAATGCCCCCAGTGCTAGCATTATACGCTAAACAGTTTTTAGAGATAAAACTCTTTACATTTGATTATCATGAAAACAAATCTCAGAGAACGATTGACTAGGTATCGATGTTTTATTAGACCAAAGGTTCATTGTTTGCGGAGTTCTCCTTTAAATAAATGCTGTTCTTTGAACTTTCTATTCATCAAAGAATCCTGAAAATAAAAATGTAAAAACTGTTTTCAACATGGATAATAATCATACATGTTTTTGGAGCATAAAATCGTCATTAGAGTGATTTGTGAAGGATCATGTGACACTGAAGACTGGAGTAATGATGCTGAAAATTCAGCTTTTTTTCAGAGGAATAAATTACATTTTAATATATATTAACATAAAAAAGTCATTTTAAATTGTCATAATATTTCACAATATTACTGTGGTTTTTGTGTATTTTTTAGCAAAATATTGCAGCCTTGGTGAGCAGAAAAACATAAAAAATCTTTTAAAAACATAAAAAATCTTACAGATCTTAAACTTTTGACTCGGTACTGTGTGTGTGTGTGTGTATGTATATATATATGTATGTATGTGTGTGTGTGTGTGTGTGTGTGTGTGTGTGTATGTATGTATGTATGTATGTATGTATATTATATAAACACAAACGTTTATGTTAGATGTAATTAATCTTGATTAATCAATTTGACAGCACTATTTATATGATATTATATTATAAAAAGTACTGCTGAATAAGTACTTTAAACAAACAAACACTCAAACAAACAAATAACAACAACAAAAGAATCCTAATTTTGGAAAATAATGACACAGTTTGTAAGTCCAAGAGTCTCTGAAAGCCTGAATACAGCAGATATCTCAGATATTTTTCCTTTTCCTTTGCTCAACTATTTATAAAAGCTATCAAACATACTGTCCTGTTTTTATTTCACTGCGCCTTGGAGCCTGTTCAACCCATTTTGACCTTTAGTTGCTATATACAGTGTGTCAGGAACAGTTTCATTATTCCAAATGATAAAATCCAGATACAGAATCAATGAGCACGAGCGGAAACCATTGCAATCTTAAAGGAGAACCTAACTTGACAAACTGAACACCAGGGCCACACTTAGAAGATTATGTGTCATCTAATGTTAGTCTACCCCTAAACAATACCTATTTTTAAACAAATCACCATTGGTGTTTAATGTAGACTGAAGTTATCTGCCACTAGAGGCAGCAGTGTGGAGAGGGAGTGATCTGGACCTTGATCAAAGTTACTTTTTAACTTTTCTGCAATGTGCTTCTTTATAGACACATTTGCTTCAGTGAGGCCTATGTAAATTGGGTAACGCTTCCTTTCACAGTCCAGTTACCCATGTAAATACTATGTACAAACTATAATTACTGGTAATAACTAGTACTGAACCCTGAACCTACCCCTAAACCTACCCCTGTTCCATGTACTTACCTTATATTAGCCAGTACTTTCTAGGTAAGTACACTGTAATTACACTGTAAGTACTGTACTGTAGAAAGGAAGCGGTACCATAAATTGTGGGTGTATGTGTGTGTGTGTGTGTGTGTGTGTTGACACCCTTACCCTTTTATAAGGATGCAGTCCTCATCACAGTCAGGATATTGTGTCTCACCACTCATGCTCCAAAAAAAGGAGGAAAGGATAAAAAATGCAATGTTTTTTTGTAGATAATATTGTTATTGAAACTGATCATACCAGAATGAATCTCATCCTTCCACATCACTTTCAAAGCATTCCTGCAGCCTCAGAGGAAGCAGACATGGAACCATATTAAGAGATATCTGGGGCCAACCGCATGCATGTTTTGGAACTGTTCCAGGGTCTACAGGAGCTTCCTAGACATACAACACACATAAAGAGAGCAGGAGGTGCTCTTATAAAGCCACGGTCTGGGGAATCCTGTACTAGAAGCCCCACAAAGTGGGTGCTGAGGAGCCAAAGCCAAAGCTGAATGGAAGCATTGATAATAAGCAGATATGAAGAAGTTCAGATGCAAAAGCCTGTAAGTACCATTTGAAATTTTCTTCTAAAATGATCATTTTTATCAAGCTTGTATATTTAAGTTCATTAATTTCACTTAAATGGCAATAAAGATTACCTATTAATTGTCATTTAAATGAAATTACTGAACTTAAATATACAAGCTTGATAAAAATGGTCATTTTAGAAGAAAATTTCAAATGGCATTTAGAGGCTTTTGCATCTGAAACTCTTCATACACTTAAAAGGACAGTTCACCCCAAAATGTCAAGTTTTTAGATATCAACTTTCATGGATTGTAACACAGCTGTTTGAAATAAAAGGTTATAAAGTTTAGTATCAAGTTTTAAGTATACAGTTTAAAAGATCAGAGTGCATGATAAATGGAGTTATTTTCTCCCAAATTAAAGAACTGTTTCTAAACTGCCTGAAACTGGTAACTCCAGCCTTAAAGGGATAGTTCACTTTGAAATAAATTTTTGATATGTTTTAGCTAACCTCAAGGGCATCCAAGATGTAGGTGTCTTTGTTTCCTCAGTATTTTCAATTTTGATATTTTTCAGGTCAAACTGTTCTTGTCTGTCAGTCATATAATGGAGGTATATGGGTTCCACCTCAAAGAGCATGCACAGAGAAGTCCAAATTAAATATGATTTAATGACTCATAAATTTAAGACACATTGATGGCCTAAAGACACAAAACGAGCGGTTTGTGTGAGAAAGCGAACTGTATTTATATCGTTTTACCTTGTAACCACAGTTGTAATCACAGTCACATCCAAGTACTCTGAGGGCGGAGGGCTCTTCTGTTTGCGCTCGTTGCATTGATACACTTTTGCATTGCACATTGATAATCGCTCGTTTCGTGTCATAGGCCACCAATGTGTTTTACATTTACGAGTCATTAAATCATGTTTAATTTGGACTTATATGTGTGATGCTCTTTGAGGTGAACTGAGGGTGGACCCCATATGCCTCCATTATATGACTGATGCACGAGAACGGTTTGACCTAAAAAATATCAAAATTGAAAATACTGTGGAAAATACACCAACATCTTGGATGCCCTTGAGGTTAGCTAAAACATATCAAAAATTAATTTCAAAGTGAACTATCCCTTTAATTCCTGCATGAACCTACGTTTGCAACAATTTGCATAATGCCAGTTTCCTCATTTGCTGCCTTCTTTTGCGACAGCAAATCCCACTTTGCATGCACTTCTAAAGGATAAGGACTCAGGCTCTGGAATTGGTATGGTGAAGCTTAAAACTTCATTTCTGTTTTTTCCGCTGTGTATCGAGGGGCTGAGGAGCCTCCGGAGCTGAAATTCAGAAATTTATTTCCGACATGCACTGTAAACTGTGGACCAGTCAACAGATTGGGTCATCTGACCAATCAGAGCAGAGACCAATCAGAAAGACAGGATTTAGAGAGACAGAAACCTTTACTTGAACCATTTTAGACACTGAAGAAAAGAGGTGATGCTGCAATGTATATCATGAGAAAATTAAAGTGTTTTTGAACTTGGATGCATGTTAACCAAGAGACTGAAGAAACAAAACATAAAAACATAATAGGATCACTTTAAATCCTGTCAGCATAGGCTGCACAGGAACAAATTTCACCTGTTAATTTTATTTGTCATTGATACTGATGACAAAAGGTACAAAGCAAAACAACAAAATGAGAATCATGAATAAATGAATACATGAATGACATCAAACACCCGAGTTGATTATCAAAGCAATATGGTGAACAGAGAATATCACATGATTGAGTTGTACAGACCCACAAAATATTTTCTCATCTGTGCACATAAACACACTCCCAGGGTCAAAGTCTAAGCAAGGTCAAAAAGTTCCCATCCAGGCATTTAACATTCCTCTTCACACAGTCAACCAGATCAAACACTAGACATGTTGTCAAGGACAGAGGTTCAGTTAAAGCAGAACAAAAGCCTTTTATTCATCCAACTTGTATTTAAAGCCTATCAAGGCTGATTCTAAATGTCTTCCCCTGCTTTGAGTGACAGGTTATTTAGAACACATTGCACAACACTGTAAAGGGACCATTTTTGGTTTAATAGAGAAGTTTTTCATGTGCCTCTTTTCATCTATAGCCAATGAATTCCAATAAGGTTTTTTTAGGTTTAACTTTGTTTTGATAATAACTTTCAAAGATGGAAACATTTCAAGCTAATCCAAAACTCAAACTGGATTAAAAAAAAAGATTATTTTAATCCACCCACTGAAGAGTTTTAAGGGATCATATTCTGACCAACGGATGTTTGAAGGGTTTTATGGTACTTTCCAGCAATTGGATAGCACTCAGAGTGCATTCATATTAAGTTAATGAACAGGATCACAGCCACAGAGAAGAAAGACAAAGGATTAGGCAGAGGAAGAGCAAGAAGAAGAAGATTTGAGCAACCTGGTTTAGTTAATAAAGATTATTCAGCAAGTGATGCTTTCAATGCGTGTTCTGGACACTGTACGAAGTCTTTTGCATTTTACAGCGGGTAAATCTGTTGTCAATGGTCATTTTCGTTTGAACCTTTCTGGATCCACCATCCAATTGATAAGTTTAATTATATCAAGTGCTGTGAGAAAAGGCTATAAATCTCTGACCTCCAGCATCCTCACACACAATATAGCCTACTAGCTCCCACGGAAATCCACCAGTACCACTGGAATTAAAGACATTATTACAAGCTTACTGCTTTGAATCAAGCTGGCAAGCAGATCAGTTTTGAACACTGGCTGGTTATGTATTTTCTTAAATACCGGTATAGCCTGGATGCCAGCCCGAACTCCGCCCACAACATTTTTTTGGACGGGGAGTTCGGTCTGGACTCGATCCATTGAGGAGTAAATATGATCGGTTCAGAAATCATCGGGCCAATCAAATTGCCAGGCGGGCTTTATACGATGATGGACAGGTGATCTGAAGGGACGTAATCATCATGTTATCAAAGAGCGCTAACTGGTCTCCCTCAGAGATGACTGCAGCTGGAGAATTGAGATGTATAACTTAGATTCCGCTGTCGCGTCTGTTGTAAAATAAATCGACAGTGCATTAATTTTAATAGACAAACAGAGAACTGGAATCAAGGCATTTGTCGATCGGAAAGATATTTTTGGCGTCCTTCCTACATGATTCGGGAAAGCTTATTAGCTGGCTCTGACGGTCGCTGAAGAAGATGGGACGTAATGAAAAGCCTGTGGTCGCTGTGGTTTCTCCTTTGGTTCGCACTCATGGAGAAGTAAGTAAAAGAAGCAACAATCGTTATTTAACTTCTAAAATAAGTAAGTTCTGTAGTTGAAAACTGCGCAATGCAAAGGAGTTGACTTACTGCGTTGCTCTGATTGGTTGTAGGTCTACCGACTATCCAATTGAGTGCAGAGGTTTTTTTTTTCCTTGTTCGGTTAAGACACGCCTCATAATCAAAGCCCAAACGGAGTCGGTATCAGACTCATTTTCTTATTAGAAAATGAGTATGACGAAGTCAGGCTAATACCGGTATGTATTTTGGACAACTTTAACCCCAAAAAAGCTACGGAGTGCAGCTTTAATTTATTCAAATTTAGATAAAGCAACTTTTCGTCAGGTCATGTAATCTCAATATGAGGTGTTCCGCTTCTTGTAAAATAAAACTGACCTTAATTTATAAGGCCAATAATATGACAAGATTCTGTCATGTGAGTGCGTACACAATTTTATAAATATTTATAAAAAAGTGCAATTCAGCTATTTAGGGGTTAAAATCCTATTACAGTGTCTTTGAATAGCAAACACTTGAAAAGTGGCGTACTCACAGTCTTGAAACGGGCAAAACGAAACAGCTTGTTCAGCTATACTTTAGTCAAAAATGTGTACTTTTTTATTTTCTTGCATATTATGAGTATGAGAGATTTACTGAGTCAGGAGAAAAGGAGATTCTCACAAAATCGGTATCAGTTTTATGTTTGTTTTCCCTCTTTATCTCTCTCTTCGTGCAAAAAGAGGTTAATAGGTCACATGGTATTATGGATCAGGACATACTGCTCGCAGTGCCAAAAACTAAGCAATTGAACACTGAACTAGTGAACATCATGGCATGTGCAATACAAAATCTCTATAAGCCATCGGCAAGTTTCTAAGAGATTTGTGAAAAGCTTAAATGGATAGTTCAGCCATAAATGAAAATTACTTGTGAAGCAAGCACAGTTGAGCTTCTGTTTACCATATTGAATGTACTATATGTATGTGCATTTATATGAATTAATGCTTGAATTAAATCTGTTCATCATATAAATTGACTTTTTAAGTCTTTTCAGAAGACTTGGATTCAATTGCTTGAGTCATATGAATTATTTTTACAATGTCTTTTGAATTTATTGAAGCCCAAACATTTTGGTTTTGTGGACCTTCAATAGATGGACAAAAATTATGAGAGAATATTTCAAATATCTTCATTTGTGTTCCAAGATTAACAAAAAGCAGTGAAGTGAGTAAATGATGAGAGAATTTAGATTTTTGAGTGAATTATTCCTTTAAAGAAGCAAATGTACAGACCTAAAAATAAAATAATAACTCTTACTTGAAGCATGGAGAGTTGTTTTTACACCTGCCTGATGCAGTAACCATGATAAACACCAGCGGGTAGCTCTTTCCCATAACCTATTGCCTGGACACATCGTGTTCTGATTACTGCCGCCTGTTTTGTCATTATCTCGTTTTATGTTTGCCTATATTTAAACCCTGTGTGTTCATTCACTCAAGCGTGTGTGCTGTTCATGTTACACTGCGGTCTTGGTCTTGGTCTTGTCACTCTTGGTATTGGTCTTGTTACTCTCTGGTCTCTGGTCTTGGTCTTGTCACTCTTGGTCTTGGTCTTGTTACTCTTGGTCTTGGTCTTGGTCTTGTCACTCTTGGTATTGTTACTCTTGGTCTTGGCCTTGTTACTCTTGGTCTTGGTCTTGTTACTCTTGGTCTTGGTCTTGTCACTCTTGGTCTTGTCACTCTTGGTCTTGTTACTCTTGGTCTTGGTCTTGTTACTCTTGGTCTTGGTCTTGTCACTCTTGGTCTTGTCACTCTTGGTCTTGTTACTCTTGGTTCTTGGTCTTGTTACTCTTGGTCTTGTCACTCTTGGTCTTGTTACTCTTGGTCTTGGTCTTGTCACTCTTGGTCTTGTTACTCTGGTCTTGGTCTTGTCACTCTTGGTCTTGGTCTTGTTACTCTTGGTCTTGGTCTTGGTCTTGTCACTCTTGGTCTTGTTACTCTTGGTCTTGGTCTTGTCACTCTTGGTCTTGGTCTTGTTACTCTTGGTCTTGGTCTTGGTCTTGTCACTCTTGGTCTTGGTCTTGTTACTCTTAGTCTTGGTCTTGTTACTCTTGGTCTTGTTGCGTCTTGTTGCTTGTCTTGTTACTCTTGGTCTTGTTGGTCTTGGTCTTGTTACTCTTGGTCTTGTTGGTCTTGGTCTTGTTACTCTTGGTCTTGGTCTTGTTGGTCTTGGTCTTGTTACTCTTGGTCTTGTTGGTCTTGCTCTTGTTAGTCTTGGTCTTGTTATCGGTCTTGGTCTTGTTGGTCTTGTTACTCTTGGTCTTGTTGGTCTTAGTCTGTTACTCTTGGACTTGTTGGTCTTGTTAGTCTTGGTATTGTTACTCTTCGGTCTTGGTCTTGGTCTTAGTCTTGGTCTTGTTAGTCTTGGTCTTAGTCTTGTTACTCTTGGTCTTGTTGGTCTTGGTCTTGTTAGTCTTGGTCTTGTTACTCTTGGTCTTGGTCTTGTTACTCTTGGTCTTGTTACTCTTTGGTCTTGTTACCTTGGTCTGTGACTCTTGGTCTTGTTACTCTTGGTCTTGTTACTCTTGGTCTTGTGACTCTTGGTCTTGGTCTTGTTACTCTTGGTCTTGTTACTCTTGGTCTTGGTCTTGGCCTTGGTCTTGGTCTTGTTACTCTTGGTCTTGGTTTTGGCCTTGGTCTTGGTCTCCTCCTAATAAAGCTGCATTTGGATCTTCCACTCGTGTTTGCAGCGCTGATTGACTTATTATGATGACTAATTCATTATCTGAATGAACTGGTCAGGAAAATAAAGAGAGAAATATTTGACAATGGTTTCAATGATCATGAAAGTAAAAGAGACAAGTTTTTCCTAAGCCATAAAGAGATTTATAGTGCTGCAGAATTAAAATGCATGTCACTTTCTATGCTGCATTACACTAAAAGGAAGCTGAATAGTTTTTTTCTGAGACAATGACCTTTATGAGTGTCATCTGTTCAGTCAGACAATACATCACACAATATATCCATTAAGTTTGATTGCCACTATCCAATTGAAACAAGTACAATCACAATCAATAGTCATGAGTAATGTCATGTACAATTGTCAATTAGAGACTAAAAAAACTAAACAAGCTGAAACCAAATTTGAGTCTTATTAAAATACAAAAGTATTTTGTGGAGAAGTAATGCTGCACAATGGACTGTAGGTCAGTTGATAAACGTGTTTCTCATGTGTTTATCGACTAAGAGCAAGGAGGCTCTTAAAAAAATACTGATAGTTCACACACACTGCAATGGAAGAAATGGAAAGACAGATGGAATCAAATGAAAAAGGAGAAACAGGGGTCACAGTCACTGTGCATCAGCTTCTGACATAAATGACGTGTTCTGGCAGGGAGGTTTGTGGTAGAAGGCCAGCGGTGAGAAAGTCCCCTATCAGGTCATAGAGAATTTGACTTGCAAAATGAGAGACGTTGCGAAGTTGCACTCTCAAATAAACAATAACTTCCACATCAGGTGAATGCCATGTTCCTCACTTCCTTTCCGAATCAGGAAGTCTCAATACGGCATTTGAAGCGCTTTTAACATGCAAGCGAATCTGAGGTTTAAGTCTCAGCTGGCGCAGGCTGGCGAGCTTCAATGAGAGGGACATCAGGCTTTTAGCCGTGTCTTTGGAGCCAAACAGCATTTAGTTACCACTTCAAATTTGCTCATGATTATTTCAGGAGTGCAATCGTATTAGGCGAGTTACATCATCATTCAAAGATCCCAGATGCAGCAGACATGAACGCTGCGTGCGTCTGATAGCTCCGCTGATGATTGGAGGAAAAGTTACACGGTTTAAGCTTAAAAGCACTCTGTTTCCTGTCCCCATCCAGGCCAATGGTTGGCGTCTCCAGGGAGAAGGAGTACTTTGAATGTTATTTTCAGGATCAGAGAGCTCATTTGCTTTTCCCAAGGTGAACAGCGAAGCCCATCTGATCGCAGACAGACGGCCCTTCACGTGTCAGGCTGTGACTTGGTGTCAGACAAACACATGCAGG